>VZTN01000535.1:0-42019 GCA_013400515.1 Erpornis zantholeuca
TTAAGTTAGTAGTCTTAGCTGCAACAATCATGATATTGTGGAATTTGGGATCAGCTAAGCACACTGGTAGCTTGTACTAAGACAAAGGTTTTAGAATTTAGAAGACTAAACTTCAGCTTGTTCAGAGCCCAGCTGAGAGAGATAAAGGCTCTCCACGATGTAATTGCATTTGATTTAACACCCTTCCAATGTCAACATTTTAGTTTCAGTCACAATATGCTCTGGAAAGCCATGTATTATTTATTTATTGGAGTGATTAACATTATTTTTTTTTTAACAAAATTTAAGGCAGTTTCAAATTTACCTGGTTAATTTGCTTTTCAGAAATGTACAGCTATGATATACAATTTCTCATGTTTTTAATCTTAACCCAGATCTCATTGATTGGAATCATGGCTTTGACTTATAATAATATGAAAATTAGTGAGGACTAAGCTGCACCAAACTCTATTTTTGTCTTCTCGGGAAACTATGTAAGATAAAACCCAGACTCTTCTCATTGCTATTCTCAACCACCTCTCTGTAAAGAAATGAGTTGAGGATTCTGTCTTTTTATCACTGAATTTCCACACAGTTGCCACAATACCAACTTATCATTTTTATTTTTCTTTCTACTTCTGCAGGTTTTATTTAAAGAAGGAATATTCACAGACGCAATAGACTTTACAATAAAACTTCACTTACACTTTTGCAAGAAATCAATACAAATGTAGAAACTTATCGCATAAAACTTCTCTAGGTATCCACAACAGCAAAAAAGTAAAAACACCTCTTTTTGTTCAGATTGGAAGAGATTGCTCTCTGAGAAAAATTTCATTTCACCAAGACTTTTCACAACATAGATCCTACTGTCTATGCCTCATCCATGTGCTATTTCTGTATTCCCACTGAATTCACAGGGTCAATGAGTTGTACATTATTAACATATTAGTAAAACTGTAACCATGAATAGTCCTTGATGAAACTAGGCTGACTGTGCTTTAATACTTTCTCAGTGCAAAGAATTTTCTATGAGCAATAATACAAATGTACTTAGAATTTCCCAAGGAAAATTATTGAAAACATAAACTTGTTTACACAGTCAAATACTAATTTCATGGGGTGTTTAAAATGTTTTCAGTTTAAAAAAATTGAAAAATAAAACCAAAAAATTTAAAATAAATAATTTAACATATTACCTTTAATATATTACCCAACAGTATCCTCTACTTCATAAGGATGAGATGTGCAGTGATAATTTGTCCATTTTTACTGATGGAAAGAAAGTACATATCACTTGTTGAGAAAAGCTTTCAGAATATAATTGTGTAAGTTCTATCAGATGAACTTTTGATAATCATTTCCAAATTCTTTTATTTGTGTGAAAGTTTTCATTTACAATCATAAAAACCAATTATATGCTTATAGTTTAGATGCTGCCACCCCTCCAATAAAACTGAGAGGTACCAAGAGCTTTCAAACTGTATTTATTATGAATTAATCAAACCAAGATTTTTCTTTGTCATTCTAAAAGACAAGGTTCACTGAAGATGAGACATTGATAAGAATATCAGTACTTCCCTACTGCCTGAATCCTAAAGAGACTACAAGTTTTTTCATGTTCTTTAGAATGTGGCTTTCCAAACACTTATTTTTCTGTAGTACCATCATCCATTTATTTAAGCCATTATGTTATTATTGTGATTAGAGCGTTTCGAAAAAGATTTTCATCTCCTTGGAAAAAATCAATTTAAGAAAAGAAAATCAGAAAGTATACATCTTGAGACTTTGTGAGTATAAGGCAAAACCGTACACAACTTTAGATCCAGTTTAAGTTATTTTTATTTTTTCATTTCAAAGTAAGCCTTGTTGACTGTAAGAGGCAAATGCTATGTAAGAGTTAAATGTTCTGTAAGAGGTACACACTATGAAATATTTCAACCCAAACATATATTTATTGAGTTACATAGTTTTAAAATGAATGAAAACTTTAGAACTTATTTTCTGACCTTATTGAAAGAAGAAATAGAAAACAAATACTTCATGAAAACTAGTTTGTTTTTATTGAACTAACACTTAGACAGAAAAGAGTTACATCAAAAACTTCCTAACACAGTCTAACTTTAAACTCCCTTTAATTACAATTTAATTAGGTGTATAAGTTTGCAAAAAGTTACTTATTCACTCTGATATGAATAAAAAACCCAACCTGTAGTGTGGAATTCTCATGGATGAAAACATGCTCTGAAAGGAATGTTCCTGATGAAAATTTCTTCTGTGTGAACTTCATTCTCACAATTTTTGTCATCTCATGAGCTAGTTAAATTATTCCTGTCCATTTCCTAATTCATCCTAAGATACAATAGACAGCACATTTCTTGATGATTATAAAATGCCTCAGGTGAATTCTTCTGTGGAAGAAGACTGAAGAAAAAGTGACTGGAACTTCTCAAAAAGTTGATTAATGACATTAAAAAGTGCTGCCTAGAAAGTCTTATTAAAATCATTAGAAAAAGAATGAAAAGAGGTTTTCACATTTACTTAGGATTACTGGTTTTGCTGTAGAGTGCCTGACAATCAATTAAGAAGTTTCTGCTGTGTCTGCTGTGGAAATTTAGAACAATTTCATATTTAGTAGCATTTTTAATTGTTTATGCTTTAATGCAGGTGTGACAAGCTGCTTGCCTGAAGCAGTGTTTCTCTATTATTAGGGACATTTTTCCAATTCTTCCTAATAAATTCACAGGTGGTTAACAATTCATGTCCTCGCTTGTGTTTTATTAACCATACAAAAAATTGCTTTAGAAAGCTTAATATCAAGTAGTGCATAATATTATTGGATTTCCAATCAATTTAGTGAGCTTTCTGCTGCTCTGCGGCTTTGAGGTACAATTCTGAAGAAGACTTCTCCAGGCCTCTATCTAGGATGAAGGAAATAAATCTTTATATAAACAGCCCCCTCCTTAGACAGCAATCTACTTAGCTCTTTATAACTTGTTATTTAAAAAAATACTCTCTGAAAAAGGCATGCATGTCTTATTCCATTTAAGCGACTTTAGAAGCAACTGAAAAAATTCTTATGAAAATAACATTGAAAATAGCAATAGTCAGCAGCAGTTAGCACAGAAGATCACATATGGCTACTCACACAGGGCAAAAGAATACCTGGAAATGGGATTTAAAGTCAACATACCTGAGAGTTAGTTTCCAAAGAAGGCAAAGATAAGTTGATTTGGCTGTCTGCTTCATTCTTACCTCTGGCAATTTTGAGGCCTTCAGACTAAATTCAAGCAAACAAAGCGATGAGGAAAATATCACTAACATACTAAACCACACTTTCTTTAAAATGTAGATGCATAGATAAGAACATTGTTAAGATGTTCCATGAGGGAAAGAATATTTTATACAATTCAAATTTGACAAAATCTCAAGCATTGGAAGTTCTATACTCAAAAATTGAGAAAAGTTTTTTAATATTTCTGTGTATGTGTACATATAAGAGTTCACATATTTCAGTTAGATACTGTGGTTCCTTAAACTTTAAATCTAACCGTTGGTTCTGTCCCATGATTTTGGCTTCTGTATAGCAATTTTACTTCAGGCATCCTTAGCATCACAAGAAAACCAGAGGCTAAGCAGATGAACTCCTTGGAAATATGAAATTACTACTTCCTGCCACAAGTTAGCTGTTTTTTTACATCTTTGAAATATCTAGGAACAGAATGAATGATCAAAAACTTCCTTTCAGATACTGCGATCTTAAACCATTTTCTATTACCACTTGCCCTTTTTTTCAGGTTGTCCGGTACATATATATATATTCCTCTTCTCCTTAACATACATGATCTCTTGATAGTCTTCATTAACAAAATTATGCTGATAAAGATTCAGATCCTAGCCATTTATTGTCTTAAGTGTTCAGGAAAGGTTTCAAAGATTTCTTTCCCACTCTCTTCATATGAGGATAGCATAGCAGTGGCCACAACAATGCTGTACAAACACAGAGAGCACTTCCTCTACTTCCATCTGGTTTTAGATATCTGATGTAATCAATGCAATCAGTTCTTCTATATTACACAGTACCTATGGAATTTCTGAAATAATACCCTCTTATATTACCGTCTCCACTATTATTCCCTAAAATTTCCCAATGCAGCTTACAGATACAACCTTCCTTCTCAGTTCTCATATGCTTTTAATTTTTTTTATTCAGTACATTTAGCCAAGGTATTAAGATTATGATAGCAGTATCCTTCCCTCTTATTTATTTGCTTTCACCTCAGTCTTTTTCTTCAGCAAATTTTATTATCAAAGATATTTAGATTTTTAGTCTAGATCATTGATAAATGAGCATTAGTGATATGTCTAATATTAATTCTTAAACTACCCTATTTAGATTACGCTATGCACATTGATATTGTTATAAATGACAATTTAAAATGCCATATAGGTGATATCAGACATGAAATCAGAATTCTACTCAGTGGGAGATAAAGCAGATGTAAAATACACCTTTTTTAGAGAAGAGGCTACTAATAACTCTGTCTAATCCACTAGACAGATCTATAGAAGGTTACTCTCTATTCATAATTTGGACATGCACATAGATAAAAGGAAAGTTACTTGGCTGCTGATGTATGTTTGTAGATTTTATTTACCTCTTTCTGTGTCTGAAATCCAAATAACCTACTTCTATCTCCAGATTGGACACTATAAAACTACACTGTATTTTGACTTATGAACAGGATATGAATCTCTAAATAAGAGAGAATTATGTAGTAGTAAAATGCACAGAAACAGGACATGCACAACTAAATAAAACCTGACCTTTGATGAGAAGAAATTGAGTCAGAAAATTAAGATAAATGCCTGTCTGTCTTGGAAAAATTTGGAAGGGAAGAAGAAGGAAGACAGCTGCAGCTAATGTATCTGGAGTTTCCTCTCCAGTTCTTTTATTACCTTAATTTAAAATGAGTTTAGTGCTAATAAAGTTTCTAAGCAAAACAAAGTTTCAGATTACAGACAAGAGTTTGACTGTCTAGGGAAAAAGGCTGATGACTGTGGAGGATCCAGCCCTCTGTTCAAACACAGAATTAGATTAGTTACAGAACGTTAGCTTTTTCTGCTGCAGAGTTTAGTAAACAAACATCTTTCTTGGCTTCACCTACTCACCTCTGCCAGATGCATAGGGAGCTTAGTAATTATATCTGCTGTGTAAGGGAAAAAGTGATAGCCTCCATTCTGTGGCTTTATACTTTCAATATGTGGCTAGGAAAAGTATGCTCAATGGAACTGACAGAAAAGCCTGGTGTCGATATTAGTGTGTTCAAGAGATTGCAATTTTGACCAAATTTAAATGGGTAGTTGTGTTAACTTGCAAAAAGACAAGAAAATTCTCAAACGTAATCTTTTCCTAATCAAATTATTATTGTTAATAATTGTAATAATTCTGTCTTGCTGCTAATATGTTTTTCTGCACAAGGCCGTCCCTTTTGACCTTTTCCAAATGTCAGCAATAATATTTAATATGAATATGCTTCACAGGCACTTTAAACACTCATATAATGTTTAATATTAAAAGATAATAATCTTGGTATTTGTACTCAAAATGTCACTGAATATTGCATGAACAGTGATCATGCTGGCTTAATAGCAAGGTGTGTATCCAAACCCTGATATTATCAGACAGCTTAGGAAATTAATATGGAAGAGAATTGTTGTTTTGATTATTGGGGTTTTTTTTAAAATTATTGAGTGTTTGTAGAACACTCTTCCTTTGTAACGAATCTGGTCATAGGGTTCAGTGTCGAATGATTATTTGGAAATATGTAAAAAGGAAAAGAAAACATCAGTTTATTCTATTAATGAAGATGTATCTTAATGCTAAGGCTTAGATTCTAAAAATATTCTTGCAATGAGCACATTGGAGATCATATCCAGAAAGACCTACTTTGAGGAACCTAGTTCCCAAATGAAACTATTAACACACTCCAAATAAGTAGAAACCTAAGATGAGTGATTTGGAAGAAAAACAAACAAAACCACCACAGTTTAATTGACAATACACTTAAAAAGAACATGTAAGAAATATCACTTACATGTTGTATGCTTAAAAAAAAGGGGTATGATCCTCTGAAAAGCTTCCCCATACACATTGATCTAAATCCTAGAATTTTCTTCCAGTGGCAAGTTCCTGTAAACATTCTTTTCACAGTAATTCAATAAGACACATTGAGTTTTTCTAAAACTTAAATTCTGAATTAAAAGCCTTTAAATTTTCAAAGCTGTCATCAGGAAAGGGAATATCTAGTTTTTAGGTTTTCTTTAGATTTAGAACATGAAAGATCACATATCCAGATGAATTCTGTATCAACTGTCATAAGGGGAAAGGAAATCAACAGTGAGGAAAAAGCATAGGAAGAGTGTTGGTCCTAGCTGTAGCTCACTTTCTAAACAGGATGGATGCAAAACATGAATTTTCAAGGTTTCTTACTCTAGAATTGTAATTATAGAAGGAAAAATAATATTTATATTAAATAAAACTAAGAACAAATGAAAAATGCTGTCTAAAACAAGCATGAGGACTCACATCTCTCTTTGTAAGTGTACTTACTGCTACGTAATAGTATTATATTCTTGTCTGTGTTGAATTTCTTTATTCTGTGAAGAATAACAAAGCTCCTGTTGAACAGATCAATGGCCTCTCACATCCTGGAAGTGCCTGTTGTATTGGCTCAGCCTGGAGCTGGAGCCATAAGAGAGGTTTTAAGTGACCTCACTACCACAAGTGATAGTGAGGAGAAGTCTTTTCTCCACAAAGCTGTGTAGTTTCTGCACTATGTACCCACACCTCCCAGCACCCCTTTCCAGCCACTCCCCGCTGCTGGACTCTGCCCATTGGACTGTGTACCCCAACCTTCCCTTTACTCCCCCCTTACCCCTTTCCCATCATCCCACACCCCTGGATGAAAGCCCCGGACGCTGGTAGCCTGCTGCACCACCGCGCTGCGCCAAGTGCCTGTGTACTGTGCATGGACTGGGCAGGTACAACGAGTCTGAAGGGTTTACAACACGTGTATGGTACCCCTGCCGGCAAAACATACACAGGAAATTTTAATTATGCTCAGTATCCATTGACCCAATGCCCAAATAGAGAGTTAAATAAATGCAGAGCAATATGTTAATATCAAACTTGACAAAAAATTAGTTGAAGGTAATAAATAGAAACCTTCCATTACATATTATTTCTTCAGGTTTAAGGTGTGTGGTCTGTTTCTGAATACAGGAAGACTGATGGCTATGAAGTCCATATCTTCACAGTCTAACCTCTTTTCAGCTTTATTTTTCTAATTTTCTGTGTATGTCTGGAGGTTTTCTGAGATTTTCCTCTGCTCCCTTAGAGACTTCTTAATGTGTAGAACCTACTTATTCACTATCAAGAAAATAATTCTTTACCAGTAAAGAAAGCGCATACTATCATAAATTAAAACATCAGATAAAACACCAAACTAGAAAAAGTCACTTACCCTAGGCAATAATACACCACTTGGCAAGCAGGAGCAGGTCATGCCTTAGAGTTGTTGGAAAACTCTTCAAACCTCCCATCAAGGGATACATGTTTTCCTGCACATCTTTGTGTTTTTCATTATTATTTATCCTATTCTAAATTAATAGAGACTTGATTACAGTATGACTGGGTAGATGTTTGCCTTTTACTTCACTGGGTGGAAAAATGTTGGACAGTTAGACATACAGAAAAATATCTGGAACAGTTTTTGGCATTAATATAAACATAAGAAAAGGGAGGGAAGAGCAAAAAAGAAGAAATACTTGTTTATATGAGAATCTTCCTTGTTTATACTTAAAACTATTTTGTTTAGACTTTTTCAGATGCACAAGAAAAAATATCTCTTCATAGGTTTTTTTAAATGCATCATGGGATAGATAGAAAGTACAAAAGATACAGATATAGATATTTATATATAACATGTCCTTATGTGGATGAGTGAGTGTGGATGAATATATATGTGTGGCATTCAGACTTCAGTCACACAGCTGTCATTTGTAGCATTTTATAGCAGAATCACTATTTTTCTTCCTTACACAATGAAACTGTCTATTTTTTACATTAGAAATTTAAATCTAAGAACAAAGTAGATTGGGTCACTTATTTATAGTATCAAATAAAGACTGAGCTCAGTACTTGTAATTAACAAGTAATTAACAAAGAACCAGAAGACTTGATATTGAGCTTTTGATTTAGAAAGAGAAAGGTTAGCAAAATTTTACAAATGATGTTAAAATAAGGCTAAAATGTATGAAAAAAAAGAAAACACACCAGAATATATTCTGACAAGCACTTTTCATTTAAATTAATTCAATTTTTGAAATACAATACATTTCAAAATGAATAAAGAAATATGATATATTGCAAATAAATATAAAGAAAATAAAAATAAAAAACAAAACTAAAAAAATCTTAAGGGTGTCTACAAAATAGTCAGCCTTAAAATTTGTTTTACTTGTAGAGAAATCAAATTAACAGCAGATACATTATAATACATTAGGAAAAGGACAAATAAAACTTTGAATTTACTAAGTATGCGAAAGTCTGAACATTTTTCAAGACTCTTGAAATAGTTATCTCCCAGGAGTTGCTATTGGGAATGGGAACAGAAATCAGAGAAGCCAATAGAATATCCTTATTTAAGAAAAAAGCCTTGGGACACAGCAGGAAATTAAAGACCAAATAGTTTAACTTCAACTTGGAGGAAACTATTAGGAACTACTTTAAACCACCAGATCTGAAAATGCTTAGAAAAGCACAACTTGATTAAATGAAGGTTGGAATAGAAGGGTTATGCCTTACTAATTTGTTAGTTCTATGAAGTTATGGTTGCCAAAGTAGAGAAAAGATTTGCAGTGTAGACATCATACTTAATGGCTTCTCAGGAAGTTTCTTAATATCAGAGGTTGTGTAAGGTTCAAAATTATTGAACAGGAGAGAATCTGGCATATTAATTTAAACAAAAGTGGCTAAAGAATTAAAAGACAGAGGGCAAGATGCCATAGACATGTAAAAAAATTGTTTGGAGGGAAAAAGTAAGAGGAAAAAGGAAGCTGAACCTATAGAAAAAAGCTTCTGGACTAGTGCCTGGAAAAATATTATACTGGGTTCAGGGTAACATAATACAAAGGATTCACACTGTGTATAAGAATCTAGATATAAAAGAAAGGTCAAAATTTAATAAACTACCTCAAAATTTTTCTTTTTTAATGACAGACTTTTTCTTACAACTTCTAACAATAAAGCAAAACAAGTACAGTCCATTTTTCTTTGTGATACCCTTAAAAAACCTTATCTACACTACAACAGAGAAGTACCACATATGTGCTTTCGGTTTCAGTAAGGGTTATAAATGTCAGTGAAGATCAGGAAAAAATAAAATTCAGCGTTCAGAAAGCAAGTATTCCTCTGTCTGATTCTGTCCAGAATGTATTTAAGACTTTGAAGTGGGAAAAAAAGTATCATCTTAGAAGAAAAATAAAGCCAAAACAAAACAAGAAAAAAATATTACTCACACACTCATGCTAAATGGAAGTGAGAAGACCACTTTCATCTTGCTCTTCATGTGTTGGAAGACTGATGTGGTTTTTACCTGTCAAAGTTTCTAGTGAAGATGACAATAATATCTTATATAGCCTGAAAATTGCTAGGATCCCTTTTTTTATCTCTTTCACTTTGTCTTTAGTTCGATGACAGTTACTTACCATTACAAAAGAGAAATGGAAAGAAAAAAATCTTCTGGGTTTGTGGCTACTGAAATGTCAAAAGGTTTGGGACACTGAATTAGATCATGACAGTTTTCTTCTAGTCTTAGCATAATACTTTTAATGCCATGATGATTTTTTCCCTTTTCTTTTATAAACCTTTATATATACATTTTATATATCTTTTACATATCCCCAGTGCTTTTAGCATGCTCAACACATGCGTACTTGTAATTCCTTAAGTCAGATAACTTAGCATAGTCCCAGTATTCTGTTAAGCCAGGAGACCAAACATCCTAGAGGCCTAGCAGTTGGAGGCCGGAAAGCCCTAAGCTATCCTGAGGAACCAAGGTCCTCTCCAGAACACGTCCTGTAAACTAAGATTAACCCCATCCAGGGGGCAATTCCTCGGGATGGGGGGACATCATGCTATTCTTTCAAGCCTCACGTTGGGGAATCTTTGATAGATATGCTAATTTGTGGAGGCTGGTGGACCTATTAACTAAGGGACCATGAGAGTCCTATGGAGGAAGGGACCTTAAGAGGCACTCCTGGGATAGGACGAGAGAAAGTGGCATCTCCCAGGATAGCCTGTTGCATTACGTTACTGTATCCCAGTTCTGTTTCCCCACTTGGCCCGTTGGCCTCCCTGCACCTTTCCTATCCTCTATGTCCGTGCTCCAGAAAGCTCTCCCTTCCCTGCTTCCCCATTGGCCGATGTTCCTTAGCCACTCCCACACCACTTCCCTATTGGCTCCCATACCCAAGCCCCACCCTTATACCGCCCCCCATGCCCTCTGATGATTGGTCCCTGGTGCTTTCTCCACCCCTACCTCACCCCGCACTTGAACCTGGACCCTCCCCTCATGCTCGTTGTTTTTACGTGGTTCCCTTTACATGCGTGGCTTCCATAAGCCTCCAGGTGGAATGCCACACGGGGACCCTTCCCCGTCTCTTTGCCGTAGATCCATCTAAGAAGCTGTCCAGTGTGTGTGTTTGGTGTGTGTTTGGTGTGTGGCATGGACCGAGCGGCTTCTGTTGGAGACACTTTCGGAAGGCATTATTGCCACCGCCCCACCGTTACACTAATTTGCCAGGTCTGTGAATTGTCTACATGATCTGTCATGTGCGTGCATTTTGGTGCATCCCACCTAGGCAAAGCGGTGCATCGTAAGGATCCTTATTAAATATCGAGGTAAAAATCCTTTTCGCCTTTGCCGTGTCTGGCTTTTAATTTTTAAGACCAGGAAAAGGCGTAACTTTCTACAAAATGAAAATCTAAGAAAAATTCCCAAATCGTTTACAATTTGAAATTTGTTTTTTTTAAATACATACAGAAAATATTAAGGCAGAGAAAATAAGATTATTGTACTGTAATAAATTGTGCTTTTAAAATAAATAAAACAGACTCTCACCTGTCTTTAATAAATATTGTGAAATATATTATCTTATAAATAATATAATTATCTCTAAGATAATATAATTTATCTTACAAATAATGTAAATGCCATAGAAGTTTAAAATATAATAGGTGTGGAAGGGATTAATGTTATTTTTTCTCTTCAGTGTTGACTTGCTGAATAATGCTTAATATTGGAGGTTTGACATTGGCCAGCTGCTGGATATCCACACTTTCACTTCCCCTCCTCAGTAGGACTGATGGAGAAAATTAGATAAGAAACATCATGGACCAAGGTAAAGACACAGAGATCACTCACCAATTACTGTCACAGGCAAAACAGACTCAACTTGAGAAAGAATTATTTCACTTATTGTCAGTTAAATGGAGTGGGATGGTGAGAAACAAAGACCATAGCTAAACACCTTCCCCTCAGTCCACCCTGCTTCCCAAGCCTAATTTCATTCCTGACTTTTCTACTTCTGCTCCCAAAAACTCATGGAAGTTGGAGAATTAGGAGAATTGTCAGTGCCATTCCTTCCTCTTTACACTTTCTACTTGTTCCAGTTTGGTTTCTTCCCATGCACTGCAGTCCTTAATGATAAATATGTTCCAGTGGCTGTCCTCCATGGCCTGCAGTCCCTGCCAGAAAACCTTCCTGTGTGGCCCTCTCTCCATGAGTCAAAGGTTTTACCAGGCACAATATCACTCTGGCATGGGGTTCTCCATGTGCTGGTGTGTGGTTATCTGCTCTGACTTGGTCTTCTCCACAGGCTGGAGAAGTCTGTTTCTGTAGTCTTTAAACAGAATGCCCATTCGCAGTGGGTTGATGCTGGCTGGATTCCAGGTGCCCACCAAAGCTGCTCCATCACTCCACAATTGGACAAGGAAAGAAAATATAACAAAGGGTTCATGAGTTGAGATAAGGGTGGAGAGATCACTCAGCAAATACGATCACAGGCAGAACAAGGTAGAATTAGGGATTCTGAATTCATGAATTCATTACTAACAAAATCAGAACAGGATAATGAAAAGTAAAATAAGACCCTAAAAGCCCCTTCGTCCTTCACAGGTATACCTCCTCTCCTCAGTGATGCAAGGAGACAGGGAATGGGGGTTATGGCCAGTTCATCATACATTGTTCCTGCCACTGCTCAAGGAGAGAAGTCCTTCCCCTCTTCCAATATGGGCTCCCTCTCATGTGAGACATTTCTCCATGAGCTTCTCTGACAATAGTCCATCACACAGACAACAGTACCCCATGAACTTCTGCAGTGTGGGTCACTTCCATGGGGTGCAGTCCTTCGAGGACAGACTTCTTCAGCATGGGCTCCTCTCTTCATGGGTGTGCAGGTCCTTGCCAGGAGCTTGCTCCATCATGTGCTTCTCATGGGTTCATAGCTCCTTTCAGGTATCCACCTGCTCCAGTGGGTCTCCTTCATGGGCTGCAGATGGATCTCAGCATTCCCATCGACCTCCATGGGCTGCAGGGGCACAGCTGCCTCACTGTGGTCTGCACCAGGGGAATCTCAGCTCTGGTGCCTGGACCACCACCCGCCCCTCCCTTCTCCACTGACCTGGGTGTCTGCAGAGTTGCTTATCTCACAATATTCTTACTCTGCTCTTCTCTGGCCACAATTACATCTGTGCAGTAACTTTCTTTTTCCTCTTAAATGTTTTCACAGGGTGTTACCACCATCTCTAATCTACCCAATCTTGGTCCATCTTGGAGCCAGCTGTCTTAGGCTCTGCCAGACATGGGAGAGGAGATTCTGGTAGCTTCTCACAGAAGCCACCTTTGTAGCCCCCCAGCTGACAAAATCTGGCTGTGCAAACCCAACACACCATTTTAGACCAGAACATTTTTTCAGTGCTAGTAAAAACCCACTGATTTTATATTTACTTGACAGCGCTATGATTGCCTTGTACTAAGCTTATTTTCACTTGTTTCAGCTGAGGTTAAAATTATGTAGTGGCTAAATAACCACTGTCTTGAGTTAATTAAGCTTTTGTTTTTAGGAATCACATCATAGTAGAATCAGACTCAATTGTCTGTAGCTCTAGAATAAAAAGTGACATGGAAGAGTGCAGACACAGCATGATACAGTGAAGGAAGCCTTGTGAATAAGGGGAAACAGGTTTAAAGATAACAAAGAAAAGCAGAAAACCGAATGACACTGAACTGGTGAAAAGAAAGAGCACATAAGCAAGGTGTGTTAAATTGTATAAAGATAACCCTGGATGGACTCCAAGAGTGAAGTGGAAGACAAGCTGACTGCTAATATCCAGGAAGGTTATTGCAACAATTTAGTTTCAAGGCCTCGTTTCTCTTGATTTGGAAACTTGTTTTTTCCTTGAAACACAATAAGGAAATTATTCTGTACCATTCTTTCCTCTGGGGTAATGGAGAAGTGTATAAAGTGGCAGCTTCACCAGCCAATTATCCAGATACTCAAAGGTTTTTCTTGCATTGCTTCTGCTCTCTCCACCCCAGCTGCATGTAATCCCTATCATCTCTCTTTGTTTCAAGAATTTTTGGTAGTCAAGAGTTTGTGATAAGCTCAGAGAGCTCCTGTGTGAAGATGTTTAACTAGAATAGTGAGTGTGAAGTCTTCATTGATTTAAGCTCTGATGCTTAGGGAAACAAGAACAATCCTGGAAACTTGTAAACTCAAAACTCTGGTAAATCTTATAAAGACACGGGAATATCTGTGTCAAAGGATAGATACTTGAAATATTTATCAGCTGTAATAAGCCAAAGACACACCTTTGTTGGGTTCAGCAAAATATTACTACTGAATTTCTCTGAATATAAACCTAGGGATCATCAGTGAGATTTAACTAGATAAGAGGTGTTGACCTCTTTTTATTACAGATGTTTAAGCAAAATGGAATGAAATTTTATGTTATATTGTATCTGCATGCTATTGATTTAATATCTATTAAAGAATAAACAAGTAATTCTGTCAATTTTTTTCAGTTAAAATAGTATCATTTTATAGTTTATGTACTCCACATGAAATATTGTTGTGTTTTCAACATGATTCAAACTTGACTTTCTTTACCTATCTGGGTTAGGTGAACACTACTGGAAGAAAAATATTGCTAACATCCAATCACTCAATGTTCCTGATAGGATGAATATAATTGCTTTTTTTTCAGGGAAAAGATGATTTTCTTGGAGATATTTGCAAGAAAAAAACATTGCAGGGTTTTCTGAAATAATACATCGCCATTATCAATATTGGGATGTGAGGTCCTCCTATATAATAGTAAAATATGTTCAGAACATATCCCTCAGTTGACTGGTAAAATGACTTTTTTTGTCATTTTATGTTCTTTTCTAACAAAGACACGTGTTAAAATAAATTGAAATTATCTTCTGGCTAGCATAGTTCCTCTGGCAGGAACTTATCTGTAGTCAAAGCAGAGGCTTCTGACACCTGTAAACTCAAATTGTCCTAATCAGGGTATCATTAATATCAGCTGGCCTTGATCTTGAATTTGAGTGTATTGAAATTGTGTAATTAACATATAAAGACTTTGTAACACTCTGATTTTATAGCCAGACATATATTTACTGTGTCAATAGTGATTGATGTGACCACCAAAATGTCAGAGAGGTATAATTTTATACAGGAGTCTCCAAACTAAACAAAAATTGCCATACTAAGAACAAGACAAGCACAAGGAACTGCAGATAGGTAGGGACATCCTTATGAATTTGCAAGAATGACTACCAAGAGAAAAGAAAACCAAGATAAGCACTATTGAGAGCAGATGAGACATCACCTGCCACTTCCCCTTCGGGGATTGAAGACAATAGAGTACAAACATTAGATATAAACAGGGGGAATTGGAGAAGAAACAAGACAAACCCACTTTGGCTTTGATGTCTCTCATCAAACAGGTTTTAAGTCTGGTCACCAAGACCTTAATGACTAAAAATCACTAAGGGCTGCAGTCATCAGTGCTAACTACATGGTATCAACATTGTAGTATTGCATAATGAGAAGTAAGTTAGAAACGTATTCATAAAAACTAAAATCTGTATGTTTTCATGGTGCCACATGTGAAAAATTGCAGTGTCAGATTCTTGGTCTCTTTCTGTCCTGTGATAGACAAGATCTTGAACCTTCCCCCTTGTTGAGCTAAAAAATAAACCCTATTGCATTCCAGTTGGTCCTTAGAGAAGAGAGTGGCTGGGTGCAAGTGGGTTTAATTTCTGATTGTAACCAATTCAGCTCCATAAATCTGGTGCAGTTCATTAAGAACTTTCATGAGCACAGATATACAAAGAATTTGATTTAGCAGCTCAGTTTTATAGTTCTGGTTGAATTCAATATGAATTTGCATGATCTAGATTAATGAATAATATGGTTTGTTGGAGAAATAGGAAAGCAAGTTCAGAACTGATGGTAACAATGGAGCTAACAGAGGAGTAACTTGTGTTGCAACAGGAAGTATAGCAACAGAGGTCTATTAGCACTATGTGGATAGATATAGATCTATAGACTATATAGATACAGATGATATAGATACAGATAAATATTCCTGGGTCAAATGCAGTTGGAGGCATAAAGCTCACCTAAAGGCTGAGGGTTTTTTGGACAATTTATATATGTTTTTAATAGGACAATTTCTCATCCTCTTCTGCCATATCTTCCATTTCCATCCACCCAGATCTTATGTGTACCTGATAAATCATTACCTGGATTATCATTAATTGCATGCAAGATAATAATACACAAAGCACAATAATTAACAACATCCCTCTCCCAGCAGACAAGGAAGTGTAAGACAATGATTAGAAAATTTTGAAAGCAAGGAGAAATATAGAGGAGGTTTTTTTACTAGAGGTGAAAACATGCAGGGAAGAAAGAAGGCTTTCACTTTTTATTTTTGTTTTTTACTATTCACTGAAAGTATGTCCTATATACTGAGTCTTACACACTGTGAAATTTGTTTATATCATCCCTTCTTCCTATTCTCTCACAATTCTGGCATCACTGTTTCTAAGATACTAAGTTGCTTCACAGACCACAAAATGGGAGGTCTCCTGACTAGTGATCAAGTATATGGTCCCAGAGCAGCAGAGGCACTGTGAAGTAGTCTTCCTCAGCAAAGCATCATGCTAAACCAGAGTACTACAATGTTGGAACTCAAGTTGAAGGTAACCTAAGAGTGGACCAATAGATTGTCCATACAGGAGATAGACAAAAAGGTCAATCCCATTACAGGGGCTATCTCTCAATATGGTGCATATATAAATTTATATAAGATACATGTATGACATCCACAAGACAGAAACTCATATAAATTGCAGTAAGCAAAAAAACATTTCTCAAAAGTGTAATGCACCTTTCATTGAGAGGAGAAGGGAAGTTATTTCAGCAGTTTGAAAATATGTTCTATAATTTCGCTCATGACTTAAACCTTTAACTTTGAAAGATGTTAGTTACTGAATCAAATCAGTAAGGGCTTATGTTACATTTAAGCCTTCAACAATATTACAATTGATAGAGCACAGTAAAAAGAGTACATGATCAAGATATAATGATTTTCTTTGTATTCACCGTTGCAGGAAAGCTGTCTCCAACATAAATTAAAGAAAATCAAAATTAAATAAATAAAGGAATAAAGAAATATTTCAGGAAATAGCAGACTGGGAGGTAGAAGGCAAAAAAGGGAGCCAATGAAAATACAAAGCAACATAGGAAAAGTAGAGTTTAAGATAGCAGGAGACAACACATATTGGTAGTTGATCCTCAGTCTGTGTTTCTTTTTTTTTGCCCCAATAATGTATTTACTCATTTCAAAAGTATTAAATTTTTTGAAAAATAAGGAGGTATATTAAAAAAACCGAACATAGGTTAGGTTGAGGAAAGAACACCAAAGTTAGCGTTTCTATATAGTGCTTCATTATTTGTTATTTACCTCCACTAAAATGGGGTGAAAAGCCAGGAATTATAAAGCCTAGTTTTCTCTTCATAAGTTGTGATATGCCAGTACATTTTTCACTAATATTCAGAGAAGATGTAAGATGGTATCTTGCTCAAAGGTTTAGTGACTCAAGAAAATATCAACATGATTACAATATACAGAGATATATCTCCTATTAATTCTGATGTATTATAGCACATGAATTCAGCAGAGAAGTCAGATTGACTAATTAAAACTTTATTCTATGTAAAACTTTAACAATGAAATTGCTACTTAGCCTTTTATGTTATTTTCTGACAGTCGCCAGACAACTCCAGAGACTAGCTTGAAGTGTCAAAATAATTTATATATATTAAATGTCAATGCAACTCAGGAAGAAGATAAAATTTGCTTTCAATATGACATTTATATGCCAGAGCTTGATTTAGATATGCAGAGGTAGCAAGACATGTTAGCTAAAAGTAGTTATGCAGCATATTTCTAAACATGATGTCCCATTTATGTTCAAAATGATGTGGATTGAATCAATTAGGAGAAACAAGTGAGTTCCAAGAAGTACTTTTAAAAAGCTGTGGAGTTGCTTAGTAACCTGATGTTATACTTCATTTCCCAACAGAACTATAAAGCTGTCAGACTGGTAATGGGGAGCTCCCCAGGATAAATGGTGTCTTGTGTTTTGCCAAAAACATGATTCTATTAAATATGTTATGCCTAACTTTGGGGAGACATGCATATGCATATCAGTAAGACATGCAACCGGACAGTTAGCAAAGAAATGAGTTTTAGGTGCACTTTGTCATAAAAATCCAATACTTTCCCTCCTTTAATGCATTTATCTTGTCAGACAGGAGAAGACACTGGATCCAGAATGCCTAAGGGGAAAATTTTAATCTGGCTCTTTCTTAGTGCTATATTTACCTGACATCAGATTTGTTCTTCACTGACAGTAATCTAGCATAATCCACTGTATGCATCCTAGACTTGGAAATTTAGCTTTTTCTACTCGAATCTTCTTTGAGAACCCAGAAGTCACCATGTAGCCTTCTATCATAGGAGTTTGCTTTCACAGTGTATCAGAATAGATGCGTTTTAGATTTCAGTGAAAATTAAACGTAGGAGTCCGTTTCGAGCCCATTTAGTTAAAAATACAAACATACTAAAGGAAGGATGTCAATCTTGCTTTTTTGATAACTGAGATCTTGGTTCCTAAGCCTACTCCCTTCTTAGGAACATAATCAATTTCTGAAATTGAGAGAATTAAATCTGATAATTCAGAAAAATTCTAATCTAAAAATCAGCCACAGGAGTTCTGCAAGAGTCTGAGCTGAATGTCATTAAGTTATTTCACAATTCTTTATAAATAGGGGAGAACAAACAGATATCTAATATGATAGGATCAGATCATCAGTTTAGGCAAAATGGACTAATGAACTCAGTCCAGCTGTTGATAATATTTATTCCAGAGTTCAGGCCTAAGATATAATAATGAAACATTTATAAAGAGAAATTACTAAATGGATCAGAAGGTTATTTTTCTTTTTAAAAAGTACTTTCTCGAATTCAATCCAAGTAATTTTCACACTGTCTTCTCTTCTCCAGCAACTTAAATGCTCTTGAAAAATCTCCTTTAAGACCACAGTTTGTGGTTCACTTCTCTAAATGGCAGAACTAGGACAAGATAGTTCACAGTGCTGAAAATTATAAAAGTCCTAAAATATATAGCAAATGACTCAATGAATTTTTTTTTAAGTGTTTGTAGGTAGATATACCAGATAAAATGGCTGCAGTCAGATGAAGGTGCAGGGAATTTGTGCACTGTCTAAAATTGCATTTCAATCCTAATTGAATTAAACAAATGTGAGAGGGTACAGCACCAAAATTTAATATGAGGTTGTAATAAACCTGTTTAACACAGAAGACCAAAGGAAACCAAGCCTATGTGAAAAAAACAGATTGGACCCAGAAAGGTTTCAAAATATTCCCAAAAAACGTGATTAAAACCAAATCATGTTAGATGTTGGTGCCAAAAAATTGATATATTTTATTTATTAATAAAAGAGGAAGGAAGGAAGGAAGTGTGAGAAAGAAAGAAAGAAAGAGAAAGAAAAGAAAGAAAAGAAAGAAAAGAAAGAAAAGAAGAGAAAAGAGAAAAAGGAAAGAAAAGAATAAAAGAAGTGTGCGTGGGGGGAGAGGGAGAGAGTGGCAGGGGCTAGGTGGGAGCACATCGCCCGTTCGAGGGTCTCAATGACTTCTCGTTGCTCCCCTCCTTCTGGCATTCTGGTGGTGAGAGCCTCCCGTGGCTGTGCCACACCACACTGGTAAGTATAGAATCCAGTGGATTAATTTATGTTTTGGGCTGGTGGTAACACCCATGTGTCTCCCTTGCAGGGGCCAGTTTGACCCAGTCCCTTGCAACACTGAGGGTCTGCGGCATCATGCTGCAGTGCTCTCGTGCTGGGTCTGGGGACCCTTTTGGGGGACACCTCTGATGGGCCACATCAGCCCCTCTGGTGTCCTTCACATGGATGAGGCTTTTCCCAGGGTGAAGGGCCCATCAGCTGGGCTCCTCTGCACAGCAGAGGATGGGCATTCACTGCCTCTGACCAGAGGCTTTTTCACTACACAATCAAAACCTCTCCTCTCCCCACCCTGTGGTGTGAGAGTCTGTGAGAGCCTGGCAGCTGATAGCCCTGGGGCTGTGGCCTCCACCCCAAAGGTTCCTCTGTGAATATATCCTTTTCCCCCTCCATGAATATATTCAATAAACCAAACATCATTTTATAAAGATTTGTATTGATGATGTACTATGATATAGTTCTTCTTGATGTATTTTAAGAAAAGCATGATGGAAATTTCAGAATTTAAAATTAAAATACCCAATAACTACCTATAACAGTGTCTATAATTTGTCATATGTGGACATATGGATTCAGAAGGAGACCTGTGCAACTCACAGAGCCAATTAAGTTTCTTTCTATAAATAGGATTATGGACCTATTTGGTACTTGTATATCTTGCTTCTCATGATGATTGTTCAACAGGTGCAGTCCTTTCCTCTGTCTGAGTCTGGGGTCCATTTTGAGTAGGTGGTCAATGAATCGGTAGTCAGTGAGTCAGTGTTCACTACTGTCCACTGTAGGAATTACTTTTCCACCAGATACTGCTCAGTTCTTTTGACTTCACTCCTGGTGACTATTTCCCAGACAGCCCATTCATCTTGGGATTGTCTTCTCTTTTCCTTAAAAAATAGATCAATCAAGCACGAAATATTCACAGTGCAATTGCTTAATCATAACTGTCCAGCTACAGCTACTTATTAACAACTAAAAAAAACTGCAAAGTTTGATTCTAATCTTGAAGGTCTTAAATATTGAGGGGCTCAATGTCAACACTGATCAAGTAATGAAAGAGAATCTCAAAAATATGAAGGTATGAAAGTCTCTATTCTTGAGGTACTCAGACCTTGACTGTAGAAGGCACTGACCACCACTGACCACCCTTGTTTAATTCTCCCTGAGCATGTGCTTTGACTAAATGGCCTTCAGAAGTCCTTTCTAATCCAAGCTGTTCTGTGATTCTATGTTCAGCTATCACTGCTCAGTTTTTGCTGAATGCCAGTAAAAACTAAAAGCACAAGAATTGCTCTTAAACTATTTGTTTCGATTTCAGAGACTACCATGTATTTTTAATTAAATTCTGTAAGCACAAAGAGTTGTGTTTTGATAGGAGAAAGGCCAATATTCCTACTGATGCATATTTTTCAATGGGATCCAAGCTGAATTACACTCTGTGGCAATTCTGTTCACAGATAACTCAATGTAAGAAGTCATTTTGTCTTCTAAAACTGATGGCAGATTTGTATTTGTGAAATATTTGAATTAAGTGAAGGAAATGGTGCCTAAAGTGTGGCAACTGTTTAATCAGTGATTAATTTACTCTTAATGTGTGAAATATTTTTTATGGGCTCATTTATGATAACAGACATTCATGGCTCAATCAATGTAGGCAACAGATTTATGGTATATTTAGTCACTACATAATCTGATATAAGTACTCTTATTTATTACTATTCACAGTTTAATTCTCTTTTTTTCCCCCTTCATACCACTTTACAGCATGCAAGTGAATTCTTATAAAGCATTTATCAGAACTTTTCAAACAGCTTTTATTCACATCTGTCTTATCATATTTTTACATTCAGATGTTGGACTTCACAATGCAATCCTATTATGTCATTTGCATAATTGCATGGATAAAAGGATGTTAACTTTTTTCCCGTATCTAAGAAACAATAAGAGAAACCATTAATGTGGCAATTGATCGTTCCTCTGAAATGTCTTTTTTTTTGTCAAAATATTGGGGTCTATTTTTCCATTTATATATTTCTGATTTTCTGTCGTAAGCAGGTAATTTCCCTTCTGTTCCTTCAAATGCCATGCCAAAGAATTAGCATTGGAAATTATAATTCTCCAACCTCTAAGAGATTCAAATGATCTGTAGATGCGTGGATACATCATAAAAAATACTCCAATTTTAGGTACTCCAGAATTCTGGACAATTAAGATTTGTAGTCCACAAGAGTGTTTTATTGATGCTCAAGATAAGCTATTGTCACCTAAAGTGAAATATATAACCTACAGTTAACTGACTTTAGTTGTTATTATTCTAGTTTTAACTGGGATTCTTACCAGTTTGATAAAAAGATGACTATATCTTTTTACATTATTTACTTGAATTTTCTGAATTAGCTAGGAAAAGATTGCTACAAGAAGTAAGTGCAAATTGTTTTATAAGACATTTTGGTATGATGTCTAAGAGATCTGTATCACAATATAGAAAGGTTAAAGACTTCTGCTTCTCTAGCAGAGAATCATCAGTTAATCAACTGTCTGTATAAAAGTATTGCTTGTGATTCTAGACTGCCAAGCTACTCATAGCATCTGAAGGATCTTTAAAAGAATGGACAGCTTGACATTCCTCTCAAGCCCTGAAGAGTTCAGCTACAAAGATTAAGAAAATATCTATGGTGGAACATCGGATGTTGCATGGCTATAAACATGTGCAGAATTAAAAATCTCAAATTATGATGAAACTCTGCATTTAGGCAATTAACAAAAACTTCCTGACCACTTTGACCTGAAAGATAGGAAAAAGTTACAAATTTCATTTGTAATGTTTTCTGTATTGTGCTTAAATGAACATTTAGTAGGGAATTGTGAGGCGTTTTTATTTGAGAATCTGTAGGAACTTTCATATCTTCATGATTGGCCAGAAGTATGAATGGTGATAGATCAGAAACAATATTCCCTTCCCAAACAAGCTTAGTCAGTGTTTTCATTTTTAATTTTGTTGATTTTTTTGCTTTTTAATTCAGAAATTTAAAAAAAGTCAACAGCCTAGCAGAGGACAAGGTCTGATATTTTGTTTTATTTAAACTGGATAGACATATGTCTCATAATAAATTACCTGTAATATATAGGAACATCTTCCTATCTTTCTTTTGCCCTAGTTCATATCACTGGTTAATTTCTGCAAGACCCTCCCTTCTCTAGATCTGCAACATTTCTTCATCCTTTTCAAGCATTTTGGTTTCTACCTACATGTCTCTATTATGTTGAGTTTCTTTCTGCTTTCTTAAGGAAAAAAAGAAAAAGAAAGAAGACTCCTGTTTATCTTCCTCAAAACCCATAAATTGGGATGGCATTAGATTAAGCATAACTTGGGATGTGCCCAACTTCTAAACCATGTGGCAATCAATCATGTCAGTTCAGTTGTGAATGTGCCAGTTTGTTCATATTTTAAACTACGCAAATAAGATTAGTTTGCTACTGGCTGTTGCATAATTCTGTGAATGTGTCACCCTGGCTATGTAACTAAATTCAAATTCTTGAAGGTCAGTATGACCAGAACTTTACATTTTATTTAAAATACTTTCTTCTTTCTTTCTTTAACTCTCTACTCAAGTCTGCTGTTACTAAAACATGTATGTGTTTCTGTGGGTTGAGTAAAAATGAGAGACTCCTAGGTTACATTATTTTTATTCTGGAAGTGTCTTGAAGAGAATTATGAAACCATGAATATGATCTTGAATATGAGCATTAGTTTTCTATGCAGTAAGACAGTTGAGAAGTTAGCTGCTGCAAGCCAGAAAGATGTGTGAGTGCCTGTCTAAAACTGGAATATTTTATTATACAGATTAGCAGCAAAAAATTCCAGAATCAAAGAAAACTGAATTTATTTCAGTTTTTGAATAAAGATATCATATGAAACTGTATCCTCCTACATTAGTGCCAGCAGATATCATATTACCAGTACTTCTTACATCCTCTGGAGTTATCCTTAATTATTTGATATATAGATTTAAACTGTTTTTTCACTATTTAAACCAAATTTGGGGGAGGAAGTGATGTCTAAATGAGTTAGGTGGTCATTCTAATGAGATACCATAATATTCCAGAATATGCAAATTCAAGTACCGTTGGCCTGCATATTAAATATAGTGCAGACCTAATATTCTTTACATCCAAAGGACCATTTTTGTTAGTAAATATATTTAGAAAATCTGAGAAAAAAAATAAATGAACGATCACAGCAACTTTGTGTATAGTATGTCCACTATATTTGGATTCCTGGATAAAGTAGTTACATAAAAAGCAATCCTTTGCTTACCTACTACACCAATGATGAAGTATAATATCATGTGAGCTACTAATCTAAATAAAACCTGTTCTTAAAAATATCTGTACTGCTTAAAGGTCACCCAGAATTCTGGTTTCAAACAAACCCCAGTTAGCAAATATATCAAACCTAACATCAGTAAATACTATCAGAAGAGAAAGCCCTTTGGGTACTGATCAGTGAGACAGAGTTTTTAGTCACTCTTGAAGGCACAAATACATATTTTCTCCATGTTTTAATATGCTCAAGTATATAGGGTTTTTTTTCCCTATTTCCATTGCTAATATTATATGCCAGATAATTTACAGTGTATTCAAAATACTGGTTATAATATAAATTGAAATAGCTGAAAATCATTCAATTGATTTCAATTTGATTAGTCAGGCATGGAGACTTCCATTAAGGAGAGATCAAAAATATGGGAATCTCTTGTTTGTACAGTTAAAATAAAACTCTATTTGTCAATGTTATTTGAATCAACTGCATAATACAAACTGCTTATTTTAAAATTACCATATAAAGAGAGGATATTTATTGAAGAATAATAATAACATGTGATTTATATTGAGGCATATAGAGTCTGGAAGTCCAGTCCAAAACTTATCCTACAAGATAATAAAATTACTGGTAAAAGTTTAGAGTTTCTGGATGGAAGGAAAGGAAGGAATAATGTTTTAAATATTTTTGGGACAAGAGTCAACAAAATAAACAGCATTATTTTCTGAAAAATTAAACTGTCCAGTATCATCTCTCTCCCAAATCTAAAAAAAAAACAACCTACTTTTATTAAAATTAAGAATGTCATTGCCATTTTTTGAGCAATGAAAATAGTTAACTTAAATTTTGAAAAAGATTTTCAAGATTAAAGCACATAAAAGTATTATGTTTGCTATAATCTTTGATCTTATTTGTCACTCTATTCTTATTTTGCAACTAAAAGATCACATTTGAGTTTTAAGGAAAAGATCATAGACTGCAAAATTTTAAGAGTAAATTCTGCTGGACTTTAAGTACTGTACTATTAATTATGTGCATCATTCATCTTATGACAATTTTATATGTGAATTTTGTTCAGAACTAACTTTAACCCTTCCTTTCTTCTCCTTGTTTGTGGGTTGTTTTGATTGATCATCTTTTTTTAAAAAAATAAATTGTATGACTTCACTGTTTAATATTTAAATGTTATTTTTGCAACTCATCATGTTCTTCAAATTTTTATTTTAGTATGGAAAAAAACTAACAGAATTATTGTCATTAGGAAAGACTTCTTTAAAGTAGACAGGGAATCAACCTCAATTCATGAAAGAATAAATATCATTGTCTTTCCTTTCAAAATGTAGAAAAAAAAAAAGTATATATACATATACGTGCCTATATGTATGTATATATGTTTGTTTGTGTGCATCTAGATGTGCATCTTGATGTTATTAAAGTTGTAGGGAGAAATTAAAAAATCAAAATCATATGAACTAGATTTAACTTTTACTGCTGATGGGGCTTTCCTACAGGATTTCCCTTTTTTCTGCAAATTGTAGTTAACTTTCTGCATTATATTATCATATTATTACATAATGGAGCAAAGAAAAACAATTTCCTAAAACTGAAAATAAGTTTTTTTAAAAAATAAAGTATAATACGAAATAGTTATTGGAATTTGAATTGAATTATATTGAATACACAGGTTTTTCTAATTTTTCTAAATTTCATCTGTGCTTTGAGTCTAGGCAGGAAGTGGGGATACTGTGTTAGGTGGCAATCATAATACTGTAATCTTCATCGTGAAGTTAGGGAATTTGCAACAACTACCTCCTATCAGTACCCAGAATCTCTTCTTTGCCAAGGAAAACAACCTCTGTTGTTGCCAGATGAACTATTTTGCTCAGCTGTCGGAAAGATACAACACTTATCCTGGGAAACCATGAGCCTAGGGAACCTCACCATGCTCATTCTGCAAAACTACGTTAAACATCAACCAGGAAGAGGATGCGAAATAGTGAACCAGTCCAATAATGCCAACATCTGGGAAGTAACCCTGACTTCATCAAGCTGTCAGGTATAACTTTGGGGTTGACAACCAAGGACCACCAGAGGGATCCCTAGGAGAGGGATCAGTGCTAGGGAAAATACATTAATGATTTTGGGAAATGATTATCATCTGTATGTGTTTTTCAGGAAAATCAGTGAATATGTATATAAAATATAGTACATAAACATGACCTTTTCTATACTTGGTATGCACAATAGGTTTGAAAATATTCCCTGTGCATCCAGCACTGAATGAGAATACCTGCTTCCTAATGCTACACTGATGTCAAGGAGTTTTATTTTACCTTTTTGGTAACATGTGACACACCTTCAAATATCTATGAGGTAAGAAGTTATTTGGAAGACACTTCACACTATTGTTGCTTTTGTTAATATTTAACATTAAAATACTACTTCTTATCCTTACTGTTAATTTTGCTGTAGAAGTACAATAAATAAAGAGTATCAGTGAGTTCAGTCAATAACATCATTTCAATTTCTTAAATATGAAGTCTTACAAAACATGTTTTAAAATCTTGCATAGAAACATATGATTTAAGCAATTTTTTTCTCTTTTGAAATCAGGAAAACCCTCTTCTGAAATTCATTTTAAAGTGTCCTTGTTCTGGCCAGAAGAGGGTTAATTTTTGAGTAGCTGGCAAACAACCTCACATCCTTGCCCAAGCAGGGGGAAGGGAATCCCTTCCCATTTATTGGAGGGGGACAGAGGGAGCACTTGGGTATTGTTGTTTCTGCGTGAATCTTTTGCCTCTCTCTCGTACTGCATATCATTAGTAGTGTTGCTGTTATTGTTTGTTTTCTTATCGCATTGCTCTTTCCAGTAAATTGTTCTATCTCACCCTATGATCTTTGCCTTTTGTGTCTCCAATTCTCCTCTCCAGGGAGAAGGACAGAGGGAGAGGAGGGAGTGAGCAAGCAGGACATGGATTCAGTGGGAGCACTGAATTGGAGAATACCATTCCTAAAGGAAAGCATAGACATCTGTTTTCTTCAGCTAGAGAGCTAAGCTTAGTATATTGACAGGAGTTTATCATTTACCTTACAAAAAACTAGCCAAAAAAAGTGATACTTCTTTTTTCTTCACAACCTAATGACAATGCATGGAGAAGAAAATAGATAGGGATTGTAAAATTCAGGCTCCTTCACTGCTTTTGTTTGGTGCTATTGTGGGGTTTTTGGAGGAGGGGCACTCATTACAGAATTTAAAAAATAGTTTTATTTAGGTCTGCAGCTGAAGTTGTATCAACAGAGTGACAAATGGGAACTTTTTTGGTTTACATATTTGGACTTTATTTATAACTTTATAACACTCTGATATATATATATATATATATTTTTTTTAATCTGGAGCATGTTGACCAGAGTGGGTAGCTAACACTCTAAAAATATTAAATAATTAAATCCAGAAGTGATCACTGCCAATTACAGGGACATTATTTAGGAGAAAAAATAAAATCAAAAAGAGGAACTGTATATGCTCTGAGGTGGTTGTGTTAGATGGGTCATATAGAGGGAAATATAATGAGTATTCACTGTCAACATTCTAAGTCATTATGGAAATTATTATAAATGAAGATATTTATTCAGCCCATGCCAGGCCGAGGGAAGAGATTTCCAGAAGGTAGGCCAGATGGTTAAGTATGTTTCACTGCAGATCTATGCTGACCCATCCCCAGTGCTCCAGAAGTCCCCACCACGTCTCTGAGACACTGAAATCAATAGTAATGTCAGCTGAAGCTCAGATTGTCAGAGAGAACACAAATCTTTAACACCTAATTCTCAGGATGTTTTACACACTTTGAGGAATTTTCTTAGCTCTCTGGGAAATTGAGTGAACTGAGGACAATCAGAAAGTAGCAATTTCATAAAGATTTGTTTTTTGGTTTTGGTTTGTTTTTTTTTTTAAATAATGCACTTCTGCATCTTTTAGTGTAAAGTACTCTGTGACTAGCAGATTTTCACAGCACCCAGAACTGGTTTTGATTCTCTTTTTTGAAGAGGCAACATTTATTTTGATAGCCCTCATCTCTGTTATTAGCTGAACATCTTGTCTTTTTAAAAATATTTATAAACTTTCAAGGAAACTTTCAGTTAAAAACTAAGAAATATCAGGTTTGCCAGACATAAAGGAATGCTGTAACATGCTAGTGCTGTAGCAGTGTAATTGCAGACTAAACTAGTACCCACCATAAATTACATCTCTTTCTTGAAAGCTTTTCTTTATGAGAGACACTTTCCCCAGTAGAGAACTGTCCTCTTATAAGAATATTATTGCCAGAATGTCTTTCTGATAGTGCTCTTAAATAGTACTTTGAAAAGTAAGATATCTGTGAGGCTAGTCTGAACACTTTTTAATTGAGCTATTTTGTAGGGGCTTTTGACATCTTCATTAATACTATATTATCATAATCCTCTTTAATTTTTTAAAAATTTGTTTACAAGACATTGACCTCTATTCCTGAAGGTATTAAGCAGAAAAAAGCTGAGGCAAGAGGAAAGTGAACTAGTCACTTTACTTATGCAGCCAGTTCCCAATAGAAAGGTTTATTTAGAAGAAGACTGACTAGGATTACTCAATTTCCTGCTTCATTGAGGATCATGCCATCTTAGTTCCTTTGGCTCTGTGTATAAGGAGCTTAATGAAGAGGGAAATTAATTCTCAGTGGCAACCACCTGTAGCTACTAACTTAATCACTCATGCTCTCAGTCCTCCCTGGCCCCATCTGACTGTGAGAGCATTTGTCACTCATTTAAATTCCATTTTGTGAGCAGCCTATGATACTGCTTGGGTTTCTATTCTATGAATGGTATTGAGTATAAACAGGCTACAAATACCTGTGAAATCTTTTACATCAGAGTAGTTCATAGTTATTTCAATGCAGTCCCTCTGGTCAACAAGTCTAGGAACTTTGCTGGCTGTCCTCTCTCTGATAAGACCACTGGACTCCCAGCTACTGCTGGTACCAGGTTGTTACGAGAACTTCAGCAGCTAAATATAATACTGCAGTCCAAAGACAAGTTCTGAATTAGGATGTGTTTAAACTTAAGAACCTGATATCTGATTTTAGATTCTTGTGGTTGTGTTCCATATGGTTCTCAGGGTTGTGCAGTCTGACATTTTGCTTATCCCTAGGCCCAATCACAACTGATAAAGGAGACATTCCATCAATAAATCTCAGAACTCCTGATTTTGAAGATAATATTACTGAATGCATGCTGACATGCTTGCAATCCCTAAGAAATCCAATCTTACCAGTTTTTAAAAGATATTATTTCTTTTCTGGTTTTGTTTTGGTTTTGCTGGGGTTTTTTGGTGTTTTTTTGTTTGCTTGTTTGTTTTGGTGGTTTTTTTTTTTTTTTGGTTTGTAGGTTTTTTTGTTTTCTTTCAGGTTTTTTTTTGGTTTTTTACTGGCTGGGATAGAACAGTTAGTTTGTGTTGGCCACGGCAAGATTTTAGTAGCAGTTTGGGGAGGGTGGCTACAGGGGTGTGTTTTCTGTGAAAATTCCAGAGTCTTATCCCGTGGCCAATGCCAGACAATTCCTTGACAGAGCTGCAGCTGGCAAAGCCCATCAGTGATGGAAGTAGTGCTTCTGGTATAACAAACTTAAGAAGAGGGAATAAAAAATTTCACTATTTCAGCTGGAGAGCGGCGTGTGAATATGTGACAGAAACAGACCTGCAGACAGCTAGGTCAATGAAGAAGGAGGAGGAGGAGGTGCTGCAGGTGCCAGAGAAGAGATTGCCCTGCAGCCCTTGGTGAAGACCATAGTGGGACAGGCTGTCCCCCCAAGATAGGCTCGCCACAGAGCAAAGATCCACCTGAAGCTGTGGAGGACCACACAGAGGAGCAGGTGGATTCCCAAAGGAGGCTGTGACCCACTGGGATGCCCACACTGGAGCAGCTTTGCTGGCAAGATTTGTAACCCTGCAGGGGGGTCATGCTGGAGCAGCATGTTTCTGAAGGACTGCACCTCGTGGGAGGAATCCAGCGCTGGAGCAGGGGAGGAGAGCAGGGAGGCAAGAGTGGCAGAAACAGTATGCGATGATCTGACTGCAACTTCATCTCCCTGTGCCTCTGCAGGGGAAGAGGTAGGCAAATTTCGAGTGAAGTTGAGCCTAGGAAGAAGGGAGGGGTGTTGGAGAAGGTTTAAGGTTTAGTTTTTATTTAACATTATCCTACTTCAGTTTTATCCTTAATAAACTGAACTAATTTCCCCAAGCTGAATTTACTTTGCCCATGATGGCAATCAGTGAGGGATCTCTCCCTGTTCGTATCTCAACCCACGAGCCTTTCATTATATTTTCTCTCCCACGTCCATCTGGGAAGGGGAATAGAGCAGCTTTGATGGGCACCTGGCATGCAGCCAGGGTCAACCCCACCCATAATCACACACCCTTAAAGGCTGCATTAAACACTAGCTGTAACCAGAGAATTAAGTCTCTAGGTGCTTTGAATCAAACACCGAAATGTACATATGGCTAGTTAATATGGCAGATGAGAACATGTTGCATGAAATAAGAATTTGCATGTTTTTCTCAGAGTAACAGAATCATTAGTATGTAGTCTGGAGACAGATGCCTGCAATCATTGCTGGCCATCATATCTCCCACTTACAGGCAATTTAGGTTCCTTTCATGACATTAAGAGATGAAAAATCACTTCCTTTTTCTTGCCATAAGGTATTTATCTTATTCCATACATAAGTTTTCAGACTACGGAAGGGGTGTTTTTGAATGAAAGCTTTTCTTATCTCCATGCTAAAAGTGTTGCCTGGACTATTTCCATATTTTATAACTAATGTTGACAACAGTGACTAATCCCAGGACTTTTCTCCCTTAACAAGCACCTTGTTTTATACTTTCAGTATGACTAGTCAAATAGTTCACTAATTAGTGGAAAGTAGTCTGTAAACTAGTTAACTAGATAGTTAACGCTAGACCAATGTTTTGGGAGATAAATTATGAGTTGGATATTTTCAGACACAAACACAACAAACTTGCATCTCCTGGAAGTCTACAAATTAAGGAAAACCTGATAAGACAAACAATTTTTCTTTCATTAAACATTTTTTTTTCCTTAATGGGAAAGGTATTTTGTGCTGATTAAACAGGGTTTCTTGGCTATGGAATATGGAATGAATGATGCATTTGTTTGTAGTACTTTACTAAGTAAGAACATAAAGGAGGGAGTTGAACAAAATCTATAGTGTCTTCATTTTTTCCTACAGGAGAACATAGTAAACACCTTGCTTCAAAAAGCAGATGATTTTAGATGAACTATAGACAAGTTATTATATCTATATGTTTTCTGAAGCAAGGCTTGAGAATTGTTAAAGATTAAGATTCTCTTGGTTTTCTAACTCAGAATATCAGTGGAAATGAATTTTCTGCATTCATTGCTATATTCACCAGACTAATCTTTAGATGTTCCTTTAAAGAAAGGGAAAAAGACAACAAACTTCTGTTCTGTGGTTGAAACATTTACCTGGGTTAAAATTTGTTTCTTCCTGAGGATTAAGTGAGCTGATTAGACAAAAATAACTCATTTTACAGGAAAATTCTAATCATGTTAAAGAACATGAATACTTCTTCTGGAAAAGGTTCTCCCTAGAGTATTTGTAGCCTGCTTCTGAAAGGCAAAGTGTCTTTTAAGATACTGAAACCATATCTTTTGTAAAGGTATGCAAATGTAAAGATATGCTTGTAAATATTTCAGACTTTCAACCTCAGTTCAAGTCTTGCCTACTGTTTATAAGTATTTTGATGGGAAAATATTCCATTGTCTAATATTTGCCCTGTAAGCTTGTAAAGAAAATTGTGAAGAAGGAAAAGATCCTGTGGTTGCCAACTTGCTTACATAGGAAGCATTAAAAACTTAATGCTTAAGGCAGATCTTAAAATCTGCCTTAATACAATATTGCATTTTTGGTTGGTTTTTCCCCATGCTTACTAACGAGAACTGTGATATTTGTTCCTCTTGCTTGTTATGACAGACTTAAAAGGAACAGGGATCCATCTTACTATTTCCAGAACAAGTATGACGACAAGTATTTTGTATAATCCATTAAAATAAAATAGAACAAGGACTGAAAAGTCCTACTATCAGTATAAGTGTCACTACATATTTCAGATTCAACACCTACCTGATTAAACACATCATTAATAAGAACTGCCATAGGATCAAAGAATATGCTGAGTTGAAAGGGACCCATCAGGATCAGCGAGTCTGACTCCTGTGCCTGCACAGGAGATCCCAAAGGTCACACCATGTGCCTGAGAGAGTTGTCCTAATTCTTCTGGAACCCTGTCAGACTTGGTGCTGTCCACTGCCCTGGGGAGCTGTTCCAGTGCTCAGCCACTCTTTGAGTGCAAAAAACTTTTCCTGATATCCAGCCTAAACGTCCCTGACTCAACTTCAGGCCATTCCCTTGAGTCATGTCAGTGATCATGAGAACAAAGAGATCAGTGCCTGCCCCTCTACTTCCCCTCAGGAGGGTGCTGAAGATTGCAATTAGATCTCCCCTGGCAAATTTATAATTTCATATAAAGAATAACACAAAAAAGAGAGAATTATATGCAGAAACTACCACACTTTAGAGGAGAGTAAATCAGATTTTAATTTTCATTAACATTTTCTTTTTATTTCATTTATTCTCTTACAAAGCTTGCAGAAGAATTTTGACAAAAATACTCTTAAAGCCATTCTTCTGTGATTTATTTTCCCTATGACTTTTGGAATTCTGTAAATATCTCTAAGTATGTGATCAGAAGAAACAGTCAAAACAAGAGAAAATCCATATATATATACATATATATATAGCAGAGTAACAATGCTGTCAATGAGAATGTTTCAGCTGCAGCTAGGATATCCTAATAGTTTTCATAAACAATCATTATTAGTCTTTCAATAAATGTTCTGTTTTAAACTGCTGATTCCAAGAATGAAGGAATGTGAATGGACAGAGGTTTTGCATTGTTTTTTTTTTAATTTTATGTCTGCTTTCGAGGTGCTGTAATTAACTTTAACAGGAACATTTTTTTTTTGCACACAGTTTTTAACTGAGTGGATGGTGCCAATGAAAGTTCTGTAGAGTAAAATAGGGAATGTGTAGCAATTGAGAAAAACAGATTGTAAAGTATATTCTTCCACACTGTGAAATCCTAATGATGACAGATTGCTGTCATCATTAGAGACTGAGCTCCACTATTTGCCAAAATGATTACACAGCTCTGACAAATAAGCTGGAAATATTTCAGCACAGAATATTTGAGGCTGTAATATGCTTCACAACAAAAATATTTGTGTGTATATTAGAACATATAAAGCATCTCAGGCTGCATAGCTCCATGTAAGTTTTCAGCTGTGCTGATCTGTCAATTCCTTTAGCTCCACAAGAAACTATTAAAATCTCCCTCCAGCAAACCTCACTTTTTCCACTGATACTACTTTTACCAAGAATCGTGCATCCTGATCTTGCTCAGCATCATCTCTTCCTTTTCTATTTTCTCACCACCCACTTCCCTTCTTACTTTCAGACATCCGTCTTATAACTTTGCTACCGTAGGTGTATGGCTAAATCGTATGGAGAAGGAAGTTATTTTTAACCCGTTGTCTACATTTGTGCCCTGCTTAATTGTGAATTTGTGATGGTTTAAAAACAGCAGTCACCTTTATAAAATGGAGAAAGAAAGAACTCATGAGGACCACTGCATGTGTTTATGTTTTTTTCAACCTTACATATCTCTTAATGTTCTTCCTTCTGATTTTCTTCTCCCTTCATACCATCTGTTTCCAATTTTATAGTATTTTTTCACATGTTTTAATTAGTTAGGATTTTATTTCTCTTACTTAAGTGTTTCCACCAACACTTACCTCAGTAATACTGGTTCTGTTATGACAGAAATATTTTTTCTTATTCTTCATTATGAAGAACTACTGTCGCTACTTCACCGCTGTGACTGTTTCCTACCCACAGTTTCCTAGATATCATTTCACACAACTTACAACAGGTCATGAAAAACATTTTATTTTTTACAAAATTTTCCAAATTTCCAATGTTAACAACAATTTTATTTGATGTATTGAATTTGGTAATATTATTCATCTATCCTTTGTTTTCTCAGAATCAAAACCAGACATTTAGTTTTGTATTTTCTTCAGCACTGTTGCAATAGGAATGGAACTTTCATGGAGTAGTGCAAACTAAATAGGATATTTTTAAAGTATTTTTCAACTCTACACACACGAATGCATAAAAAGAAGATCAGAAAAAATGTCTAACCTAACCAAAACTGAATTACAGGTGGTGATGATCCTATTAGTGAGAGATGCCTCTGCCTGAATCAAGGTGCAAACAAAATGATATGTGGAAGTCAGCAAATTAGATTTTATTTACTGGTAAATGTGAGGCTGAGTGATAGAAAGAAAGAGAAAAGAGGAGAGGAAGAGAGAAAAGTTGGGGGAGAGAGAGAGGGGAGAGGTCAAGCAGAAGGTAGTCACCACTGTGGATCCAGGGCTGTCCTGTTGGCCCTTCTTCACTCTTTCTAAAACAGTGAAAAACATGTCATTGTGGGAAATTTTTATCCTAAATAATAATTTATTTGATGTTGCACTTAATAAACCGATTTTTCAAACTGATTTGTTCCTTGAACTGATTGATATGTCAATCAATCAGACCAGGCCTTACCACAAGTTAGGAAAAAAAAAAAAATTAATCTGACATTACCCAGAGTAAGTAATGAATGCATTGATTCTCTGGTGAATCCTCTTATGTTGTGTCTGGTATTTGTTAGGATTTATGGTAGAAATAATTTTGATACCTCCTAAGTCCCTCTGGCACTTAATGTCGTAATCAGTTAATGATGTGGGACACTGTGTTTGTCACCACTTACCTATACCCAACCCCTGTAACCAGTAACTTGTCTTGTAGTCAAACATTGAAAACAGTATTAGAAACACACTCAAGAGTGTCAGGTAAGTGAGGATGGCTCATGTTATGTACCAGTCACAAGGGGAGATTAGTAGGCATAAAATATCCAAACCACAAAGTATGGTTTATTTATTAAAAAAAACCCCAAAAACTAACATGGTAACTAGAACTCCAAGACAGTGAAACAGCAGATATTGAGGGATCATGTTCTCATTTGAATAAGCATGTATTTTGCCCAAGACAGCTCATAATTTTAAAAAGAAAAAAAGTTTGTTGCTGAGACAGAAAATGAATCCTTCATATATATTTTTGGAAACGATTGCTTATTCATTTTCAGTATAGTCAGTACTGCTGCTTTAGACATATGAACTACTAAATTGGTAGTTTTGTATTTACTTAAAGGATCAATTAAGGGTCATATTTGCATCCTCTAAGCAAGCTAACAGTTAATTTTTAATCATTAAATAATATGTAATTAATTTTATGATTCTTCCCTCTATTCAACTCACAACATCCAGTAACATCTATCAATCCATGGTCTTTAACTCTTCCTTCAGAAGCCAAATTTTCAATTTATCAGCATCTGAAAGGATGAGGCTTCTATTTATAATTCTAGTCATTGAAGTCTATACCTATATTTATGTCTTGGTTTAGTTTTCACACAGTATCTAACTTCATCTATGATTATTAATAATTTGTTAGAGCTACCTTGAATCCCTTATAGGCCCCATTACAATAAGAACTGGGCTCTCTGTGCTTGTCTGTAATAATACTGAAGGACAATACAGAAGAGAGTCCCCTGGATCTTCGACTCCTATCCCATGCTATAATAGTTACTAAATCTTACTATACAGTACAAAAAAATATAGAAACATGGGGCCAGAAAGTTTAGGAAGCTAGTACAAAAAAAAAAAAAGTATTAAAATACCTGTAAAACAGTAATAGGTGTCCTGCCCATAGCAGAGGATTGGAACTAAATCATCTTTAAGGTCTTTTCCAAGACCTTTTCCAAGTCTTTTCTCATGGTTCCATGATCATGCCTAAGTTTCAACAGGACTTTGGCAAAGTTCTGTTGCTTAGTTTAGATTCATATAAAAGGAAACATCTTAATGCAAGGAAACAATGATGTGTAGTCTTTAATTCTAAAATGTAATAAAGTATATAACTCACACAAAATCTGTTAGCATATTCAAGCTTTTTATTTAAAGCTGCTATAATCCATTATAAAATGGATTTTCAAACAGTGTTAGTGTTTTGATCTTTATTTCTGAGTGACAACCACACAGTTTCATTTTTAAGCACAAATAATATATAAAAATTATTTAAATAAATGAAATGTGAATGGTATTATCAGTGAACAAAAGCATGTTACACAGAGTGGAATAACCAGGATAACTCTGTGGTCACTGTCATCACATAAGCAGCAACCAGCTGGAAGCAAGACAATGCTTCGGTCATTTGAGTGACCAAATTTCAATGCCTCAACAAAGGCTAGGAAAGGAATAGAGCCAGCAGGGCTAACAGGAATCATATGATGTCTCAGTCATGAGAATACAACAGGCTTTGCACTGATAATTAAACATGAATTCACTCAGTGGAAAACACAAATATCCTGATGGCCTTGTTTACAAGGCTCAGTGAGTGGTTTCCTCTGAAATTAATGCAACACTACTCCACATAAGTAAATTGGTCAGACTAGGATAGATGAATAGTAGGCATGATTTCTTTGTAAATAATGTCAGTTGTTGGCAAAAAAAATCCCAACATGTTCATTAATGGAGTTTAAGGATCAGGAGTGTTTAGATCACAGAGAAAGCTAACAGGACTTTGTTTATTTCTGTTGTTTTATAATACACTTCATTCACACCATTTGTAAGATTTTAATCTTCAATTTCCCATAAATTTGTGCAAAATATATTAATTCATTAATTATTAATAAAAACAAAAATGTGATCCTATAATCATTAACAAATAGAAACAGTATCTTTTTTGTCTCAGAAAATTAAGATGCAGATAAGCAACTAGTCAAAATCTATTATCCTACTTTTTTAATATGAGAAGTGTTACCATGGTGATTGTAATCTTGCTGTAAACCTAGAAAAAATGCATACAATTTTGTCCTCACTATTCCTGTCTGAATCATAAAACTATTTAACAGACTTAATAATTTTACAGGGTTTGTAACTTGAACAGGGCTATACTTTATATTAGTAACACATCTTTATTACGTATAGCTTGTCAATAATTGTGACAGTCATATCTTCATTGTTTGTGTTAACAATTTTTCTTCCTTTTTTCATTTAACACCATTCTTTCTTTCTTAACACTCATCTACTAATTTGGTTTTTAAATTAATCTCAGTGTATGCTAATAAAGCCACTAGAAGTGGTTTGATCTCATCCAGTTTTTGATGATGAAAACCTAAATGGTTTAACTTCATCTTTTTTTTTTTTTGCATCACTCATAAGAAGAAATAGACATTTCTCAAAGTTAAGTTCTCAAAGATAAGTAATTTAATTTTTTTCTTTGGGTTGGATGGAATGGTTACATTTAAGTCTAATGAGCTAGACCTTAGATTGCTCTTTTAGACAGATGAAATGAAACCAAACTTCAATGATTATGTAAAAAAAAATCTGTGAAGTTGATTTTAATTAAAATTTTTATGCACGTTTCAATTATATACTGAAAAGTCTCTTAAATTTTCTTCAATATATAATCTGTAAACTAGTTCAGATATATTGTTATAGCATACAACCACAAAAAATACCTGGCTCTGTTTGGACTTGTATTTCTGCATGGTGTTTTTGTGTGGATTTTTGTTCAATGGAATTTTTTTCCATTAACTGATGTAATCTTTTAAAGTGAATGGAGGATATTACTGTCTAAGTAAACTGTCAGGAGAAAACTTTTCAAAAGACAGATGCTATCTAATTAAAGTTCTGTTTCATTCAATATTTGCATTACAGATTAAATAGCTTTGCTTTTTGGGGTACATATATAAATGCTTGAGATGAGGCTATTGAGCACATTTGAAAACTCTTTTGTTTCCCTGCTGTTCCTGCTTTTGTAATTAATTGGGCTCTGCACAGATTTTCTTAGTTAATGTTATTTATGTTTAATGATGCAGAGAAATACTGATGTTAGTTTGCTTTCAATACCTAGCTCTCACGGATTGTTAATAGTAATGTCTGCAGGACAAGAGCTGCAGTCAGGAGAATGGAATATCAGAATATGTGATGGATCTTCAAAAATGATTTTTATTAATTGTTTTAAAATTCATCCTCTGATATATATGTAAGTTCAAACTCTGCAGAAAGTTATTAGAAGGTTCTCAGATTATTCAACATTTGATCTTAAATTCAAGGAAGTTAATTCAGCGTTTGCTAGGGCTTCAATGTCCTGTGGAGCCATGAAGAAGTAAATAAAATTGTCCAGTGACAAAGTTTTTGGGTGTGCAACTATGTATAGAACTGGGATTACTGTACTAGGTTCTTACAGGTTTGAGGCCTGGAAAGAAATTCTATTGTTTACCCAGTTATTTGGGGTAAGCAGATTTTAGCATTTGGAATTCATGAAAGAAAAAAATTATATTTGCATTTTCCATAGGAACAACTTTAGAATAAGACAAGGGAGACAAAGTAATTGTATGCTTTTATTTCCTGCAGAGATTACTTATTTTAGATGAAAATGCATATATTAGCTGATAGATAAAGGAACAATATATTTTTTAATGCTCAATGATAGCACTATATTCTGAAATTAGGTTCATCAGTTAGGGAGAATGGAGTTCAAAAGATATCATACATCAAAATTTAATTTTTTTACTATTATTTTCATTAATCAAGAGAAATCTTTTTTTTTTTTTTTTCATCATGATTTAACCTGAGGTAGAAATGAAGCTCACTTCCTCCCTGTCAGTGAAAAGGAGAATCAGAAATAAAAGGTGGGTTGAGATAAGAGCAATTTACTAACTGGAAAAAAAAAAAAGTTACAATTACTAAGTTAATAATAGTAGTAAGAAGAGGGTGAGGCAGTAAGAGGACCCAAGAGAAGCAAGTGATGCACAGTGCAATTGTTCACTAAACACAGAGTGATGTCCAGCCCATCCCCCACAGGGATTGGTCCCCCTTGCAGGGAACTCCCTCAGTTTACATCCTGGGCGTGACACTGTGTTATGGACACCCCTTTGGTCAGTTCAGGTCAGCTGTCCTGGACATGCTCCCTCCCAGCTTTTTGTGCACCTCCTCACTGGCAGATGATAAGCACTACTTAGCAACAACTGAACCATCAGAGTGTTACCAACATTGTTCTCATGATGAATCCAAAACACTGCCCTGTACTAACCTCTCAGAAGAAAATGAACTTTGTCGCATCTGAAACCAGGATATTTTTATTAGTGTATACAGTGTAAGCTTCGAAACTTACTGTGGTTTTATTCTAAATACTAACTTTTGCATTGTCTGAGGTTCTTTAAATAGTTTATTCACCAGCTAATCTGCAGTAGCTGAAAAGATTAGGCTTATACATAACTATATGCCTTAAATCAATCCTCTGGTATTCCTAAGAGAAAACTTCGAAATCTTCATTGCCAATATTCATTGTCTCCTATGTTCAATAGCGATTATATTCTTTTTAAAGTAAACAAAATAAGATCTCGATTGTCCTGTTTATGTTTTTATAGAACTAAATCTGTGTTGATACAAATTCTGGTCACTATCTTCCCAAGCTCTATTTATTCTTGGAGGGTTTTGATTTCATTACAGTTTAAATTTATTGTTCAATTCATTATTAGTTAAAGCAAGACAGTGAAAATTATAAGGATGCTCCACGTGCAAGTTAATATTGCAATGGGTAGACTATAATCTTATTGTCATGGCTATCAAAGCTCATGTTGCGTTGGAAAATCCAGATGTTGTTGGATGCTTATTCACATGAGAACATTTACAAATGTGATTGTCCACACAAACACAGATTGCAATGACTAAATGAATAAATGACTGCTGAGATTCATAAAAACAAAAAATAAGGACTATGTATTGCCTAGGCACAATATGTATATTTATATAGATACTCTAATAAAACAAAAACATAGATTAGAGATACAGGAACTGTAAAAAAATTTTGAACATATATTCTTCAGCAATTGCCTAAGTTTTTACAATAAATTGTTAGAATACAAATTTGTATGATTTTTTTTTTTTAATTAGGATTTCCTTATGTCAGTGAGACTTTTTTTTTATTATTACTCTGTAAGGATTCAGAAAACTAGAGACAAAATAATGTAGACTGAATAAAAAGTTAAATACATTTGACAGAGAAGATTGTAATGATTTAAATACATATCTGAGACAGTCTTTCTTTAAAATAATAGTAGTAATTGAGAGAATTAGCTATATTTTAAAAATTTACTGCCTTGTCTGAAACTTTTCTTTTTGTATAAACAAAAAATGCCATTAAAGCATGTACATCTATCTATTCATGCATCTATCCAAACATTACTGATCAGTTGTTTTGTTTAGTTTTGCAGTAATGCATTTGAAAATATCAGTGAATGAATGAAAAACAGATTAAACCTATTCAAAGAAAGAGAAGTGGCAATGAATATTTCACTAAATAGAAACACTACTAATTCTTTTGTTATTATTATAACAGCAGGCAAAATAGAATTTGATTGCTAAATCCCAGTTGAGGTCTGTTTGCATAGGTTAAAATGGTCTCCCAGAGACTCTAGTAAAAAGTTTGTGATTAATTTAAAACTATTGTTTTTTTCTCTCTTTTCTCTGAATTGGATGAGTAAATTCCATCTGGCAATAAAAAAAAAACCAAAACAAAAACAAAACAACAAAACACCATGGGTCTGGTTCTTGGAGCCAAACAGAAAGCTGTCAAGTTGCTGTGATTGTTGTGGCATTGTTCAAACTGCTCCAACTCAGGATTATATTCTACTCATTTATCCCTGTAGTCCTTTCGGTGTTTAAACAATCAAGCACCCCAATCAGTCATCACAAAGTTTAAAACATTCACACCTTAGATCTTATGTTTCCAGTTTGCTCCCGAGATGGTTGTGCCTCTGGTTGGGCTTCCTTTGGAATTATGGTATTTAGACACACAGCAGCACAGTCAACAATAACAAATGCAGAAACTCATGAGGAAACATAGGAAATAAAGAAAATATGGGATGCAATATAGGCATTGAGCGCTCTGCATTGGCTGCTCTGCATGAGACATTAGAGTGACAAAGGCTGATGTGTAACTGCAGTTCTCAGCTGTGGTCTGCAGAGACTTGACTCTTTCTGGCTTCTGCTTCAATTTATGTCTAGAAAGAGAAAACTGCACAAGTAACTGAAGAATAAGAAGAGATCCTAAAGATCCCAAACATCTGAAGTTGGGAACACTAAGATTTCAGCAGTGCAGCTTGCATCTTTATGCCAAGCAGTGTTAGATTTTATAATATATTAATCATCTCAATATGTTTCTATAATATAATGGCTCCTATCAGATTCTGATATGGTAATTATATAGAGCAGAAAGGACAGTTTAATTTATCTGTCATTCCAAGTACTAACAAAAATGTTTCTATGTCATGCATAGTTGTACATAATGTAATCTAACTGAAGTTCCCAGTTATGCCAGCGGCTTCAGCGCATTCCTAATCTGCAGAAAATGCCTCCTGGTCTTCTGGCAAGATAAATCATTTACAGATGGTATTACAAATGGTAAGACAATGGGAAAACATGATCTCTGAGAAACAATCAGGTTTATTTAGATGAAGAAGGAAAAGACTGGGAGGAACACAATAGCTCCACAATATATTCAATGTCTTCAAAAAGACAACATCTGGGAAAGCTACATCTTGTCTGCTCTGTGTGCTTCACTGAAGTAGTTTTAATTTGAAAGACGGGACTTCTCTGTTTTCAGACATCTGAATCTAGTGATTTCTGACATCGCTGGGCAACCAAAACATGATTTTAAGTCCTTCACTGTGCTTATGTCTGTTACTTAACACAAGAAATGGTTTAAAATTACTATGAGACAAAATAACACCAGTGGCATATTAGTGAACATGATAGATAATAACAAAANAATATTAAAAGCATCAGTCATTTTGTATTTGTGATACAAATGTAAAAATAATGTAAAAAGAATTTAAATGCGTTGCAGTAGATAACTTGTGTTCATTTCAGGATTTCCATCTTTTTTCTTTTAAACATTATTTCTCACTGTCTCTCAGTTTAAGTTTGACAAGTGCAATTTTATTCCTAACAGACTTAG
>VZTN01000536.1:6433-19337 GCA_013400515.1 Erpornis zantholeuca
TCTTCTTCCGACACCTCAACCTGTGTGTGTGTATGTGTCTGTGCTCTCAAGTGACATGCTTCCTTTTAAAGGATGTCAATCTAAGCAAAAAAACTAAGTTCAAGTGTCAGCATAAATCGTAACTTAAAATTTTTGATACTGCTGGCTTGTTCCTTGGATAGAAGATCAGCACAATGCCTGCGATCTTTGCAAACAGTGGTGCTGGCTCTGAAGATTGTACTGGGTCTGGATGGGATAGAAGTAAATGTCTTCATAGTGGTCAGTGTGCCACTGTGTTTTGGATTTGCGACTAAACCAGTGTATATAAACATTTCTGGGCTACCTCTGAGCAGTGGTTTGCACAGTAGCAAGGCATTCTGTTTTTTCCTCTCTCTGCTCTGCATTATTGAGTATGCTGGGGGTGTGCAAGAGATTGGGAGGGAAAATAGGACAACTAACCTAAGTTAGCCAGAAGGATATTCTGTACCATATAATGTCACTTCTGGCAATAAAAGTTGAGGCTTATGGAGGTGGTGAGTGATTTCCTGCGAATAATAATTTTTTTTGCCTCCTTCTTTTTACTTCACTGATTAATCTGTCTTTATTTTGACCCATGAGTTTTCTTGCTTTTGCTCTTCCTATTCCTTCTCCCAGCCTGCTGGGTAGGATGGGTGAGAGCTATGTGGATGCTTAGGTGCTGGCTGGGGTTACACTGGTAAACTAATTTTTAAGTCAATGAAATAATCATCTCTGAAGTCTGAAGTTAGTACAACTCATATCCAAATTATATCAGTACCTGAGGTATGACAAATGGTTAATGTTGCCAACTTGTGTAGCATGACTACTTAAAAGGTGACCAAAATCTCCCTCAAAACTGGGTGCATAAATGAAACAGCTAAAGAAAATAAAATAACAAAAAGCCTTACAAAACCACATTTCTCCACAGGAAGCAACACATATTAAAGTAGTCATTGTATTTCTTCCATGAGACAGGACAACTCTAAACCTTGCTAATGGAGTCTCTTATAGGAGATAATATGTTAGAGGATTTCTTGAATTTTCATTGACTAAAAATCTGATTTTCCTATGCTGTATTTTAGTACCATCAAATATACAGTCATGTTAAAAAGATAAAAGGTAAAATTGGGATTTTTATCATGACTACATTACTCTTCTAACCACAAGGATGATTCAGCATGTTGTGACATGTATCCATATGAAATGATTTTGATGTTTCACCAATATAATATCCTATTAAAGATACAAATTGGCATTCTGTCGGTGTAACACATCCTGAGGTCCTTTAGGAATTACTACTGAATTTCATTTTTCACTTAGTTGCTACATGCTGTACATTTATTAACAAAATGGAACTCAGTACATCTGCAGTGAACTGCGTTCACCCTTCAGGCAAACAAGCCCCTCAAAGCTCAGGAGTTTTAGCTCACAAGTTGTCTGCACGTCTTGCAAGTTTGTTTCTGTCTGCAAACCTAAAAGCACTCAACAGGCTGACATGGAAGGGATTGCTTAGAGGAAATGTGAATATTTCAACAGTGAACCACGGGGAAGCTTCCACAGTTGAAAAGAAAGCCATTGAATAATGCTTTTCACACGTGTCTTGGAAGGAAATCACTAATCATGATATTTAAATTTCTTTTAGGAGAAGAAGTATAAATGAAGATGAGGTACAGGTTAGTGGTTGGGACAGAAATGTTGGTAATGAGAAGTGAGAAAAGAAGGAATGTGGAATTACAAAGGGGAGAAACTGAAAACACTGAAATATCCAAGCTGCCCTAGTCACCAAATTCTTGAGCTGGACTTTGTAGAAAATGATCAGACAAACCAAGAATCTGTTTTTCATAAATGCTTGAAGGAAATAGTAGAGATTTAGTTAGCACTAAGTGACTACAGTGTCAAAACAAGATAGGCTGGAATTTTCAATTACAGAACGATTCTCATTCTGGGAGTTGAGGATTCTGATGCAGAACTCATTTGGGTATTGAAGTAATATTCTTAAGGAATATTAAATGAATGTTGTACAACCTGGTGCCCTAGTTTTGGCCAAGGACATTAGGAGCCATGTGGGCGTGCCTAGGCTGTTATTCTCTACCATTCACACAGTCTCTAGTGGTGGAAGTAAGAGATTCTCACTTCCAAGAAGGAGGCATGGCTTGGGGTGGAGGAAAAAGGTGGTGTATGGAGCATCCACTGGCACTTTATCCTTTTCCATGGGAGGGAGTGGAGAATGGGTAATGCTGGTCCTGTTGTCGGCCATTGTTTTTCACTCCAAGGGCTGAGGGGGAAAGAACTCTCTCTTTCTTGTTTCCAAGGAGATGGATGTCCCTTTCTGGTCGGGGAAAGAATTGGAGGGAGCAGTGGGGAGTTCCTGGCTGCTGTCATGTTGCCTCGGACTCAGTGGACATTTTGCATGTCATCACCCTCTTTTATACTGTTACTAGTATTGCTTCTTTTACCGCTCATTTTCTTATCTCATTGCTGTTTCTAGGAAATTGTTATCTCGCCCTATAATCTCTGCCTTTTGTCTCTTTCTCAACAGACGGGGTAGGGACAGCGGAGCATCTGTGTGGGGCTTAATTTCCAGCTGGGCTTAAATCATGACACCTGGCCAGGGCTGACTAGATTCAAATCTTAACCTTTTTATATATCAGTAAATCTGCATCTGCTGTCTGTGATTATCAAAAAGTGATCAGGAAGTTATGGGAAGATTTAGGTGGGAAGATTTAGGTGCCTCCTGTCAGACAGACTAGAATCTTTTGTCATAAGAGCGGGTATCCTCAGGATTCCCTTGAAGAGCTCACAAGAATACTACAAAAGCAACATCAGCTGATGTAAGAGGACAGATAGTATGTATTAGTAGGTAGCAGTTTGAGAAAGATACCTGTGAAACTGCATCACACACATGATTTTTTCAGGAGGAGAATATTTCACTGCAATCTTAGAAAGAAGCGATAGGGAAGACAGTGGCTGATTTCAGCAGGGGGGGAAGATTGTGATCAGTTTGCAACATCCTTAGGTATTGAGAGTGAGATGATGGGAGAAGGGAGTAAAACTATTAATTGATTCATCGAAATGAAGGTGTGAATATTTCTGATAAGACTGAAATAATGATTTTTTTATCACTTTGTGTACTTAGAACTGAATCAGTAATAGCTGTCATATAGCAAACCTTTATCTCTGCAATTTTAAAGAACCCTCCCAAACAACTTCAAAATGAAACCATCCAATCACAGGTTCTACAATCTACAGGTGTGCTTTTGAATTTTTACTCATAATGCATTTTTTTTCTGCCTAAGAACCTCTCCTTAAGTGCACCCTTGCAAGAGATGTGCTTTATCAAGCTTCAAAACAATTCAGGACTTCCTTTAAAACCCATCTGGCTTGCTCAGGAATGTAGAACAATAAATCTTTAACCTAAATGCATTTTCAACTTGAAAAGAAAAGAAAGAGGATATTCCAGAGCAATATTTTTAAATGCCTCTTTGTGACTTCTTGTTGTACTTAAGGGGATCAAAAAGACTTCCTTAAAAAGGCTTCTCAAATGCTAAAGAGAGCATGAAACATTAAGGTTCCTGTTGGAACACACTGAGGGGTAAGACTGAGATTTTTTTTTTATTGTTTTCTTTCTTCCTCTTTGTTGTTGCTGTTGTTATTACATGGAGAAAAAATGCACTTAAAGCTCCACAAGAACATCAAAATTTAATGGTCACCATAGTGGCTTAAAACCCTGATATTATTGTCTTTAGTACTGAAAAGATCAGAGATGCAGGTTTTCTGAAACTGGCCAATTTAGATTGAAGACACTCAAATCTCTGTGTCTCCTTCTCTTTTGGTGATTTTGATATTAACATATTTTGCCAAACTTTCTACTGCATGGAAAACAGCAGTATGGACAGTGCAGTCTTCTTCAAATTCTATGCAGATCTTTTAAAAATTGAGGAATATAATAGACACTATTTGCAAATAGACACATAGATTTTGCAAATTTTAAATACCAGTGACAAACTGTAGCAGGTATACTATGTTTCCTGAAAAATCACCTGCTTGGCAGAATCACTACATAAGCCAAAAGTAGTTTTTTTTTTAAATTGCTGTAGTTTGTATCCTGCTGTGTAAGCAATCTTTTTACTTAAAAGTTATAACTTCCTTCATAGAAGCCATTGTCTTCAAAGTATTTGTTTCATCTAGACTGTAATTTTCAGAGAATGGGTAACAAAGCAATTTGCTTGTTTTTTTCTTACAACAATTAGCCACAATGAAATATAAGTGAATTACATGTTCAGTTACAACCAGCTGTCTAGGTCTCATTCAAATCCTAGTCATCTCATTTCCCAGCCTCTTATACATGCAGAGCTATATTGATAGTTACTTCCAATGATTTCATTCAATTTATGAGGATCTACTTTGCAGCATCTGTTTCTTCTATGATCTGATAAATCTATAGTTGTAACATTTTCATGTTTTCTGCACATATTACATTTCTGATTATGTTTTCAGTTGTCAAACCAAAAAATACTGTTATTTAACTACAGATTTAATCTCAGGTACTACTTAAAATTAAGTGTAACATAATACTTCACATTTTAGTTGGATAAGGAGTTAAATCTGGGCAATGTAGTTAAGATCTCACTTAAACAGGCTGTGCTTTGGGCAGACTAACCTGTGACACTCAGTCATGAAATAGTATCTTAGCTGAATGGAGAATAATTTTCTACATCAATCAACTAGATAGTATATGTTGTGTTGAGGACCAGGCATAAGCATGTTCCTTCTCAGCCACTCTGACTGTTGTGACAGGAAGGTGGTGATTGTAGGAGAGGGTCCCGTGGAGCTGGGGCAGTGCTCCTGTGAGCTGACTTCCTTTTCCACTTTGAGACTCATGCTCAGTGCTCCTCTGACAACTTCCTGGCCCCTGCCAATTAGTACATGAAGGGCTCAACTGCTCTGGCTGGACATTCATGAACATGTCGTGGTTTGACACTGGCCCAGTGCCAGGCACCCATGAATGTCATTCCCTCACCCTCCCCTGTTACAGCTGGGCAGAGGAGAGAAAGGAAAAAAAGTTAACGAAGGCTCCATATGTGGAGATAAGGACTATGAGGAAGCACTTCAAGGTTAAAACAGTCTTAACTTAAAGTTACGAAGTGAGTTTTTTGCTAGCAGAATCAGAGGACGCTAACGAGAAGTAAAATAAACCCTTAAAACACCTCTTCCCCCCAGCCCCTCCCTTCTTCCCCCCGATAGCAAAGGGAGACACGTGTGCATCACCGAGATTGCACAGTGCATCACCGAGATTCCCTTCCGCTGCTCCGGGAGAGGAGTCCTTCCCTGTGAGGGCGTGGGGCCTGTCCCACGGGAGGCAGTTCTCCGAGAACTTCCCCAGTGGGGGTCCACTCTCGGGAGCAGCAGCGAGAATCCCTCCCACGGACACACAGCCCTCACAAAACTGCTGCGGCGTGGGTCTCTCTTTCCACGGGGTGCACTCCTCCAAGGTCAGGCTGCTCCAGCCTGGGAGCAGGGCCCTCTCTTAACTGGGTCAACCACTGGATCACAGCCTCCTCCTGCTCTGGCACGGGCACCTCCCCACGGGCTGTGGGTGGATCTCTGCATCCCCCTGGGACTGCAGGGACACATCTGCTTCACCATGCTCTGCACCACGGCCTGCAGAGGAACCTCGGCTCTGGCGCCTAGAGCACCTCCTGCCCCTCCTTTTCCACTGACCTTGGTGTCTCCATGTTGTTTTCCCTCACGTGTGCTCACCTCCTCCCCTTCTCTGAGTAGAAGCAAAGCTGTGTGACTTTGTCTTGATTTTCTTATTAATTATGTCATCACAGAGGCATTACCAAACTCTCTCATTGGCACGGTTTTGGCCAGCAGCATGTCGATTTTCAGGGCCATGAGAGATAGGCTCTATTGGACATGGTGAAAGTTTCCAGAAGCTTCTCACAGGAGCACATTCTCTAGCCACTCTGCTACCAAAAACCAGGCCATGCAAAACAAATACAGAACATAATGTCAGGAAAAATGTTATTTTATATATAAGGATGAACCAGGAAAACTATAAAAGGAAGTGGATTTGTCAAGCTTGTGCATTTTTTCCTCTCTTTCTTTTTGTTTTCCCTTCTTTATTGCCCAAGATCTAGACCATGCATGTGGTAAGACCAATTCAGGCTCTAAGATCTGGTGATCTTTCTTCTCTTTCTCTTTTTTTGGCCCTTATTTCTCTTCTCTCCTTCTTTGTCCTGGCAGAGTCTGATTGTCATATTCTATCCCCTAGGTCGTACTAAAGTTTGATGAAGGAGCTGAGAGCTTGAGAAGTGTGTTGTAAAAGTTAAGACCTTGTTAGCCAAGACTTTTGAGACTAAATAGTGGGCTGGTTCCTGGAGTTCAGGTGATGTCACAATAAAGCATAGGAGCTTCCTGACACATGGACTGGTGTCCTTGTTCAGCCTGATGAGAATTTATAATATCACATCTCCCCTGAGTTGTGACAGATTTGCCTTACAATATTATAGTTTCCTACTCCGAGATCAAATGCCACCTACTTTATTAATGCTGCTTTGTGTTTTGCTGTGGCTTCTGCCTTGCAAACTCTGTTTCTTGAGAAGTACATCTTTTTGAAATTTTCTTTGCAATAGTTCTTAGATCTGGGGAGAAACTGGAAAAAGACATGGAGCAGAAGTATCAGGATATTACAGAAATTGGTTATGATGGCAATAAGAGAAATAATTCAAATCATTGCTTGTATTCTGTAATGGTTGTCTCGTGCTGCAACAAACATTTACCCCCAAGAGATGGAGCAAGAGCCAGTGCTATGTTGTATAGTACTTAGAATTCTGGCTTGAAGTATCTAGAGGTATAAAAAGTAGCAGAAAAAAAGTGGAATCCTAATTCTTTATAGCATTGAAATATCTTCTAGAACTGTTTGTGTCAGTCAAATGAATACGCCATGGTTTTCTTGTTTTATACATGGAATATAAGCAGGGGTGTTGGCATCTTTTAGTGTAACATTTTCCATCTTATAAGACTACATGTCTGATAAGAAGGTAAAACAGTGATTTTTCTGCTTTGTTGATTCATCACGTAATTTTAAGCCTTTAGCTAGAAAAGAAACCCCCACATCCTCAACTGCGACTCTTTCACCCTTACCATCAAATTGAAACCTTCTGCATCTAAAAATAAATCATAAAAATCTCCTATCTATATTATGAGATCCTGAAGGCTTCCAAAACCAATTGGCCTTCTGTTGGGAAACCTATAAAAATAAGAATGCTAAGTTTTTCCAGCAATGTTTTGCTAAGCCTGTAAGATGGCTTTGAGAGGTGGTGTAATCTTCTATTATGCATTAGTCAGGAGATTTGGAAGTAGAAACTAGATGACTTAGAAAGGGATATTATTTAACTGGAGGAAATTATGAGGGAATATTGCCAGATAGAAATGCAATTATGCAAAGAAAGGGGTGAAATAAAAAGAAAAGAAGATAAAATGCAACTGGAGTATAATCTGTTTGAGAAAAACTGAACAAAATACTCAAACTGGTAAATCTTATTTTTAACTTTCTGGGACAATACCCAGATTTATTGGTTTTTTTTCCAAGAATAATCTCTGGGTTTTCCAAAGTAAAAGTGATTACAGTCATTAGAAGTTAAAACTGGTATTCTTACTCTAAATAATAGGAAATTGTAAATATCATTGTTGGCAGCATAGATATCTTCAGTGGGCATGTTTCTATTACTTCAATTAAAGTGAGAAGGATCGCTTAAAAATCCAAATAGAAGTCTCCCTGGCAACCTGTTCCAAATATCATTACCCTTTCAGTCATATAGCATCAGGTGATACCAGAGTGTTGCTAATAGAAGGACAGATTATTTGACTTGTTGCGCTCATCATCCTTTCTACATTAAACACAAACTTCAGAATATTTACCAAGTATTAGGTTTTGACACTGCTGGAGAGAGATGTAAAAAGATAAGTGCTGAAGGAGGTGCAGTCTTTAAATACTTGTCTCAGTACTTGTACAGTGAAAGCATTCAAGAGGGTGTAGGTAACTCCTCTGCATTATCTGTTCACTTCAGAGGCAGGGAGAAAGAAAGAGCAGATGTGCCTTGTTTGTCTTCCTCCACTTTTGAGATTGAATTTGCATTTTACAGATTTTTGTATTGTTCACAGCTCAGAACTTGTAGACATTCACAGATCTTCCTGCTTTATAATATTTATTTTGGTCAGGACGAACATTCCAGCTGACTCTTCAGAGCTGAATAACAGTTTGAAAAATCCTTAGCTCTGCAAATCCTGATTTTTGTGGGGGACTTCAGAAAGCAACACAGTGATGCACAAGCAGTTTGAGAGATTTTTGTGTTGTGTCGTGGGTCCTAATGCCACTACCGTTCTGCTCACTAGGAGCAGTGCTCTGAGGAACTGTTTGCAAATACAGAAGAAGCTTTGAGCTTTTGAGCAATTGCTGAAGAATGAGATTGGCAAATTAGTCAGAAATGACAGAGAAAAGGACAGAATACTGAACATTTCTCTTTTTGCAGTCTTCACAGGTAAGGTCAGCCTATATCTGACCAGCCATATATATATCCAGCCTATATGCCAGGAAGAAAAGATGAAGCATACATTTAAGCACTAACAGAATGGTTACAATGATGTCTATAGACAATGTTGGCAATTTATAGGACGCATCCAAGGCTGATAATTGGGTTGAAATGTTGTTGTTGCAAAGCCGCTCCATCATTTTTGGAAGGTTATGGAGGTCAAGAAAAATTCCAGATGAGAGGAAGACTGACAGGAATGTATCATTACCTTTAATATTCAGGAAACTACAGACTAGTTGACAAGGTAACTGGCTAATAACTGAGAATCTGATTTCCAGTTTTCATGCTTTCTATCCAATGAATGGAAGCAAGACAGAATTTCTCATTTATTGCGTAGTACAGCATATTTATGAGCAATATTTTTGTGCATAAATAGCTGGGATGAAGCCAGACCAAAATGTTTACTCTATTAGTTGAAGACCTACTAAAAAAAAAAAATCTGTTATAAAGAAGAAATTTTCTAGGTGAATTCATCTGAGCAATTATAAACATTTAAAAGACATGAGCGGTTCTTTTCAAATCTACCAATACAGATTTTTTGTAGATAATAAAATAGTATATTTTTTTCAGAGCTAACATGCTTGAAGATGTCAGGAAGGGTTAAGCTCAGCAATAATTGCTCAAACACCAAAACGAGACTATAATGCAGGGTATATCCTCCATTTTTTATTTTTCACTGAGGAAGAAAAATACCCTGTCAGTAAATCACATCATACTGACAAATCAGTTTTCCACTTCACTGGTCTTATATTTAATGTATAGCCTGTGGCAATATATTTATACAGGTACATCAATTGAACAATTTCATAGTTTAAGATTTAAAATGCATTAGCTAATCTCATAACTTACAGAGTGTTTAAATGCAATATTTTGTACTGATCATTTTCAGTACTATAGCAGTTTCAAAGAAAGTCTACTAAATATGTGAAGGCCTCCTACCTAAGCCATCCTACGATCGTGTGACATGGAAGAGGGTAGGAGAATGGAAGATCCCTTGTCAGCAATCCCTGCTAGCCAAACATAAACCTGCTTCAGTCCAGCAGTGGCAATACTGTTTTTCTTGTCTGTTGATAGGACAGCTCACAGCAATGGAAAAGTAAGCACATACATTTTTTTCTACCTGTCTCTGTGAGCATTCTCAAATTTGAACTGATTTTTTGTAGTTGTGACTTTCTCTTTTTTAAAGGTCGCAGTATTAAAACGTGTCATTAAATCAGACAATAATTCATGTTGTGAGGAAACCCAGGTTTCTCATTCAGCCTTCCATTCAGGCACAGTCAGATGCAGAATCGGGCCACATCTCCCAGGACCCTATCCAGATGGGTATTTTAAAACATTCAAGGGTGGAGTGCACAATTTCCCAGGGCAAATGACTCTACTGTACTTGTACTGAAAAAAGCTTCCCCTATGTCCAGTCTGACCTTTTTCCATCTTATCCCTAATTGTCATGTCTTCCTCCCACTCAGTGCTTTCAAGGACGTGGCTCCTTGTTGGTTTTTAGGTTTCCCTGAAGCCATCTTTCCTCCAGACTGACGAACAACTGGTCCTTCAGCCTCTCCTTGCAGGGTGAACAGCAGGATCTTGATCATTCTGGTAGCCTTCTCCTGGACTCCTGCCTTTATTGTACTGGAGGGGTCCAAAACTGGATGCAATATTCTAGATGTTGACTAGTGAGTGCAAAGCAGAAGGTGACTATCCCTTCTCTTGACTGCTCCATTTCTTGCAGGTGGCTAGTTGAACAGTCCCCTTAATCAGCTTTCCATTTTAGATCATGTTCCTGGTACCCTACCCCTTCCAACCCCGATAAAGTAAGCTTAGATATGTGATGTGGACACCTTCATTCACAATATTTCTAGGACTATGCTGAACTGATGTGGACAAACTAAGACCTTGATTGAGCAAAACACTTTAGCATATGGTTTGCTTTTTGCTTTACTGAACAATTGTTGAGATGCTTGGTGTTTTGGAGATGTCTCTGACATTATGCTGCCACGCCGACTTCTAGGACAGAAAGAAGTGCGTGAGTCGGATTCTCTGGAGGGTGGAGCTTTGCCACAAAGCACTTAGCTCTGTTTTATTTAAATAGGAATCTCCTTAAAATATGTGTTATTGTTGCTTAAAGATGACTTGTTTATTCCGGTTGCTGACTACATACTGATTTTGCAACTATACCAGAATTTAAGGTAATGGGGTGCCATTACAACTAGTCATTACAATTTAAAATAGAATTTCTACTAATTCATGTTTTGAATGTTTAAATGTTTATGCAGTAAGAAAGAGAATATCAGAGCATCCTTTACATGTTCTTGCAATTCCAAAGCTTAAAAGTAATTTTATGATTACAACCAATATTTAATGATACACAGCAGTACAGTATATTAAGGAGGGTTTATTGACTTCAATTATAGATAAACTAATCAGCAGATAATGACAGAAAGTGAATGTAGTCAAACACTAAACTTGAAACACATATTGCAAATCAGTAATGTTTCCAATTAAGCACCTACAGACTAAGCATTCAATGATTAATAAAATACACAACTTACAATTAATTTAAAATTGAAAAATACACAAAATATGTTAATACCACTAAATTATTATGTCTTTTGCAGTTAGTGGTTGGCAACTGCACTGTTTGCATACAAACATCTTTTAAGTGTGTGCAAAATGAAATTTAAATTCAGGAAATATTATACAATTCAAGTGGGTAACAACTTTGCCCTCCTCCTCCAAAATTTGCCAGGAAAAAAAGAAATCTTTTTAAAATTTACTGTGTCAAAGTTAAATAATACACAATGATGCAGCATTATTTCTAAATTATAAATAGCTACGTCTTTGTCAACTCATGAATGTTGAGTCTGAAACACTTCAGGAGACTAATTTTTTTTCCTTTTTTTTCCCTTTTCTGCACTTATAGATTTCTTCTTTACTTCAGTGTCACTATAAATGTCTAATTTCTTTCAGGTCTTGAATTTAGAGGCATCAGAAAAAGTATCCCAACAATGCTGGTCTATTTAGATATATTCAAAAATACTCAGGGCATGGTATCTTGAGTCTTTTATGCTGGCAGACATGTTGACTGGTCTTTAGCAGCTGCAAAGTGCTTCCTTTTGTGATGTCCTTTCTGCAGTGCCTCTGTAAAATACTCAGAGCCTACCTCACTTTAAGTGAGCTCAAGGTCATTTTTGGAAACTGCAATTTTCTGTTTTTGTACTATCTACCATTAGGGTAAAACAGTGGCTTGGAAGACATCACCATGTGTTTTCAGTGCCTTATATCATATGGTAATGATGCAGTTCCCAAATGTAGAACTTACCCTCTAGAATTTCTAATCCCAGTCAATCAGTCAACCTCTGTCTCAGATTAAAGGATTCTAAATTTCTATGATTTCATGTGCAGGTATTATTACTTTTTTACTTTACCCTTTCTAGGATCTTGGGTCACATTTTCAGGTGTATCACAACAACTCTGAAAGTTGGAAATCTGGACTGAAAACTGTTACATAATCCTTTCACTGTACCGTTCAGGGTGTCTCCATAATGGGTGTATAGCAAATATTTGTTGCAAGACTCAGGCTAAAACCAGAAAGTGACTCTTGAACTTGCAACTTCCGTTTACCAGAACGGTATGTCTAAACCCTTTTTTAGTGTTTTGCCATATTTGGTTTACCTTAAAAAAACAAACCAGGTCAGGTAAAATTATACTGGGAAATGCTTCTTAATTGTGCCTGATAAGATACGATTTTATAGAATGATCTTACAAATGCAGGGAAAAGATAAACACAAGGCAGAGGAATAGTGGCATTCAGGCCCCTTCCTCCTTCACTCTCTTTCTTTCTCTCTTGCCTTCTCCCTCTTGCTTTTTACCAAGTCAATGTCTTTTTGCAAATTAACAGAGGATGCAGCAGACATTTACAGGAGTTACACTCTTCAATCTATTTAAATAAGTTTAATGACAGAAGGAGCTCATAGTGGGCAAGAAGAGAAGCAGTTTATTATAAAATATTCTCTGATAGTCCGGAGAACTGTTTTTGTTTAATATTGTNTATTCTCTGATAGTCCGGAGAACTGTGTTTGTTTATTACTGTGGATCTTCAAGAAAAGATGTCTTTTAAAGGAAAAAGGTAATCATCTGTGCTTGAGCACACATCCTGCTTCTAAAACATTGCAACTTATTTTGTTGGGTGTTTGAAAATCGGCCATATTTCCTAAAATTAATTTCTCAGTGTGTTCCTCTCAGTACATTGGAAAAAATATAACCTTTAATGTATTACGAGTTTTTATGGCATTTGATTAATTACAGATGAGAAG
>VZTN01000536.1:21446-46328 GCA_013400515.1 Erpornis zantholeuca
TTTATGTCTAACACCTAAGAGTGTCGTTTGCACTGCATGAATAGCTTGGCTCAGAGTTACAGTGGTTCCCGTTTTGTGTCCAGATTGAAGCATGACTATAACATACTCTGATCCTGACTATGTCCCTCTCTTGCACTGCACTCTGATTCACTTTTGCTTGCAGAAGAGAATTTCCACTTTGCTTGCAATGATTATTCCTTAGAGCTTAATATGTTTGTGTATTTCCAAAACAGTCACTATTGTCGTAATGTAATCAAAGTGCTCCTAATCCTCTTCATACTTTTATGTTGTGAAAAAAGATAAGACGTAGACTCTTCCTCTGGGACATCTTGCTTACCTATCCCTGAGTTCATACTCGTTGTTTGTCAGCATATTTTTTTGCATTCCACTTGGAATCTTGGCAGTGCTTTCTGAGCTAATATAAGATCTTGCTCAGAGACCATTTTGTCAGCCTATTTAAGATCTTGACGTAGTTTGTCTACTGTTTCTCCTCACCTATTCCACTTTCTTGTAACATCAAAAAGTAGTTCTGTTTCTTTGTCACTATTATTTGTTTTTAAAGTTTTACTTTCTGAGTTTTAAGATTGTGTTATTCTCCAGATGTCTGCCTATTTTTAACTCACAGTGCTGGCTTCATTCTTTAGTAAGATACAAAGAAAACCAGGTTAATCAGATTGCAATATATAAACTCCAAGTTTTTCCTTCCCTTTCTTCATATTCTTACCTGAAGAGTCCACTATCCATTCATCTTTAAATATATTGGTAGGACTTTGTAAGATTGTTAATTAGTGTCCTTAAACCTCAAATACTATCAGCTAGTACCCAGGATTTGAAGGTAGCTTATGTTTCCTTCTGTGTTCTACCTGTGGCACCCACTTAACCTGTTTACACCCTTGTTGATTTAAGGTATTACTTCTTCTGTGATCTCTGGTTTTTGTAACTTTACTATAATATTACTATAAACAGGAATCCTATCTTACTTGTTTCATTGTTCTTCATCCTCTACTTAACATCTGACCTTTCCCGTTCCTTTAAAACAGATCAAACAGAAGTACCTAATTTCTAAATTATTTAAGATTTTAAAATTAGTATTGCAGCTGCCAAGATCTGGTGGGAAAGCACTCTCAGATCAAGTTCACAGACCCTTTTGGTTTATAAAACGTGGTTTAAACACCGAACAGGAAAAGCACCAGTACAGTCAGATCTCAGAGGTACAAAACACCTTTGCTGGTCATGGTCTGAACAAACTGATTTCCCCTCATTCCAGAACAGTATTTCATAGCTGGGCTACATCACTGGTCTCTAGTGAGTCTGACCAAGGGTCATTGAAAAAAAATCTGACTTCAGTCTTCTTATCTATGTTCCTTTAAAACAGTGCTACAACTGTTCACCATGTCTTCTTTTTAATCTGATCACTGAGCTGTGCTAGTTTCAGTGACCTGAAGTGATCCCACTTTGCTGTGTCCAGTTAGGCACCGAAACTCCTATTTCCCATTATCCTTTTCCTGCCTTTTTTTTCTAATTTATGGTACTTCCAGCATAATAGGGGGATATTAAGCATAAGTTTTTGCCTCCTGTGTGTTCACATGGCTTGCCTCATACAGTAGTAGAATAATAGTTTTCCCCATCCACAAAAGATTATTGTTTCAATATCCATAGTATTTGGAAAAGTACAAGTGATGTGTGACTTATGTGACAATGGTGAGTACTAGTCTACATGTTAGTAACTGAAATCAAGACAGTCTCATTATCAGAGAAAAAAAATAACAAGATGTGTAGCTTTGTCAGTGGTTTTTGTCTTGATTTATTATTTCCACTACATGCTGTATAGTTATGAACACCTATAATACACATATGTACATGGGAAAAGAATCAAATATATAGTAAAAATAGATTTTAAAATGTTTCTTTCAAAGGCAGGAAATCAAAAACTGTAACAAAGCTGTAACTTACCTTTAAAGTCATTAGACCTAGAGAAATAGTTGCTTGAGAGAGCTCAGTAAAGTCATTAGCAAATTTATTCCTAAAATTTTGAAGACAGTATTTCATTACTGAAGCTTTCAGCTTTTGTTTTTTGTAGAGTGGAGTATGGAAAATATATCCCTAAAACAATTGTTTGTAGAGATATATATTCCATACAAGTCAATATTTGATCTCAACCAACAGTGAAGACAGAAAAATTATTCTCATCACAATGACTTTTAAAATTACTCTGCATAAAGCTATATTTATTACCTCCAAAATTACTTCATCATATTAAAATGGCCTGATGTTTTACAGGGAGTAAAATCCAAGACGGGCATCAGATCTCTGAAACACAGAGGAAAATATTGCTATAAAGACTCATTACATACCTTGTCTGAAGTAGACATTCTCAGGGTTGCTTCATTGATTGGATTTTTGGGGTAGTGGGGTATATGTGGGGAGAGGATAGATACTTTTCAACAAATATATAGATTCTGGAGGTCTTCACTAAGGATTACGTTTTTGTAGTTTGCAGCCTCCACTTGAGCCCCTGAGGAAGCATGGCTGTCCCCTGCCCTATAGAGATATATTTATTCATTTTATGGAAGCTGCTTATGGGAGTCAGTACTGTAAGTGGAGAAAAGTGTTGATTCTTGTCACCTGTGGACTGATTTTAACCTGATTATATACAAAGTCAGAATCAGGCTTTTTGTATTTTCATCTGAATACAGAATAAAATATTCCGTTGGAGACACTCAGTATTAATGACATTTCATAGCAATAAATACTTTTTAAGGATATATTTATTTACAATTAATACATATGTCTTTTCTCACCCAATCTCTTTAGTTACTTAAACCAGAATATATGTGACTCAGTGTTGGCTCTTAGTAAACCTTTTGTAGCAAGTCACTAAATCCTGGGGTACATTCATTTTCTTTATTTTATTTACTTAAATCAGATAACAATAAATGTATATTTAGGATTGGAGTTGCAAGGGAGAATATAAAGCTATTAGAAAAACAATAACCCAGCAGTTTTAGAATGACCAAGGCCTTGTTAAAACCCTAAAAACTTAAAATGTCTTCTAATTAACAGGGAAAGCTGCAAATCTAAAGTATATGTATGCAGTATATGTATCACTGTTTATGCAGTATATGTATCACTGATAAAGGAAATAATCACTGAATCTTGCAACCTAGACAGTTAATTAGGGAAATCAAAAGATTTAGATAGAGGAAAAGGGAAGCTTTTTTTTTTTTTTTTTTTTTTTTTTTTTTTTTCGTCTTTAATCCTCATAGTTCTTTTGGAGTTAATATTAAAAGATCTTTGCCAAAAATAAAGCTATAGCAATGGGATGTGATGATCTGGTTTTCATTCTTTTGGAGAGTTTCCCTAATTTTAGCTATACAACAAATTTAGGCATTGTGTCTGCTCTGCTGGAATCTAAAGTCTTAGAGCTCAAAAATGGCTGTGAACATTAATGAAGACCAGCAGATACAGAGCAATGATGTCCCCTGATTGCAATCAGAATTATGAATTAGAAATTGATACGCGCTAGAATATAAAAGTAGGTGTTCAGTAGTAAACCACATGTGAGGAAGGTTTTGATGACTGTAATTATTAGCTTGATTTTTTTCCATGGCTCTTAGATTATAAATCACTGCATTTTACCAGCCAGATCCAGTTGCAAACATGTACCTCATATTTGGCTATATTTAGAATAATAAGGAAGCTTGCTTTGCTCTTAATTTTTTTTGGTTTGTTTATGTGTTTGAAATCTCCCTACTTTTGGATAAAGATCAGTCAAGTGAAAGAGAAATCTGATGTTACTTGTGAAAAGAAAGCAGAAAAGCTTCTTAGTGATTTGGATACTATTTTTATAGCATTGCAATCATACAATGACATTTCCAAATTGGGAAGAGTTATTTAGTTAGAATGGGAAATATAGTTAGCAAGAGGTCCTCAAAATCACATATTTATTTAGAAATCTAAATAGAGATGGTAAACTTTGTGATCAGAGTCACATTTTAAATGGCTATCTTCTTAAAAAAAGTCTGTGAGAAAACAAAATGGCTGGAGAAGGGGAAGCCACTGCTCCCTGGTCATGCAAGAGTTCAAATGGGGTTAGTACCATCAGTTTTAATCTTTCTTCAGCAAGAGTGAGAGAGCTCTTGTAGTAGTGACAGTGGTGACGACTCTTGCAGTGCTGCTGTAGTGACAATGGCTCTTGGAGCAGAAGGAGGGACAGGGCCCTGCCTCTGCAGCTAGTGTAGCATATACATTGAGGCAGCTCTCAATCACTTTTGTTCAATGGCTAAGTTTCTGGAAAAAAAATGTATCATGAAATTTCGGTGTCATATCACCTGAAATTGGGTTAATAAATTCCTAAATTGTAGTAGCATGATTAATTTGGACTTAACGGGGATACGCTTTCTATAACAGAGAACTTTCCCTCTGTGTCTCATGAGAACATTTAGTCAGGGTGAGAGTCCTCAAGAAATCCACTTTAAAAGACGAGAGGTGTGATATATACTTATTTCATTGAAATCAAGTCTGTCTACCATACAAATACCTCACTTTCTATTCTCAATTGTTTCTTTATCCCTGTCTCTAAAGAAAACCTAAAAATTACTTTTTTTCCATAATATTGTGTGGTAGAATTACAGTATATAATGTTTTCATCTTTTAAAATTCTTGTAAAGACTAACAAAGTCTAAGGGACTAGTGAGAAGAATTATGTCTGCAAGTAGATTTGATATTTGATTGCATCCATTTGTGCTGCAAATTTCAGGTGAGTATGGTTTTATAATACCAGTGTTATATACAGTGCCTTTATTACTACCCTGAAAAGTGGTGCTGAGTGCACATGCACACAGCTGCTGAACTCGTCTATTTCTGGAGTTTTCTGAATGAGACCATAATTTTCTTTGGCCATCTTCATTTGAAATGATTACACTGACATAAAAGGTCAGCATAAATTCTTCCAGCCTTCTCTTGAATCAGTGTTGAAATACTCAAACTCTGCTGCTAGTTGAAATTAATTACTGCACAGACAGTGTTTGTCGTGAGGTCTCATTTTCATGTTGTTAAATTATACAGATATGAAATATAAATAGCAACTATTCAAAACAACTTTAAATAGCCCATATGGCCAATTTCTTTCTTGTAGGAGAAATGCTGTGTAGTAGATATGCATATTTCAAGTTTATTTTTTATCATCTTGTTGTAGTTATATTTGCATTTTGCTGGAATGTGCATGTGATAGCTTTTGATTGAGGAGGTGAATCAATATTACCAGGATATCACATACTATAAAACAGGTTGTCCAATAATTCAAAAGTAAAGAACAAATTTTATATTAAATGAGTTTTGCTTTGTTGACGGTAAGACAATTATGCTAGAGCCAGAACTCAACTTCCTACCAGAATAATACATGTTAAATGAGAAAGCACAATTCTGTCAATGTGACACCTTTACTCTGATCTGTGGCATATGAAATACAGAAGTGTTACTTTATAACTCCAGTCCAAAAAACCACCATCAACCAACTTTAACTTAGGGAGTACAAATCCCTTTAACTAGGGATTTGTTTTAATCTACAGCTGAAACACTTCGCACTATGAAAATGTGAGTTAACACTACAAAAGAATTTTAAGAAAATAAGTTGGCTGAGGAAAATAATTCAAAGCAAATGCAAAACAACTATATTTTCTTCAAAATTAGCTTTAAAATATGGAAAGAATATTAAAGTGGAAAAAGTATTTAGGTTCAACTTCTAAGTGAACTGAGAGGGTGAATAAGCCAAATAACAAATTTCTTTATCTGTCATATTATCCAAGGGATATCCTTGGGTTTCTTCGTTAGTCACAAATGTTATCCAAAGTGAAGATTTCAGTAGCCTTTGGAATCTCACCAGTGAGGAGGTTGAGGGTGCACAAGAATACATTGGGGACACAGCTGAGACAGCTGACCCTCACAAAAGGGAAGTAGTGCACCGTATGGCATCATGATCAGGAGTCAAAACTGGGGAAGAAGAAGGAAGGAGCAGGTGTTCAGAATAATGGAATTTGTCTTCTGAAGTCACCATTACATGTAATGGAGCCCTGTTCTCCTGGGAATGGCTGAACTCCTGCCTGCCCATGGAAAATGGTCAATTAATTCCTTGTTTTGCTTTCCTTATGTGTTCAGATTATGATTTACCTATTAAATTGTTTTTATTTCAAGCTATAAGTTCTCTCATTTTTACTGTTCTGTTTCTCTCCCCCATTCCATTGGGGATGTGGAGTGAGCGAGGGGCTGTGTGGGACCAAGCTGGGGTTAAATTATGACAGCCCCCTTAGGTCACAGATACGTTTTTATAAAGCTGTCTTTGTTAAGTCTGGCTTTTTTGTGCCGTGTCAAGAACTTCTGGGGGTTTTTGTAAGGCAGGAAACACTGTTTTCTCTAGCTCCAGGGAAATAAATTTTAGCATCAACTTCTTGTTTTAAATATAAGTTAATACTTTTTCCCAGAATCACAGTTCATCACAGAATATTCTGAATTGGAAGGGACCCACAAGGACAGGGTTGACCCTCCTGGCTGCCAGGGCACTGCTGACTCATTCTTCAACTCGCCATCAACCAGGACTCGGGATCCCATTCTATGGCACTGCTTTCCATCCTCTCATTCCCCAGTCTCTCTGTACATCCAGGGGTGTCCAATCCCAGCTTCAGAATCGGGCACTCGCCCTTATTAAACTTCATATGATTGGTGATTGCCTAGGCTTCTAATTTATTGAGGTCTCTCTGCAGAGCCTCTCTGCTGTCGGTGAGTCAACAGCTCCTCCCAGTTAAGTATTCTTGACAAATGTATCCCTTCAAGTCCTGCTTCCAAGTAATTTATGAAGAGGTTGTAGAGCACAGGACCAAGGACAGAGACCTGCAGAACCCCACTAGTGACAGGTCTCCTGTCTGATGTCACTCCATTCACTGTAACCCTTTGTGCTAAACCCGTGAGCCAGCTGCCCACTCATCCCATGCATTTATCCAGGTGTGTGCTGGCATTCTGTCCAGAAGGTTCCTGTGAGAGATAGCATGGAAAGCTTTACTTAACCCTGTGAAGATGACATCAACTGGCTTCCTTTGATCAACTGGTTATCCTGTCATATATCAGAAGGAAATCAGGTTTGATAAGGAAGACTTCCCTCTCATGAAGGTTTACTGGCTGTGACTGATGTTTTTCTTTGGGTGTTTTTCAGTACCTCACAGAAGAATCTTCTCCATAACTTTACCAGGCACTGAAGTGAGACTTACAGGTCTGTGGGCTCCAGGGTCCTCTTTCTTGAACTTTTTGAATACTGGGACAATGTTTGGCAACTTCGAGGCAACTGGACCTCTGTAGGATACCAGATTGTAAAAAAATTATCAAGAGAGGCCTTGTGATGACATCAGCCAGCTCTTTAAGTATTCCTGGTGGATGAATCCCATCAGTTCCCATAGATTTATAGGGATCCAGCTGGAGCAGCACATCCTGCACAATTTTAGATTCAGCTGGGAGTTCATCATTCTCACTGCCATGGACCTCCATGTCAGGGCAGTGAAACCCTCTTGGTCCATCACTGGTGTTGAAGACAGAAGTAAAGAAAGCACTAAACCCCTCTGGTTGTTTACACCCCTGTTGGTAAGGTGCCCATCCTTATCCTGTAACGGACTGATAGAGTTTCTGCACTGCCTTTTGCTATTAATGTTTTAAAAATCTCTTTGTTGTCCCTTATTATTTTTATTTTAACTAAGTATCACAGTTAAATCCTTATTATCCTTTTTCTAATACGTGCCTTCTGGAGAACTTGACAGCACACACCAGCCTGATTCAGCAGGTGCTAGAAGCAGATAAGCTTTATTTTTGCTGTGATGATTTCTTTTTTTCACTGCTAAAAATGTATACCAAGAAAAAATTCTCATAGTTTGCATATACACAAAAAATGAGGTTACAAAACAAGAGACAAAAAGATATATGTTTAAATACAATTATGCATAAAGCCATAAGTATATTTTCATTTGAGATCTAAACAGAATTTGCCAAAAGTAGACACATATGTACTATGTTTCATAAGGTTTAAATCAAAGGGTTTCTGTCTTGTAGGGGCATAGTTATGATAATTGCAGTTGATTATACAATTCTGGGAAGTTTTCCTGATCCCTCTCTCCACTGTGCAGCCATTTAGAGGGTTAAAGCAGGGTGGAGGGATGGGCAGACAGGAGCCTTCTAAAATTCAACCAAGGCAAGTGCAGGGTCCTGCACCTGGGGAGGAATAGCCCCCTGCAGCAGCACCAGCACAGGCTGGGGATTGACCTTCTGGAAAACAGCTCTGCAGAGAAGGACCTGGGGGTCCTGGTGGATGGTGGTCAGGACGGGTGTCCTGGGGTGCGTTAGGAAGACCATTGCCAGCAGGTCAAGGGAGGTGATCCTGCCCCTCTCCTCAGCCCTGGTGAAGTCACATCAGGAGTGATGTGTCCATTTCTGGGCTCCTCAGAGCAAGAGACATGGAGCTCCTCGAGCAAGTCCAGAGGAGGGTCACAAAGATGATGAAGGGACTGAGCACCTTGCTCATGAGGAAGGGCTGAGGAAGCTGGGCCTGGTCAGCTTCGAGAAGAGACAACTGAGTGGGGACATCATCAATATCTCTAAGTATCCAAAGGGAAGGTGTCAAGGGGGTGGATCCAAGGTCTTATTGGTGTGCCCAGCAACGTGACAAGAGGCAAATGGCAGAAACTGATGTCCAGGAAGTTCCACCCTAATACAAGGAGGAAGTTTACTGTGAGAGTGACTGAGCAGTGGGACAGATAGTCCAGAGAGGCTGTGGAGTCTCCTTCTCTGGAGATGTTCAAGAACCAGCTGGCGTAACGTGCTCTAGGGGACCCTGTTAGGGCAGAGAGGTGGGACCAGATCACCTCCAGTGGTCCCTTCAATGTCACTCATTTTGTGAATTTGTGATAATTTTACTAAACTTCCAGAGTATTGGTTTTGTCTATTATGTGAAATCTTGACTGGGGAAGGTATAAGGAATTTTTCTAACATTTCTAAAAAATCACTGTAAATTTTCATAGCTACAAAATACTTCATTCAAGAATGTTAGGTAACGTTAGTCAGCATTAGTTCTGTGATAGGAGTGGATCTAGATAGATTTATAGAAGCTGACTATCTTGTCCCAGATATTCCAACTATTAAATACTTTTGAAGTAATCATTTATGATATGCATTTCACTTTTATGAAGTAAATGCAGAGGCTACAATGCACAAATGTTTTGAACTGTATTTTTCACTAGTTGACTTTGCATCTAAAATTTCAAAATAATCATCATCTTTCAGCACAGCCCTGATAAACATACATTTGAGTAAGTGATTGAAACCTTTAATTTTATTTGGTGCAAAAATTTTTTTGATATTCATAAAAGAGAAATGAGTTTGTTTTTATTTTGGTGACCTACTGAAGTTTTCAAGTTTGCTAAATATTGACGTTCTGGTATGCATGCATGTAGAACTGTGGACTGTTAGTTAAAAAGATTAACACAAACACTGTTAGATAAATAATTTTGTTTTTACAGTATGTGTTAACATACTTCACATTCTTCAAAAATAATGATAATGCATTTGCTAGCATTTCAAAGCCTTCCACTGATTTTGAGAATGCTAACCTGTAGCTTTTAAAAAATCGTGAAGTGAAATTCTCACTCCATAAAAATGAATCATGTTACTTATTAATTACATCCTGATCTGCGTTTTACTTTTACACTTTAAATGATATTTGATGTTTTTCTGAAAGTGAACTAAAAGTAATACCAATACTCATTGTTCAAAGTTTGAACTGTATAAATTACCAATGTGGAAAGGATTCAACCTGTGTACACTGGAAAATAATAAAAAAATACAGAAGCTTGCAACTGCTAGAAGGTTACTGAACACATAGAAAATCCATTTGATCTGCATTCTGAGCCATTTTTATTTAGCATTATTTTGAGAATTATAGACAGAAGAGACCTAAAATTTATTTTGCTTTTTCAAAAATTACGTTTTTAAATAAGCTTGTATGGTTATATGTGCATACCTTTTTTAATATATTAATTAGTAGCTTGGAAAGATAGATATATTAGAAAAAAAAAAAAGAAAGCAAACAACTGAATTTTCCCTTCAACAATTTATTATTTTTTTGCCTTTTTTGAAGCATTCCTCTTTGCCATCTAAAACTACTTAAAAATCAAGGCACAGGAAACAAACCAAATGAAAACAGCAGATTTTTTGCAATATGGAGAATGAGTGCTTTTGAGCCCAATGAGGCCTGCTCAAGCACAAGGGCTGCTACATGGTACAGCAGTGTTCTCTGCTGTGTGACCTGAATTTGTATTCTGAATTAAACGATGCTGGTTCCAGTAGCAAGTGGCTCAGCAATGCCAGTTTTGCAGCCTTCATGACCCTGCTTGTCTTGCTGGAAGACTGAAGCAGCTTGCCTTGCTGATGTGCCTGTACTCATCCCAGTACCCAGGTTGTCTTCCTCAAAAACTGTCTGGGTATGAACTTGGGACACAAATGTGTGCTCTTTTAGCACACTCTGAGTGCACTGTATAGAAAATACATCTAATTCTTCATGTAGGTTCAATTCGTTCTTAGGGGAAGTTTTATTTAGATAGATTTTATGGTTGAATCACAGCTGACTTAGCTATCTATCAATTCCTATACTGGACTCCATTCCGTTCCCATCTACTTGAGACAAATGGAGATAAAGGTTTCTGAGTTTTTCTTCAATTTAAATAGGAAGACCTTATATTAGTGTAAATGTAAAGAATTAAGCAAAATAATTATCTGACTTGAAAATAATAATGGAAAAATGTCTTTGACCTCATGGGAACAGGCTTCAAGTCAAATATAGAACCAACACACTAAAACTGTAAAATGCATGTACCAATCTGTATGACTGCTACATGTACATTTGGTAAGATTGGTCTCTTTCTCTCTATATATTTGCTTAAATTAATTGTATAACATTTTATCTCCGTCCTTGATTCATGACAGAATTCATAAGCACAGATGTTTAATGGAATGTTTGTGAGACATTTGTCTTGAGATACTGAGATAAAACAAATCTTTTGATGGATCAAATAATCTTTTTGAGATAAAAAACCAAATAACAATAGTTATTATTTTGTGTTTAATTATAGACCCCAAATTCTTATTTGTCCTTAATTTGATACTCTTAATGAAAAGAATGATGGTTCTATAGATATAGATTTTTTTAAACATTTAAATCAGACTGGAATGTTCCTATAATAAGCCTTATCTATTTTATTTTTACAATTAAAGAAAAAACCTTAGCAAAAATACTGGTTGTGTGACCCTCACATGAAGTAGATATATCCATTCAATTCCTGTCCCTCTTTACCCTTTTCTACCTTACTTTTTACCATCTTCTCCAAATACAGCCAAGCAAAGCACTCAAATGCATTTGAATGGTGAAAACCCCAAGAGTAATGAAAACACTGTAAAGATGACAACGTCAGGATCCATGAGTTTGTTTGTGCAGGGTCAGGACTGGATCTTCCCAATCTTTACAACTTGCTCATCTAATCTTACAGACTGAAAGCTGTTTGATAAAATAATAACATAAAAATACAATGGGCTTCATGAGAGAGTTTTATTAAGAGGAGAAACAGACATATCTATGTTTAAAAACGGTCTTAAATAGACTGAAATATTGAGTATTTTTTATGCTGAGTATAAATAGTATAAATACTTCGCTGTGAATAACACTTTTAAGATCACCTACTTTGTCAGTATTGTATATTCTGAACATTTTGTGCCAAATCTATGCTGCTTCTGGATTTGTTGGTTTTGGGGGCATTCTTGGAGTACTTTTGGGGGGGTGGTGGTAGTTTTTTTGAATGGCACCAATCTGGCTTTAGTCATCCCAAGATAATGCAAAATATATGCTACTCAATTAAATCCTTGGTCATTTTCTACACAGATTTTCTCTAAAGCAACAGCCAGTTTATCATCTGTATTATCAACTCATGACAGCATGCCAGGTAAAGGCAAGGTGATCTGCAGGTAGCCACTTAATAGGTTACCTCTATAGGGTGAACTATAAAATAAATCCTCTGGTAGAAAGGAAAGGTATTCTGTATTATACATGGTATGTTTTTATGAAATACTCTGGCTGTGTTAAGTAATGGTTGAACTGGAAAAACTAAGTGTAGTACTGCAGAGAGGGATGCTTCTTTCAGTTCTTTTATGTAAATGGAAGCAAGAAAGGGTTTTTGGAATTCCTTGACACATTTATATCTTCCATGTATCTACATGATAGGTTCATTTGTCAAGGCTATTCTACAGTTTGCCCATCAAAACAATAGCAGAGTTAATTTTACATTGCATTTTGACAATGCCGAGAGTAAATCAGTATGAGATATCTGAAAATCCAGGCATAAGGATATGTGTGTAATAGTTCATCATATTGCTTATTCAATAGTAATGTTATAAAGTCATTCAGACCGTGGCCTCTAAGGCATTACTCTAAATTTCCTGTTAATAGTTCAGTTCTGTTCCTGCAATTGGTTGTATATCATTCTCCATCTGACCCTGAAGAGCTCAGTACACAATCTTTTACTGCATGTCATTGTCCTCTCTCTGTAATGTTGAAAATGAGGCTCAAATGTGGTGGATTTCAATGATCATGACATAAATGGTTTCCAGAAGTACAGGGAGGGATAGAGCATTGAGAGAGGTTGCTCAAAGGGAAGGATAAAACCCTTCATGTATACAAGGAATACAAATACATGTCTGTACAAGGTTTTTTGTGCTAACACGGTGTTGTACATTGGACTCCAAGAGAAGTTATTTTTGGTAGTTTTCCCTGGACTGTAGGCATATACACGTTGCAGGTATGTAAGACTGTTTTTGCGTGATCAGGGTGTATTGCTTGCTTGAGACAGAAGCTATTCCAAATGGTTCACAATAAAGGGTGATAACCAAAGCTGCCATACGAGAGTTTTGCCATCCTGTGGTGGCCATTCCCTTTTTTTTGACAATGCCATGATGCTTTCAATGCTTTCAAACTGGAGTTCATAACTGTGTGTCCTTACCAACCAACTTTTAACCAAAGCAGTCTTAAGAATCCCTTCAGATGCAGCAGCAGGTTTTTTGCTTTTCACAGCTGTTTCTAAATGCTGGAAAGGTCCTTGTACAGACAGGGAAAGCAGGCTCTGGAGTCTTGTGTGTAATTTTCCATTATTCTGTTGCTTTCCTGGGTTGAAAGCTTGCAAAGAACTCGGTCAGAGTTCACTTCTTGGCTTTTGATGTGTAAAACTCTTGAAAACTTTCTGTAAATAACTTCTGAAAGTAATGAAGCGTATGGCAGATCAAGTCATAGGTTCTGAAATGCTCACAAGAACTTACAAGAGTTCTGGCACAGAGAGCACAGCAACCAATAAAAGTCAATATTTTCAGTGGTCAAAAGTTAGCAAAATGTTAATTTAATATAGCCATGTCATATAATGTATACATTGCAGAATGACTCTATATTGATATTAATGTTGTGAAAACTAATTTCTTGGGAAAGCATGCAGATGATAGAAAACCGAAATATCAATAAATATTTCAATTTAATGAAGAAACATAATTCCTATTAAAAAACTGTTTAGTTTCTTCCATAAGTACCTAACTTCTGAGCTTATATTTCATAGAAGATTATATGATATAGTAAAAATGTAGAAAGAATGTAGTAAAACGTGTGTTAAATAGCAGCTAACAGCTTCTGTGGTGATGAATTTGCTGGATGTATCACAGCTCAGAGAACAGTGAAGATGTGAAGTGTGCAAAATGCATACACTCCTGAAGAAGTTAATAATATCTTCTCTCACAATTAACCTTAACTTCCTTTCAAAAATTGGTCATACTAGAGGAGGATCTATCTATATTAAAACAACATCAGAATCTGTCATAACATGGATATGATTTTGTAAGCCACTCACACATCTGAAAAGCAATTGAACTGGATGTCTTGGCTCATGAAACGTCTACATGATAGGTTTATGGATGTACTGTAGTTTTTTTTACTCCACTGCCTATGATCTATGAATAGTCCAACATGGTTCTTTTCTTTGAAGCTATGAGTAATGGGTGAGATGATGTTCATTTTATCATTTTATAAAGTCTTCATGCTCACAATCAAGTAGAAATCCTTTATTTTCACTGCCTTTGAAAGCTGAATTCTGTATTGTAAGGAAAGCTTAACTCACATATGCAAGTCAGAAAGCCTGTGACAGACTTCTAATACAGGATTAATGAAGATTGTGTGGCCATCAGAAAACAGGTGACTAGAGTAAGCTAATTGTCCAAACTCCATAGCTGAAGAACAGCAGAAAAGACAGACTTTCTCTATCTGTGTTAGAATTCCAATTTTAGGTGTTCACCCATGTAGTGTGTACACAGGTTTGGCTAGCAGACCCCTGATTTTATGTTTCTGAAACACTAATAATTATGATTTGGCTGGGGTCTGGACTTTATCTGTGTTCTGCTGATTATGTTTCCTTCAAGGAAGCAGAATTATTTCTGCATTTAGGAGAATTTTACAATTCTATCTTCTTTGGAAAAGAGTCGTAAAGGGCTTAATGATTGTCATGCGAAAGGGGGTTTCTTTGTACTCTTCTTGTTTAATTGGTCTATCAATGCTCCAGGAAAGCCAAGCCCCTTGTTCCTGACAAGTTTGTCTGTGTCCTTCTATGGGGACTCCACTAAACAGTGTTTTGTGTCAGAGGGCTGTTCAAATATTGTTCAGAGAACATGCTACAACAGCATATTGGAGTCGAATCTCTTATTACAAACCAGAAAGATGTACCCCCCCTCAGATCTCCTCAGTGTCATTGTGTGTTATCTGCTGCCATTGACTGCTATTGCCCTTGAGGGACTCATGCTAAACTGTTCCCAGAGTTACAGACTTTATTAATAAACACACTGATAATAGAAAATTGTGATGGGTTAGGGTTTGAAGATTTCTGTTAGTAACTGACTGCAAAAGCAAATTTGAAGCAATATACAGGCAATTTCTAATCAAAAGCCAGCTCGAGTTAATAATTTAGTGTTCACAGAGGAAGGTTCTTACCCATTAGATTTCCTTATGGAAAAGAAGAGAGGTTTAGCCAGTTGACTGATCCCAGAAGTTAGTTCCATAATTTCTCTCCATCCCTAACTCACGTTTACATTTTTTCTTTATATTTAGGTGGAACTGATTGTCTCCTGTCATACATTTGCTACTGATGGGTATAAAATTCTCTCACTTCTCTCTTAAAGATATAGCAAATAAAATACCGAGTGCATGCTTGGTGAGAGGTTGTCATGCTGTGGGGGCAGGTAACTTGGGGGCAGGGGTGGAGGTCTGAGTTAGTATTAAAATCAGGTAATAATGAGCTGAGTTCATCTGGAGAGAGCAATATCCCTGCAGCTGCTGGTTCAGCAGCAAGACCTCCCCCTGGCTGAGAGCTGCTGTGTGGTGTATCAGATACAAGGATATCATGATCCCAACCCTGCAAGGATTACAACAGAGCCTGGCTGCAGCGTTTCCTCTTTGCTTCACCCTCTGTTTCATCCCTCAGCGTGTGCTGAAGGTTGCAGGCTGTGGGGAATGTGTGTGGGGAATCATCATGGAACAGATTTCATGCATGCCAACCAGATTCCATCCTGGAAGTAGCAATGGCATTTCACCTTACAGCTTCTGTCCTAACTTCTGTTAGAATATGAATGTAACTCTTTATAACTGAATATAACAGTTTTCTGTCACTTTACCCTGAGCCATCTTCCCACAATTGTAGGGAAGAGGAGCTCCTTCAAGCATGACTCATAGATCACACTGAGATACTGTGCCTCCTACAATATTATTGCACATGTGTTCACTGGTGGCTAAACTCAACCAGGACTCTGTATGCTCAGTCATGTACTGAGTAGAATTCCAGCTGTCTGAGTTATTGAAGGGCAAGTCTGTATTTTGCAGCTAGATATACAGAACTGTGAAAACCCCCTTTATCTGTATTTGTAGTGTCAGCCTGGAAGGGTTTATCAAAGGTCTAAGGATATTTCATATGCAGCATCCTCTTAGAATTTGGAAGCTGAGCAAACAAGAGAAACAGCACAAAGGTTAACACTATACTAAGAGTACGTGAAAGGAAACAGAGAAGTAGCAGCTCAGCACTTGAACTCTACACTCATGGCCTTTGCAAAATGTAGAAGGTTGCCTGGGACAGAGTGGGCCCAGATGGGCACTGATATTTTCCAGACTGAGTACCAGGGCTCGGTCTGTTACATAGAAATAAAGAATACAGTGTGTCCAATTCAGCATCTGAAGTGAGAAATCAGAATGACTTAAACCATTTTGTCATATCTAGTCATATCTCTTGCATATCCTGCATTTGCTTAAAATAGAAGCACCAAATGGAAAGACTACTTAAGATGTACCAAAGTCAGCTGTCAAAGACTATGTTATTAACCTTGCATTGTCCTTTCATTCCCTAGTATATCCACATTCTTTGGAATGTAAAGGTTGTGATGATATATGTATTCTCTGTGCAGAGAGAATGAACCTATAAACTCTACTGCATCTTTATAGTGTCAATATAATGCCTAGGAACAAGTTCAAAAATCAAGATTGTTGTGACTATTTTAAGACACTTTGCCTTTCACAGTAAGAAACTCAGTGTTTGTAGCTGATACTGTTTCTTTTTCTGAAGCTTTGTCTCCTTCTGCATTCCTCATTTTACAGAAAGTCTAATGATGTGTCATCAGGGAACCGAACCAGTTAAAGTAAAACAGCACCCCTAATGATATTTTCTAGCTTACCTGGCTTTAAAAAAGCTTTATCTTTTCAGAGACTTCCTAAGTACGTAGTTAAATGGGGCCACAAATTTTATTTTCATATTCCATAGTTTATACTAAAAATCTGAAACTCCTGTAACAGATTTAATTAGACACCTAATGATATTACAGCTCATATAAATATAAACTTATATGATTCTGTTGAATTCGATTTGACAAATATTTTGCACAAAACAAAGTTTAACAGGATACTTGTGAAATTTCTGACTTCAATGAAAATGGAATGCATAATTTCAAATTAACATAAAGCAGATAAATCAAAGCAGACCAAAACTGGCCATGTAGTCCAATACACTGCCAACAATGGTGGTAAATACTGAATGTGAATCTTGACTGAAAGCAAGGGAATAGAGGAGTGATTTGAGGCACTGAGGAGCCAAAGCTTCTCAAAATGTGCTCCCTGAATCTTTAATCATGTTTTGGAAAATCACCAAGGCAGAGGCAGTGTCTTTGCATATAGTAGTACTTCCCAGGCCAGTTAATCAAAGAAAAATCTGACACTTGGTATCTACAGATGTGTGGCAATGAGGAAAACCAGAGCTTACATTTATGACTTTAAAAAAGTCCTGTTTGGGGGTTTTTTTGAGCCTGTTGATTGATGATTTTGCTGTAAGAGACAGTGAACCAAATTTACCTATTACCATACCAATTCTTTGCACATCCCTCTCTTTGGTTGTGCCAGTACTGAAAAGTCTTACATTTCAGTTTTTCTTTTTATGCAGTTCTTTCTCTACTTTGAATCAGCCTTGCTTTTCTCCATTTTTTCCCCCATTTTCTTGAACAGCACAAGGTGTAAATGTACAATGGTAGACTTCAGTTCATTTTCTATCCCTCTCTTAATAATACCTGGCATCCTATTTCCATTATCAGATGCTTCTGAACAGTTGCCTAATGTTTTTATTAGAATCCCTTATTATAGCCCAAATTTTTATTTTCCTAGCAGGTCACATCACAAGACTGTAAATTTAAAGCTGGGATTTTCTTAATCTATGTGTATTTTTTTTGTTGTTTATCCATATTCTGTTTTGTCTGGGATTTTGTTACAAGGACTTTCTGCAGTAATCCACAATTGGCTTTTGGGAATTCTCTCCTGAATCACTTAGTACCACCATGCACCCTTCTCTCACCTTTCCAGAGTATGTGATGCAGCCCAGGTCCTCCTACACCTCATATTCAGAGGCAACCCATCACCAATATGAAAGTAGAAAATGTTTTCCACTGTGTGTTTCCTACTTTCTACTGCTTCTTCAATATATGAAGAAATTGTTATGTAAAAATGTTTAAAGTTTCATTTTCCTGACCAAAATTAAGTTAATTTGTTTTAAGTTGGAGCAGTGTTGTGTGTTTGTGAGAGACTGGACTGTTAGTGACTCAAACATTGAACCACTTGCAGTGACCTCCCAGGAGCTGCAGGAGATGCAACCATTGGTCCCAGTGGCTCAAACAAGGGGCTGGCTGCTTTGCTCAGATGCACAGAGTGGCTTCCCAGGTGCAGGAGGGAAGGTGCACCTGAGCCTACACAGTGGCTTCTCAGATAAAGGAAAAGGTTGATAAGAGGAAAATCTGTGAGGTCAGTTCTTACCATGCCAGTGTAGTCCCTGACATGATGACTCAGCTGAGAAAACTCCCCTCTGAAGTACCTGGACATTCACATGTGGGGTGAAGCGATTAATTTCAGCTGATAGGCCATGATCTATTCAACTAACCCTGACAGAAGAGACAGCTGCAACATCTTAGAAGGTATCAAAGACTCACAGAATGTCCTGTGACCCAGTATTGTATTGTCCAGGGGAGCTATGGGGGCATTTCCACCTATTCCTCAGCATGATGTAAACCCCATGGGCCTGATGTGTTGTGGATTCTTTCCCTCCACCACTTGGGAGATACAGTCTGCAACCCCTTAGAAGAGGATCCTTGGGATGTATTTGTAATCTATGGAGTAGTTATATTCTTTCTACTTAATCTGTTTCTTTGTCACACTTTTTCTCTCCTTCCCTCTCACCTCCCTATTTCTCTCTCTACCTCACATTTATTGTTAAATAAAAGCCATACTATTGACTTTGGCATATGATCTCACTTGCACCTTAGTTTGGGCAGAGGCATCTCTAAGAATTTAAATAATTGAATCCTAAGAGCATTGTGGAATTTAATGAAGCTACAGAATATTTCTAAATGCATGCTTACTTTGTGTGTTTCAGTATTTTCTACTAGGTTAAAATTTCTGCCTTCAACAACTTTTTAATATCACAAAATCTACATTGTTTTGAATGTAAATTTTTGTTTTCCAATATTTACTAGGAGTATTCCATGAGGGCACAGTTCACTGTTATATAGACATAAAATTCACACTGTTTTTTTGACAGACTGTTGTAGATCAAATTGCAACAGTCAAGTTTTCTAATTCAGTTTTTCCTCAGACAGCCTAGCCTACTCAGATACACAGAAGCAGAATTGACATTCAAGTACCCACGTATCTTTTCTTCATTTATTATTTCTTTCAATCATAGACTATTCCTCCAATGCAGACTGTTCTGTTTTCAATGAACTCTCATGGTATTTCTTAGACTAATACAGGTCCCTTTTATTTTCCAAATTTCCCTAACTAGGTCTGGCAATTTTATCAAGCAGTAATTGCCTCTGTAATACCTTGACTTCCTTGAAAATTGTCTGTGTGTGTATGAATAAAACCTGAAAGCTGTAGGTATGGTTCCACAAATTGTTTCAGTATTGTGCAGTATGTTCTACTCATGCACCTCAGGATAAATAGAAGTTCAACATTACAAACAGACAAACTTTTATTTAAGGTATGCATGAAATACTTTCAGATAAAAAATTATCATCACATTTTTTTGTTTCCCCAAACGCATAATTTTCTGTTGAGATGTTTGGTTTATATCTTCATTGCGAAGCCCAAATCAGAGACTGATACAGACCATTGTGTCCAATCATGGTTACTCATGTGTTCAAGTAGAGTTAGGGTCTAGTAAATCCACTTAGCTGCCTGGCAATCTGTTTTATTTCCTCCTCAGAAATGTGTTTTACCATAGATTGCTATTTTAATCTTTGACCTGAAATTTGCTTGAAGATATTTCAAAGGCTATGCAAACATAGGAAATTAGCCTTTTCAGAGGAAATATTCTTAGAGAAACCCTTAAGAGGAAATCTCATAAATTTGAGGCCAAGGACTTGTTTTTAGGGAGTGAATATTTTGTTTGTGTGGGGTGATAACAGTTTTCAGCAGTGGTGCCACTAAAGCAATTGAAAATTAAGAGTTTCAAGCTCTGATTCTGTTCTATGCAAATTAATGGGAATTGCACTGATGGCTTCTAAATTCTAGTTTCAAATAGGATAACTTTCTTACAAATAACTTTTAGGATAAGTTCTAACAACAACTTATAACTAATGGCTTGAATAGTACTAACACCACCTAGAGAAACACCGAACTCTTTATCTTTTAAAAGAAACAGGCACTTCATTCACAGCTTGGCTTTCTTCCACAGAAGCTTTCTTCAAGGTCTTACCACCTGTAATCTCTGTTCAGGTGTTTTATTTCTAATGTAAGTGAATCTGAAAACTATGACAAAAACTTCTGTTTGGCGAGATTAACATTTTAATACTGAATAAAAGTAGTCTTGGATTTTGGTAATTTAAACCTAGGATTGTGTGCTAGATAAAAATGTTTCTAACTGGCTAAAATTTGGTTGGCACATATGAACATGCAGTTAAGATGAAATATGGTTCTGCAATGCTTATTTTCCTTTTTTCTGTAAATCTGACTACATACAGACAATTCTGATTTGATATGTAATCAATTTAGAAGAGCTTTAATAATACGTATTTTTAAAAGCTGAAAAAATGTCTTTTTTACTTTGCTAATGGTAATTTCCTCAGTAATTTAATACTCAGAAACAGTAGATTCAGTGCAATTTAGAGCAGAATAGGCTCTAAAAAAGATATCCTCTTATGAGAAGTTACTTTTATTTTTACTTATGACTTAACATTATGTTTGTTATGGATTTTTTTCCCCATTTTTTCCCAGTTCCTCTGTTAGATACTTAGAAGAAAACAATTTTTGTATCCATTTTAAGAATGTCTGGTAGCAAAGTCCAGCTACAGAGGTCAGTAATTTTAGGGCACAATTTAAATCTCCCACTAGAGGAATGGAGAGATGCATTCCTACTTTTAAAAGGAAAATTTACAATTTAGTATTATCGGGAGGATAGATACATTTTTTCCTTAGAGGATGGGGAATGCAGATTCTTCTGTTTATTTTACACTTATGCAAACTTCACATACCAAAGTAATTGTTTTCTGGATGATGGTTACACCTTGAATAGCAATAAGAGAATACTCTATTTTCCTGAGTTTATGTTTTAGCTTTTTCAGCTCTAGTTTACATAGCCTAATTTACAGCTATATCATGTTTCGACAGAGTAAAAATTTTCTACTAATAGTTCCATTATTTTTTCTGTGACAGAATTTAACATCTTCATTTAAATGCTAATTTTTCTTGGTTAACTGCAGAAATAACATGCTTGAAGACAAATATAACATTTTAAGCATTATAGAAAATAATACCAAAATTCATGCAAATAATCCAAAACAGTAAGTAACTTTCCAAGACAGCACAAGGAGAAACATATTAGAAGTGAGTAGACAGTGAGAAACCACTGCAGGTTTATGGCAGAAACATCACTGCCAACTTACTGCAGATAGATTAAGCGGGATGGAGGGGGTTTTGTGCCTTTTTGGTTTTTTTCTCTTTTTTACTGTAGTGGATCAAGTAACAGAAGATAAACATATCAGCTTGGTGTCTTCACAACAGACCTCTGTTTTGTATTCTCAAATTCAGATGCAACTAGTTTTCATTTCCTGGCTCTTCCACACTAGCTAACCAATGGCATGCCATTTAATCCATCTGGGTTTCTGTGGAGTTATCTTTCTTATTCTCTATGTCTATGTGCACTTCTGTTGTTAGGTAGTCAGAATAGCTATTGCCTTTTTTGAGTTACACTTTCATCTAAAAATGGGATTTTTTGTAGTCCTGTCAAATCTGGGGCAAGGTAAAATCATCATCCTGTCTCTAAATTTTATACTTTGAGCCCTATTTTTTTTAAAGGATTTATACAGACAGAAGAAAAAGTATTAGGAAATTAGAAAGTTATTTGTTCATGAGCTAAGACAAGGACATGCTTTAAAATCATTTATTTAAACAGATAGACCACATTTAAATCCATTCAATAAGAAAACCATCAGCAATATTACAGGAGTCATATATTTCACAGATAATATTAAAGATATTTTAAAAGAAATTTGTGCCATCAGTGTGGTTCATTATTATAACCAGGGCTTTAATCTTTCATTATTCATAATTAAAACTAGATGAAGATTTGTTCTGGATTCCCTATAGATTTGTCCAAGGTGACAGGCAGGGGGATTACTCTATATTAGACAGTAATGATAGCATTATAAATTTGAATGAGGCTTTTGAAAATAATAATACACAGTATTTAAGATTTTATATTTCATTAAAGAATCCACCATCTGAAAATTGGTACTAGCCACTATGGCCAAAGTAAAACCAGTGAAGTCTGTGATGCTATAGCCACACTTTTTTCTCCTGCATTATAATGTATGTTAGTACCTGAACTGGTTACCTTTTTACCAAGTAAAGGGAAATTCTGTCTAAAAAAACCCTCCAAAAATGTATGTCATGATGCTTTTCAAAGACTTCTCTTTCTCTTATTAATGTCAGTTCTGTGTGGAAAGATCTTGGAACTGCTTGAAGTGAGATACTGGTGTGACAGGTTCTTTTCACTTACTTTAACTCATATAAATGTGGAAAAAGAGAAGAGAGAAGAGAAGAGAAGAAAAAAGAAAAGGAGAGAAAAGAAGAGAAAAAAAAATTGGAAAGAAAGGGAATTCACATGCTAAAAAATGGGGGCATGTTGAAATCCAAGAAATAAAATATAAAAAAGAAACTGAACAGCTTGAGTGTAGGGAATTTTAAACCAATTAAGCCATTTAATTCTCATAATGAAGTATTTCTTCTCCTATTTTAGCATGAAGTACCATTTGTAACCCAAGCATGGACAATGTGGAATCTGCACAGCAGTAAATGTAACTAACTCTTTTTCAGCAAATTCTCAAAATATTTTGGGATGCAGTCAGGATAGCTGGATGATTTTCCCTGCTGGGAGCACTGTTCACCCTATACCTACTTCCTGTAAATCCATTCAGGCTGGCAAATGCACTCAGTTGTTTCAGTTAATTAGACAATGGTCCCTTGATGCAGAATGAAGATGAATCCAATACCTGATGTGTGGAGTACTCAAAGTTTGTAAGTGGTTGCTATTTTTGGCATGTTTCAACAAAAAAATACACTTTTATCTCTATAAATATGTAATTGCTACATTGTGCTGGTCAGGTTTTGCTTTTAAGCAGCAGATTTCTAATTTACATGCTAAACCTACAGTAGTGATACAAACAGGATACATCTAGTAAAAACCACAGGTCACTGTTTTACAGATGTCATTGCTTCCCAGTTTAGGACAGAAAGGACATTCAGTTTTGTGGTTATAAGCCCCCTTTTTTGCTAGGGTAATAGCTTTTAAATGTGTGCTGGGGGAGTACAGTCCTTTTCCAAACTGATAATCCTTAACAAAGATAAATCACTTCATAACATACGAAACTCTCATAAAAATTTGATTAGAATGCAAACATACAAGTCTGAAACACTGTTGACTAGTTTTTAACTGTGGTATTGGGAGAAAAAAAGGGTTTTTACCCCCCATTTTCACAAAATCTAGGGAAGAAAAATGGGGAAGAGTCATCCAAACTCGTTAACAATGAGAAAGAGATGTGAGTTATTATGGAGTGTTACTGTATTATTAATAGGAGTTTGTTATCTGTATTATTTCAGATACACATTTCCCAGGTACACTCAGAACATGGAAAGCTTGGGAGTTCTGCAAGTATTATAGTAAATCTATGATTACTTTTCAGTGGGATGTTGTTGCTAGGATTGCATGCTAGTGTTACAGGAGGGAGACCCAAACAGGTCTCTAGGCAGCTGTTGAGCTTCAGTGGAAGACAAAGGGAAGTACTTTTGCTGAGCAAAATCACAAGGGGCTGAGAAATAACTGAGTAGTGACATCCTGGTATTGCATTATATTTGCCTTCTGGTGCAACTTCAGTGCTTGCTTGCACTCCTGCCCGAGTATTGTGACAAAAGTGTGAGACAACACCACAATGCAGAGTAAGGGCAGCAATTTGCAATTATGTTGTTGCTGTCCAGCTCCATCAGATAACGTGTTTTGCTTGTCTCTCTTACAGAAGGTCACTGACCTACGACATGCATCTACTAGAAGTTTTTGTGGTGGTGTATGAGAAATCTAGTGTCAGAATTGTAAGGAATATGTAATCTGAGTTACAAAAGAAATTTAGGTGAGCACAGTCTGAATCCATGCATCAAATAACAACGTTCAAATGGAAGTGCCCATTCGGTAAAGAATGCTCTTGCATAGCAGAATGATTTTAAATGTGACCAAGTCAATACAAACCTGATGATGGCAAAACTGCAGCTTGAGTTCTGAATTATCAACAATGTGGATATGGGGTGATTCTGAGTACTAGCAGATATATAAAGTATCCACATTATTAACTGGAAGCTAATTTAAATGTATTCTTTTTATGTATAATGAACAAGAGTCTCTAATCCTGAATTTCCATGTATCACGAATAAATTGGAAGACTAATTAATCAAATATTGCTGCAATAATAAATAGCTAATTTACCAAGCAAATTGTTTTTGAACTCTCGTGTGAAGCTGCCTGTGGCTATGTCAGATAATACAGTGTAAGTTATGTACTGAAGTGCATTTTGACTGCCAGAATACTCTAGTGCAGACCACAACTACAAATCCATGTGTGCTGCTGATAATATAACCCCAGAAAAGCTGACACATTCTTATGCAGAATACCTTTTCTCTTTTATGTGAAACAAAATTTTACAGATAAAGAAATT
>VZTN01000537.1:6406-16499 GCA_013400515.1 Erpornis zantholeuca
AAAAAAAAAAAAAAAGCTAGCATGGAAATGTCCTGCAGTAGCTTCTGAATATGAAAGGCCATAGTAATCTTTCCACATAGTTTTCAAATGAAGAAAACTGCTCATTACCGAGTTAGATTGTAGTCTTCAAAAGTGCTTTCTGAAGTCTCTACCAGGGAAACATCATTAAAAATTCAGTACACAGCTCACTCATCTCATTTGTCCCCAAGTGTGCTGTGCATCTGCTGCTCTGGATAAATTAAAGTATTTCAATTCTTCAAAGAATGAACTTTGAAAAACACAGAACCTGTTGATCAAAACTGGAAATACTGCTTTAGTTTAAAGAGATTAAGGGGTAAAACCTGATTTTTCTTTAAGTAGCTTAGCTTCTAATGATGGTGAGACTCTACAGGGTGCATGCAAATATAAGAGGATAGTAAAACTACCATCAGGAAAATTATGTTCCTTTTCATATGCAGATTCATATCCTTAACGTGGCCTTTTAATTAGCTTGATTATAGTGGTGCTTACTTGCTAGTGCTTCGGTGCTTTAATTTAAGAAACTGACTGTGTGTTCATTATAAATTCCTATTTTCAAAGATTTATAAATAAAGCTGAGCAGCAACAACCACAACAGAAATGAAAGATAAATTTACTTGGAAAGTGTGATGACAGAAATATCACTTGGGGATGTTTCCAAACACTTTCAAACTAAACTTGACTTCAGCTTGACACAGTTAAGGATTGTGCATGTTACGGATGAATTCTTCTAGCTTTAAAGTGTAAAGGTTTTTATAGCATTTCAGTTATTCAGAATATGAAATACTTAATTAAGACATAACACCAATATATAGAAACAATATAATTGATGTACGTGAAAAGGTGGTTTGAGAACCAGAGCCTGCTTGTTGAGAGGGCTGGAGAAGAACTGATGTGCTGGTTTGAAAGTAAACTGGCAGGAGAGATGAACCCCATTCACTTACCTTAAGAGATATTTTAGGTTTTGGAGTTACAATTTAATAGAAATGTTACAATCAATGCAATGATACACAGAGAACTTGCTTAAACCCACAGAGTCAGAGTACAACCTGCACAGGTCACAGTCATAGGTCACAGTCCTATCAAGTGGTGGTTGCACCCTGTTGAAGTGATGATCACAGTCTTGTCAAAAGCAGTGGTCCTGTAGAAGCTCTTGTCCTCCACTGGATCTGTCAAGTTGTCCCAAGACCCCAAAACCAAAAATTATGTATGCTTAGCTTCAGGTGGGAATGCTCAGTACCTCCGCCAGGGCAGGGAGTTCCACAGTGGAATGATGTAATCCTGTGAGATATTTGGAAGCCCTTGATGATTTAAGTTGTTGCAGCTGCCTATGCTGCTGGTGCCACTGAGTCCATTATGGCCCATGGGCAGAGATGACCCTTCAGGATGAGTGTTAGCTGCTGGTGCTTCCCGGAGGGAGTTCCCACAGCTGAGTCGTAGGTGTGACAAGAAGAAAAGCTACCCTGCCTTGCACTGTCCTGCCTACCCAGCCTGTAGCCTGAGGTGTCTGGTGTGCACAGGGCAGCTCCTGACCCCTCATTAGCAGGTCATCAGAAATGACAGAGGGGAGTAGAATACACAGTGTGGTTACACCCACACAATCCTAAAGTGGCACCCTACTCCTGTAACCAGGACAACTGGTAAGTATTTTATAATTGCTGTTTTTAGGAAAATATTGTTTTGTATTTGAGGATTTTCAGTCTGTTACTCATGCAGAAATTATTGCCAGAAGCATATTCTAATAAATACACATACCATAATCTTTCAAACACCTGAGAATCTATATATGTTCAATTAATACAGATGAAGAAAACATCAGGGTTGGCTCAATGGCAGAACTCAGTTTTGCAGTGACAGCAGAAGGGATTTGAGTAAGAAAAGTGTTTGAAGGCAGTATTGGAATCTTATCAGTCTCAGAAGTTAAAGATGAGTAAGAAAGGCTGGCAGAGATAAAGCAGATTTCCAGGTTTGTCATGGTTTAACCCCATTTGGCAGCAAAGGCCTGCAGAGCTGCTCACTCACCCCAGTGGGATGGTGGAAAGAATCAGAAAAGTGAAAGTGGAAATGAGGATAACTTAATAAATAAAAGCTGTGCTTGCAAGCTCTACGTGCAAACAAATCAAACCAAACCAAGGTATTCATTCACCACTTCCAATGGACTGGCAGATATTCAACCATCTCCAGGAAAGCAGGGCTCCCTTACATGAGGTAGTGAATTGGGAACACAAAGGGCAGGAGTCTTGTTGTCCGCCTTTCCTTCTTCTGCTCACATACTTTTAGCCCCTTAGAGGAACCATGCCACTTTGCACACATCAGCCCCCTCTCATCTTGGGACTGCTTTCTGGGAATGGAGAGGAAGCAGGAATACTACCAAACACATTGCCATGAGGAAAGAGGAGAATCAGAGGAGAGAGTGCCTAAATGACTGGAGCTTCTGCTTCTCTGGTTGTCAGGGCAGGAGTTGTTCCTTTGGCTCCTACACCTTTTCTCAGCAACAGCCAATGGCTGGGTAGGGGTAGAGATGAGGTGTTGAGTCAGATCAGGTAATCCCTGTCGGCTCCAGCCCTCTACTCTCTGCCTGTGGTCTTGAGCCAGCTCTACTGAGGTTGAAGGAGTAAACAGCCAACTGTGTTAAGCTGTAAAGCTGCATGACTGCAGCTTTAGATATGCATGTTGGGTAGGTACGTGGTTTCCTCAAAAGCTCATTTTGCAAAGTATTGCATGGAGAGAGAAGAATCAGACCATGTGATTTAATGGACCATTCAAGTCACCAGCAAGCTGCTACAGAGGGGACAGCTGTGATGGCTTATACCAGAGGCACAGTGGTTTGCCTCATCACATCATATTAATGTAGCTTTCTAAAACTTTTTTAAAATTGTTTCAGGCAAATGTTGTATTTAAACAGAGAAACACTACTGAATCCAAGACACTCAAAGAGAAAACAAGATTGTTATGCTGATGAAAAGACGCTTAGTTTGCTTCTTAAGATAAAGGTGACTCTCCAAGTGCTGTAACTTTTGCAGAGTTGCAATCTGACAACTATTCAGTGTTCATCAACAAATTTCAGGGCTTTTAAGATCAATTGATGAAGTTCATCTGGCAGTGAGGATGGTCCTCCAGGATATTTTTAGGCAGACTCCAAATGGAAGGCTGATTTCACTTACACAGGAAGGAGTACTGGTGTTTTAACTTACCGCGAGCAATAACCGCAAACTCCTGAATTTGGTCTTTGCAACTGTGCAAATTAACTTTTGCAGAATCTGGATCTGAATAAGATTTGATACCTTATATTTTGATAGTGGTACCCTGATTTTCCCTTTTTAGATAAGTTTCAGTGGAGACCGTCAAACTTACTCCCAACCTTGAAAGAACTGGCTACAACTTCAGGTTCTAAAGGCAAATAATGAAAGAAGCATTGGAGCCTAATACACCTGGGCTGGGACATGATGAGGGAGGGCTTAAAAACAGAGAAGACAGCTTTTGATCGAATGGCTTTCATCCACAGCTGTCAGCTGCAGTCGCCAGAGGGCACATTCTTGTCCCTGCATAAAACAGAGAGGAAAATAGATGAGTACCCTTTGAGAGCCAATTTGTGCTTTAAAGGTATTACGTATTTCCAGGTGAACTCCACGTAGCATAGAGAATGTAGCTTTTTAAGTGCACACCTGCTGAATATTTCATCCTAGTCATTCTTTCAGGTTGAACAAGGTGTATGGAAGTGGTTACCAAAATGGTTTTTGACAGGAAGGGCAAAAGCTCTATGTCAGGAGCACTAATCACAAGGAAGCCTCCTACAGTGTAAGATCCCACTGCTTTCCCAACAACTCTTCTCCTATTTTCTCTCCAGATTTTATCAGCAGTGTGACAGACAAACAGGCTGCTAATAATTTGTTCTTCCACCCCCTCCTCCTCCTCTCAACTATTTTTAAATGGAGTGTGCAATTTCACAGTATTGGATGCTTAATATTATCTGTGCACAACGTGAATTGCATCTTCTTCCTACCTGCTGGAAGACATTAATTTAACTGTTGTAAGAATTAAGAGAAACAAGGGCAGAGGAAAGAAACAGTTGAAGTTATGTACTGCAAAGGAAGAAAATAAATTAACTTTTGATTGATGGACAGAAATATGCTGGTTATATGACAGGAATGAAACATTTCCTTCCTCTAATATTCTGCCACATCCCTCCTCTGACTTTAAAATTCAGTACAAATAAGCAGGATATAACCACAAAGCATTCACAAAACTGCTTTCTGAGTCAAGATTGAACTATTAAGTACTTTTGAATGCAAAATCTGGAGAAGCCATGGGAAAGTGATAGCTCCTGTTATGTAGTGCTTTTAAGAGAAGTTTCATGGCGATGTACACAACTAATGCATGGACAGGCATAAAACTGCTGTGCCAGTGTGGGCATGAGCAAAAAGTGGAGTATAAGAGCCCCAAGACAGAGCACTGTTACAACCTTGCTGCATCTGTGGAGTGAGGAAGACATGTAAGTCCACTTTGTCTGGTGTGATCAAGAAGCACACAGGAAAGGCCAAATACTCAGCTGCCAGATCAGGTTGCTGACATGAATGCCAAGTTTTTTGGATGCAAACAGATGAGTTAAAGTTGTAACCTGTATCTATATATTAGGAACAGGTATAAGGGTTGCAACATGGGTTTGTTTGAATGCTTTCTCTGTATATACAAGCAAAATGCAAAGCAGAATATTTAGAAAGTCTTTGGAAAACCTAAATGACTCTTGAAATTACTAAACATCCACAGCAGCAGAATCTGAAGATGTACAAAAAGCCACTAATAAGGACAATCCATTTTAAATTATTCTCAGCATAACAGCAGAAGCTGAGCAGGAAAAGCTTTAATATAAAGGTCTTGTAAGTTACACAGGGTTGTTTAAAAGGTCTCAGCTTCAAGAAAAAAACACCACAACGAAGTGTTTAGTGCTGAGTTTGATATAAATAAACATTCTAGATATTTGTAAAGAAAGAGAACAATATCTACAAGCCTTTTTTCAATATAAAGCTAGGTTTTTTTTTCATCTGGAAAAAACCCACAGACTAGACTTAAAATCTTGATTTACCTGGTGGCTTTTAAGAGCTGTGCATGCTGACAAGACATAAAGATGAGAAGCTACAAGAGCCTTTGTCAATGCCAAGTGGAGAGCTCACCAAAGAGCTGGCAGAGACCTCAGGAGGTGGCTGTCTTAGGGTTCAGGGTATTGATGCCTTTCTGACAGCAGTTCCAAAGGCCAAAATTGGATTACACAAGCAAAGTTTGAAGCACCAGGTTTACACTGAGATTTTTTTCTGTACTTGGTCATTGTCTGGCAAAGCATGAAGCAGGTAAGGCCAAGGCTGCTCTTCCCTAGCTTCCCTAAAAGGCAATAGGGCTACTGGAGATTATGAGTAGGCAGTTTGAGAAATGGCACTTTGTATTAGTTTTGCATGGCCTGGTTTTTGTACCGGTGGGGCCACAGGGGTGGCTACTGTGAGAAGCTGCTGGGAGCTTCCACCATGTGAGGCAGAGCCAACACTCCCTGGTGGCTCCAAAGATGGATGTGCCACTGACCAAGGCTGGGCCAATTAGAGAGGGTGGTAATGTCTCTGCGATTTAAGACGAAATCAAAACAGAAGTTTTTACACAATTTTCTTTCAGCCAGAGAAGAGCAGAGTGAGAACATTTGGGAAGAACAACACTGCAGACACCAAGGTCTGTGAAGGAGGGGAAGAGGTGCTCTAGGCACTCAAGCCAGGATTCCTCTGCAGCCCGCGGTGAANGAGGCAGAGCCAACACTCCCTGGTGGCTCCAAAGATGGATGTGCCACTGACCAAGGCTGGGCCAATTAGAGAGGGTGGTAATGTCTCTGCGATTTAAGACGAAATCAAAACAGAAGTTTTTACACAATTTTCTTTCAGCCAGAGAAGAGCAGAGTGAGAACATTTGGGAAGAACAACACTGCAGACACCAAGGTCTGTGAAGGAGGGGAAGAGGTGCTCTAGGCACTCAAGCCAGGATTCCTCTGCAGCCCGCGGTGAAAACCATGGTGAAGCAGCTGTGTCCTTGCAGCCCATGGAGCACAGCTCCACCTGCAGAGATCCATCTGCAGCCTGTGGAGGAGTCCCACGCTGGAAGAGGTGGATGCCTGAGAGGAGGCTGCCAACCTGTGGGAGACCTGTGGAGAGAGGCTGCCGTGCTGGAGCAGCCTGTCCCTGAAGGACTGCAGCCCATGGAAGAGTGACCCAGGCTGCAGCAGTTTGGGGAGGACTGCTGCCTGTGGGATGGGCTCACACTGCAGCAGTTCACAGAGAGATGCTGCTCATGAGATGGATTCACACAGGAGAAGTTCATGGAGAATTGTCTCTCATGGCTGGAAGGTAGTGCTGTGAAATTGTATCTGGGGGTCTTGGTAGACAGCAAGTTGAACACGAGCCAGCAGTGTCCTGGCAGCCAGGAGGGCCAAGTGTGTCCTGGGGGACATCAGGCACAGCATCACCAGCTGGGCAAGGGAGGGGATTGTCCCCTCTGCTCTGCACTGGGCAGCCTCACCTCGAGTGCTGGGGGCAGCTCTGGGTGCCACAGTATAAAACAGCTATCAAGCTATTAGAGAGCAGTCAAAGTAGGGCCACGAGGGTGGTGAAGGGTCTGGAGAGGAACCCATATAAGGAGAACCTTAGGTCACTTGGTTTTTCAGCTTGGAGGAGACTGAGAGGAGACCTACTGCAGTCTACAGCTTCCTTGGGAAGGGAAATGGAGAGGCAGTACCAATCCCTTCACTCTTGTGGCCCATCACAGCACACAAGGAAATGTCATGGAAATGAGTTGGGGGAGATTTAAATTGGATATGTGGAAAAAGTTTTTCACCCAGAGGATGGTTGAGCAGCGGGACAGGCTCCCCAGGGAAGTGGCCACAGCACCAGCCTGACAGAACTCAAGTGTTTGGACAATGATCTCAGGCACATGGTGTGACTCTTGGGGTGTCCTGCATAGGGCTTGGAGTTGGATTTGATGATCCAGAAGGGTGTCTTCCAACTCAGCATAGTCTATGATTCTATGACTCTATGATTAAATTTGGAGGCACCTTATTTTTGGACTGGCAAGGCACTTGGGCTGTATCCACTGATTCTTATAGCCAGCTCACGATCATGAACTTCAATACTGATATGTGATAGAAATACTGATACGCAATTGAGAAGAGAAGTGATGCTATGATATTTTACTTACATTTTACCCTGGCAAAAACTCTTTGCTTATTCAACATGAAAATATGCCATTATTACCATCTCCTCATATTGTCTTCATTAGAGTGAACAACATTCAGAAATATAAATAACCATTGAAGATACAGAATGTGATGCAAAGCAGTAAGGAATTATAAAAATAAATCCAGGTATTACACCAGCTGTGAGGCCTAACTGTACAGAAGAATTAAGCCAGAAGTGAAATGACTGCAAGTTTGGCCCAAAGCAGTAAATCAATATGTGTTTTTACAGCTCCTATCCAAGAGCCATAGATTGTTATCCACTGAAATGATGAAGTTTTTCCAACATGTCTGTTGTTTTGCTTACAGTAGACAGGAATCAAATTAATTCAGTGCATTTAAATAAATGCCCTGTATACACAAAGCTTGATATGGGGGAAAAAAACCCCAACCACTTGATTTATAAAACACACAGTGTTCCAAACTCAAATCATGCAAAATGGAAAGCCTGCCTAAATGAGTTACAGTAATGACTGCAGTTAGGAGGATTAACTTCTGATGACATGTGTGTAATGTGGGAAGGCAAACAGTGGACTTCATTTCCGTAACACAGTACGTGAATCCCAGAAATGTTGTACTCCTTCTCCCAGCTGCAGACTATCAGACCACAGCAAACAATCTGCCATTTTATACAGCTACAAGAAGTAAAAAAAAAAAAAATTTGGCATATTAGAGAATTGGTGAGGGTATTATGTGAGGAAGGGAGAGTCGATAGCTGTTTGCATAGTCTGGACCTTCATGTCAGGTTTGTGGGAGTGAAAACATGTAAGCTCATAAACCTATTTAGGAGTGGTAGGCTTCTAGAAGAGATGATGGAGGGAGATTTCAACTGGCCTGTTTTAAAATACTCCCCTTGTGGGACACATATACCAGTAAAAATCAAGTCAATGCTTGATTCATTTGTCTGCAAGGGCTGTTAATAAGACACTACTAGAATTAAAGGGCAGGTGGGTTTATTGTGCTACCTTCACAAGCTGAGACTAACTTTCCCCTGTATTGATGCAGAAGTCCTGCTGGTAAATGCAGAACTTGCAAGATGGCTTTAAAATTCATCATTTGCAAATTGAGATGGAGATAAACTCCAGTGTCCTCAGTCCTTTCTACAAGTTTTTAAGGAACTTTTCCTCAGTAGCTGAGAAGACAGAACAGGTCATGGAAGCATGGAAGACTGAACTGGGAAGTCTGAGATTCATCCAAAAACAGCACCAGTGAAGTCGTAAGAGCTGCAAGTGGGTTTGGGTTGACAGGAGCATGCGAAGCTCCGTGAAGAAGTCTGGTAAGTGAGCAGTGACTGGAGCTTTACAAGACAGAATGTGAATAGTGACAGACTTGGAAGTGAGGTACTGCAATTTCTATCTAGGTATTATCTTCACTTCAGATATTCTGTGTAAGGCGAGTGATAGAGAAATTGAATAACTTTAGATATAATAAATATAATTGAATAACTTTCACAGGCTGGGAATGGATAAAAATAAATCTTCAGAAACAAAACTGAAAAGGCTGGGTTAGAAAACTTGAAAGAGCTAATCTGCATTGCTGATAATTAGTTATTGGTTTGGTTTTCAAGCTGAACTTTGACCTCTCAAGAAAACTTGAGAAACAAGTACAACTAATGAGGACATAGTAGGACACAAGAAGAATACAAAAAACAGTGCTATGCTACCCCTTGAGATGGACTGCAAAGAGATGAATGTGATAGTTCAAGCAAGTTATTTACCAAATGCAAATAAAATACCGTGTGCAGTTAAGTGACAAGAAATAATCAAAGATACAGAAAGCACTCCTCTGGGAAACTGAGAGGATTAGATTTGTTTGCCTTGCAGAGGAGATTAATTACTGTTACTGAACATAATAAATGCAAAAGAGGAAGTAGATGAGAAAAGTATGTTTGCCAACTCTTACAGCAAAAGAATAAAATAACATCCAGTAAAAAATTAAAGGCAAGAAGTGTAAGACTAATTGCAGGACTTCTTTAATCATAACATAAAATTAGCCTCTTAAATTAATTGCCACAATACGTGGGCTCCATAAGGTTTGGAAAGGGGAATGTATAGAGTAAACTGAGAATAACTGGACATATAAACCAATGACATTATGGATAAGTGGAACATTACATATCTAGTCAATCAAGACCAGCATTTCTCTTGTCTTCCAGAATACCAGAAGTATTCAAGTATTCAGGTATGCAGTAAAGTGCAAATTACAGTGCTGTGTTCTGTAAGACAAGGCAATCTCTGTCCTGGAACACATATAAAAGATATACAAACACTGGTGCACTGGAGAGTCCAAGGCACTTTGAAAGCCAAAAGAAATTTTGCTAGTGAATGCTAAATGTCAGGCAACTGTCACAAAGTTTGACTAGACTAAAACAGTGACAGCAAGCAAAGTTTGTCAGGTGGCTTTATGTCAGTCTTTCTTCTTGTCTGTTACTCACTTGAAAGGCAGAGACTTTCCAGTGTTATCCAGAGAGCTAGTGTTGACAAGATGTAAATCAGACAACTACCAAAATCTCCACTAAGCACCTCTCTTATTTAGGAATGAACACTTTGGGATCAGTTATATATGCAAAATGTAAAAACAGTAATGCAATTGTGTCTAGTTTCTGAAAATAAACAAACATACAAATACCCCCCCCAGCAACTTCTTAACTGTGAACTGTAATGTGGTTTAAAAAACATTCTTGCTAAGGATTTAAATTCTCTTTGACAAAAAGTCAGATTTTGAACTCTGTCACAAACACATGCAAAGCATCTCAGTGGAGAAAACACAAAAAGTTCATTGCTGAATTTTTGAATGTGTTTTATATCAAATTAT
>VZTN01000538.1:18781-154951 GCA_013400515.1 Erpornis zantholeuca
GAATGTATTTTAGATGGGTAGAGAAAGTTTAAAGATTTAGTTAATGGAAATTTGGCATTATGAATTCTCTTTGTAGTCTTCTTGCTTTGCTACAATGTTAGCACACGAATACCTTGTTCAGTGACAATGGGTATTCAAATCTGCCATTTGTGGCTCATCTTCATTAGATTGTTTTCTTTCAGTTCTCAAGTACTAGCAGACTAAGAGAAAAAAAAAAAGATCGCAGCTTGCAACAGACACGTGGAAAGAATCTAACCTTTACAAACATGAAAAGGACCACCAGCCAATTAGCTGTTGGCTGATAAAAAGTCAAATTCTTTGCTGAACACAAATGTATGTCATTTTGAAAAGCATCACAAGATTGGAGTAAGGAGCCATCATTGTGTTAATGTTATCAAATAGCTTTTGGGGAAGAGAAAGAGCATACATCAGTTTCTTAGAGCCACAATCATACATCACACACATGATACACACCAGAAATGGTACACAACAACCACATCATACACCTCTTTTTCAAGTCACATCCTGATCTGGCATGTATCAAACGTTTCTCTACATATTTTAATGACCATATTGTAATAGAGTGATTCTAAATGCATTTGTAAATTACATTAGCAAGGGGAGAAAAAACTCTTTGCTTTATACACAAGTTCCTTGTGCTTTTGGTATGGCAATGATTCAGAAACACACCCCTAATACTAAATTTACACTGAAAAACATTCTTGAAATATATAAACATTTTTCTTGCTACATCACAGTAATGCTATAGTATTTTTTAGCTAATTCTTCTCTGAATTTTATTCTGTGTAGAGGACAAATTGTTTATAAAGATGTTTCAGAAAGTCCTTATTTCATAGCACAGTTCTATATGAGTATTTCCTTTTCCAATTTCCCAACCTGTTTTCTCTTCCCAAAGGATCTTCCCACTTGAAAAACCTCTAGGAAACCGGGGCAGCAAAAATCCTGTTGCAGAACTGAGCTCTGTACAAATTCTTTGAAAGAAGCCATGGCATAGAAAATGCTCATTGCATTGGTTTAATAGAATCACAGAGTGGATCAGGTTGGAAGGGACCACAGTGGGTCATCTGGTCCAACCTCTCTGCTCAAGAGGGATGTAAGGATTTAAAGAGCACAGTTGCCTGTCTCAGACACAGTTAAGGCCACAGAAGGTGTCTAACTGTGAGCTTTCTGGAATAGCAGAAACTACAGCTAGGATTTCTTTTCTACTTTTCCCAATACCTGAAATAAAACCTGAAGTGTCAATGGCAACTATTTGCAGCTTTGTTCTCCTGTTATTCTAGCTCTTATTGAAAAATCTAAAAAAAAATCTGATTTTTATGGACGTTATCTAGGAGAAGCCAAAACTGAAGAATTATGGAAACCAAAGGAATATTTTTCACTCATACTTTGAATTATTTCTTTTCAAACTGCTCTATTTCCTTCCTCATCTCTTTTTACAAGCTGAAGTATCTTATTTAAAATATTGTCCTATGAAAGACTTCCCATTCTGTTGCCCTACACTCTTTAACAGACTCCAGCTTTTTACAGACTCTAACTTTTCTTCCATGGGATGGCCAGTAGAGGTCCAGCCATCAAAGTGTGGGCAAACCACATATCAGCACCATGGCTTTATGATGTTTCCTATTTTTCTTGCTACACCTGTCCAGTTAATGCCCTTTTAAATAGCAGCATTTTCATTTGATTACTTCAGGCCACTGCTCTGTCAGAGAACTGTCCTAATTTCTTTTTATATATTGCAGTATCTTACTGAGGAGCTTGTTGCGACAGCATCATACAAATACCCAAATTTACATGGATTTAAAAAATAATTAAAGAAATTGATGACAGAAAAATTAACCAATGGCTATTAAAAAACAGAAGGAATGTTGCTGTTTCAGGACTTTCAGGGCTCACAGTGTCAGGAGATGGGCGAGTATGGTGGGAAAGGACCATTAACTTCCTTTCCATGCTTCTCCCTAAACTTTTGCTATTGGCCTCAGCCAGGCAGAAGTTTAAGCAAGGTGGACCTGGCTCAGGCAGGCCATTGGTATGCCGTGTTCTTAAGCAGCAGTAGTTAATATGGAGACCTTTAACTTATTACTGCTGGTTTTCCCATGATGATTTTGCATATGTCAGTGTTGCAGTTCAGCTGAGCACCCATTTACTGAAGACTGGAGATCTTTTGAAAGCCTCAGCTGTAGGGTTAGTGAACCTACCTCATCCTGAAGCTTTGTCTCTATCAGTGACCTTATGCAGGCCATTTACAGGTATATTGAGCAATGCAGGCTTCATTGTAGCTCCCTGGGAGACTGCCTTACTCAAATTCCTACAGTGTGAACTTACTTTTATTCTTGATAATTTCCCCCCATCATTTACAGAATAATTTATATATGCAAGGTGTGTGGCAGTTTAGTTTCTTTAAGAGACTCTGCAAATGGGTGTCTTCAGGCCCTTTTGTAAAATCTTGCTCTACCTGCTCATTGCTCCTTCAAACAACTTTAACTGGTTTGTGAGAAATGACTCCCAGTACTAAAGTCACTTAGACATTGCATTTGAACATGTATCCTAATTCTATGCTTTCTTCTCAATTTAACTTTACTTAGCATGAGATTTGTTTGTGCAGTTTCCACTTCCTCTGACTTCTCTGAAAAAAATTAGCATCATGCTTCAGTGCCAAAGCTAATGTAGGTTCCAAATTACAACTAAGTACCCAGATGCTGAAGAAAGTGTGAATGAGTACAGTCTGGGCTGGCTCTTCTGTGCCTCCCTCCTGCTGACCCTTAGCCTTGAAGTAATTCTTTAGCATATTCCCCCTGCAGAGAAAGGTTGAAAGATGGAAAACTTTTCTATAATGAGCAGTAATACAAACCATCCATCTAACTAGTTGGTTATGGTCTTGTCTTCTTTCACCTTGCCCTGACACATTGGTGATGACCAATTGACCATTGGCAAGGATTCTGCACTGGGAAAGAGGTACTTTTTCATGCTCTTTATGCCTTTAACAGGTTGCACCTTTAATCTTTTTGGCTATCCTTATGGCTGTTCTATCTTTACATGTCAAGCTTCTTCTGTTTCCCATTTTCCTTATTTCCTTATTGAGACAAAGATTCTATTTTCAGCAGGCTGTCTTCCCACTGCCCCTCTGTAATTGTACACGTGAGGCTGAGGGAAAGTCTTTATCAATCTTTTTGCTTTCTAGGGTGCCTTCACAGTGATGTCTTAAAACAGTCCCCTTTGCCATTTACAAGCGTTTTATCCTTTAGATGCTTAATTTTTTTAGCTTCATTTGACTTCTTTGTTTCTATGCAGTTTCCTATCTAATCTCAATGCTGTTAGACTCATGGTGGTTATTTTTTCTTTTTCACTCTTATAAGGATGCCGAAGTTCACCCTGATATTATAGAATATGTCTTTGGTAGTGACTTCCCAAACTGCGTTGCATGCCTTGTCCAGGGCTACCCTAAGGTTTGTTTCTTTTTTGTAACAAGCAATGGGCAGATTTTCAGTCGATGACAGTGTTTGGTCAGGTGATTGCTGCAAAGTTTATTTCAGAGAGTAAGGACACCAAATGGTGTCTGGGCTGGTTCATTGCCTAAACAGTGGGTACAGAAGGACCGTACTCTATAGTGGTATGCAGTTGTCCTGGTCATCCTCAGTGGATGGTCCAGTGAGGGTTGTCTTAACATCTGCAAGTGACTTATTTCCTCCCAGTGCTGCTCTGCATTGATATTCTTTAGCAGTCACCATGCCAGCCCTGCATGCTGCATGAGCATGCTGCATGATGAATACTGAAACCACATTCGGAAGCTCTGCCTAGTTCAAGAGCTTTAAGCTATTCATCCTTGCTGTAGAAGTAAGCCTTTTTGTCCTTAGGGTCTACACACCCATTGCTCTGTCTGTGGCCATTGAAGAAACATAATTCCGTACTGCTACAGAAGTGTAACAGTTTTTAACCCTTTGAAATGTAGAGGATATTACAACTTTTACTCAAAAATCTGTTATTGGATTGTCCCCATCGTGGATTATTCCCTGGCACACAAAAGGCAGGACCTTTTATGGGACTGTATTTTCTGGATCAGGGAACATCTTTTATGGGTAATTGGACATCACTTCATAAGGATCATTGCAAATGCTTTATTGTAACACCCTCTACTCCATCCTTGTGACCTTACTTACATCATGCATATTTATTCTTTCTGCTGATACAAATATTAACCTCCTATCTTGCATTAGAATCATATATTCATCCACTATCTTGGAAAACAGCGAGAGAGGAAAAGAGTGATGCTGGAGAGAGGGGCTTTTAGTATTCTGTAGCTGAGCTGTCTGATGTAATATGTTAGAGACTATAGGTGCCAGTAATGTGCAAAGAGCTTGAAAAATGACCAGACAGTGCCAAGCCCACAGTGCCTGTTGTCAGGTGGGCTAACAGTGTAATAAATCAACCTGTCTTGTGTCAAGGGTCATGAAGTGTGATGTTCAAAGCTGTTTGGCCAGCCTGATCCAGACAGGCATATGCTATTCATTTCCGAGCTGTTAGGGCTATTACTAGAACCATCCTAGGGCAGTCTGCCCTGTGCTGCTTTGGGCTTTAAGTCAAGGTTCCAAAGGAGAAAGTATCTGGGAGAAGAGAATGAAGTGCTGCTTAGTTTCAGGTCTTATGCTTCTCTTGTAATTATTTTTACTAGGTACTACCTGGAAGAATATGGAAAACTGCTTGTCAGATGGGTTCTTCCTGTGCTTTTTGTGTCGGACAGTGGTGCTGAAGCTGTTCCAGTTGGATGAGCCATACAGGCCCACAGGGGCAGATGGGAACAGCAGTCAGTGTCTTTCTCTGTTCACTTGACCACACTCTTACAGAAAATGGATAGCATGTGTCCTGTTTTGAGTAAGTGGATAGCAAGCAAAATACAACTAAATTATCCACTCCAATCCCATTTAGTGCACATTTTGTCAGTAGTATTTCTTCCTTGTGTGTCTCATTCCTGCTGTGCTTTTCACCTCCATTCTGTCATGTTTAGATGGGCTGGAGGGAGGACAATCTGCTCCTAGCCCTGCTGAGATAGGAGGAGCATCTTCCCCTTTGTCTTCTCCTATCCCAGTGTTTGTAGGGCTGGATAGGTACAGGAAAGCTGCAGTAGGCATTTCAGGCCAGTCTGAAACTTCCTGTGTTCAGGAGCTGTAATTAGGCTCACTAGCTGGGAATATGCAGGGAGAAAGGTTAAGGCAGCAAATCAGGCTAATTACAGGCTGGAAGTCCCAGGAGTTCGGGTCAAGTGATCTTCTGTGGCCCTAATCTCTGAGAAAGAAGCTGTTAATGCCGTGCTGTCTCTGCCAGTGCTGCAGGGCTGCTGGTTTTCAAGCCAGGCACATGGTGACTTCCCAAAGGGCCATTCTGCCCTGAGTACCCACGAGGCAGGTCAAGTTACAAACTCAGGCAAGATGGGTCACAAATTAGTATTTTCCCTCAGTGCTTTTGGGTGGTGATGGCAGTAGGTCCTTGGTCTCTGCTAGAGCACTCACAGATCCACAAAATATAAATCCATCCATCAGGGGCTCATCAGGCTCCTACCCCAACCTCTGTCTCATACGCAGCTGGGATACTGAAACATCCAACTGTCAGAAGCAAACTGATGTGAATACAAATGACATGCAGCATAAAAGGCTGGCACACACGTTATGTAGCAAGTAATTTTGCAACCTGAAACAAATTTCAGAAGAGCAGTTGGGTGAGACGCTTAAGGATTCATAGCAGATATAGCACAGAGTAAGTTTCAATGGGAATCTGGCTTGGTCCAAATAGATAAAAACCCTGCACAACAATGTCAAACAAAACCACAAAAGCAAAGCATAACTCCAAACCCAAAGACCATTCCCCCAAACCTATTAAAAAATAGGTTTAAACAAGGTGTAGAGGGAAGATTCAACAGGAGAGTTTTGACTAGGAATTCAATTAGTTTGCTTCCAGGATTTTTCTTAAAGATTTGTAAACCTCTATGTTTGAAAGTTAATATTATACAGAGTAACAACTATGGTTATAATGTAAGTCTTAATTGTACATGGGGTTTTTAATAATTTCAGACATCCTATGTGGAGTTTATTTCCACTGAGCATTTCAGCAGTTACTAGTTTTGAGAAAATTACTATGCCCACAAAGCCCCCCAAAAACACACTGGTTATGTTCTTCTCAGACTGCAGAAAACATTGATTTCTGTTTTTCTTGATATACCCAAATCCTGGGAAAGTCTTTTACAAACTAAGATCCAAAGTGTTAAAGTACTGGACTGGCAATAGTGCTGGCGTCTCATACTCGGGCACTGTGCAACAAAGTCAGCTCTTATTAGCTATTTTCCACATCTTCAGAAACCATGATAATGCCTGATGCCATTGTAAATGGCTTTGAGAAAATTACAGAAGAAGTCTTTGTATAAGTGAGCAAGTCAAGTCAATATCAGCAGAGCTTAACTGGAGTATCAAGTTACAAGACAAAAGACAAAAAGCAGATTTGATCACTTCAGGACCATAAATACATATCTAGGACTATTAATTTTTCAAACTATGATTCCAAAGGTACCATCAAAGTTAAATGCTTGTGAAAAATTCTGTCTATGTATTTCCATAGGAAACTTTGTAATGATGAAGCTTTAGAACTGGGAATAATGCTCTCTCTGCAGTGTTTTAGGCAGTGCAAAAATAAAAATAGAACAACAGAGTCTAAAACCAGAGCAACGCAGCAAACAGTGAAGACAGAGGGCAAAAAGGACCACTTGATGTAAAAGAAAAATACGTTCTTTATCTGTAGCAGTTAAATCAGTGCTTTTAATAGCAGTGTTGAAGTATGTGTGCTCATGCTAGACTTAGTGAGCAAGAGTGCCATCTCAGAGTCTGAAACAGAAAGCTATGAATTAGAAGGGATTGAGAAAATAAAAGGAAAGAAAATGTCCAAAGAGAGACATACTGTTTCTTTCAGTGAGCTAATCAAGAAGATAGTTTGCAAGGTTTTTACCCTTCCAGTGCTTACTATAGAAAGGACCTTCAAAATTATCCAGTTCCAATGCTCCTACCATGGGCAGGGACACCTTTCTCTAGACCAGGTTGCACAAAGTCCTATCTAATCTGTCCTTGAACACTTCCAGGGGTGGGGCATCCACTGCTTCTCTGAACAACCAGTCCCAATACCTCACCACCCTCGGTTTGAAAAGTGAGGGTGTCGATATTTGAGTTGTGTGTATTTGGCAGCAAAGCGGGCTTGAAAGTCCCCGGGATCCATGACCAATTAATTGCTCCCTCTGACACGCTAGAAAATGCTCACAGTTCTGTGCACAAACTGGGTGACTCTGATGGTTTGGAGCCAAAATAGCCATTCAAATCCACCAATACTAAAAATCAAACTCTTCTGGAAGGTGGTGTAATGTCTGGCACCAGATGTGAGCTGCTGGAGGACAATAATGTAGCTAGCTACAACAAAAGTGTGCAAGCTTCCACTTGAGTAATTCCACTTGTGCAGCAGGACTAACCCCATGCATCCTGATATTAATAGATTTATTCCCATTACGTAGTGAGAGTAAGGTTTGTATATAGGGGAAATATATCTACTATAGCAAATTTGTACTTGATGGGTAAGAAATAATCTCCAATAAAAAGGATTGTTTCTGTTGATTCACCTCATGTCAGGCTGCTGTTAATTTCATAGAATCCAAATAAACAAAAATGTTTACTTCTACATACATGTAACAAAAAAATTAGAAATTCAGTGAATGCCTCCTGTATCATTAATTTAGATTTGAAATCCTATTTTTTTACAAAAGAAAATCATGTTTAACTGGTAAAAAATGATATTTAAATCTTGTAGGGGAAGAGAACTTTTAATTTCCAAAATATTCTGGACTATTACTAAGGCTAGTATAATAATCCAGCATTTAGAATAGACCTAATATGGCTATAATGTTTGTGTTTGTTTAAGTTATAATTACTTAAATTATTGTAGAGTCTGAAAGCTTGTTAATTAAGAGTAATGCACTACTATTGGCACTTGGTGTAGTAGCTGTGGGTAGTGCTTTATGGATTTACAAGAGGGATGTGACTGGCAACAAGCAACCTGAAATCAAATGTGGACTCTGCATCTCCTTGTATATGATCAGGAAGGAAAACATGAGGCTCTTTCAGGCTCTGCAACAGCAGACACAAAGTAATGAATAAAAAATAAAGCCACTACAAGGATTTTTAAACAGACATTAGAGGTATTTCCTCTGCAATATTTTAATGGTCTTATGAATTTTGTGATTGTTTTATTTAAATATTGACTGCAATTTGTTTTAGTTTGCTTTTCATGTTCCTAAACTTTTCAGGATTAGGTGCTGAGCAACGGGGATAACAGGAGATCAGTGGCAGACTGCTGGTGATAATGCACCTTGTTGTAACGCTGGCAGTGTTTTTCCAGCTTGTAACAACCAGTTGACCCTGTTGACTGTAGCTACTGCAAATGCATTTGGTGGCTGCCAGCAGGTGTGTGGGGGTGGCATGTATGTAAAGATAAAATATTTGTCCATGCCTCTGTATGCTCCTGTGTGAAGAGCATGCACTGGCCTGGGGAAGCCTGGAATCAGCTCTGCCATTCAAACTGCGAGCATGTTCACCTTCGTCTGCTGCACAGGTCTCTTGTTCTCCAGCTGCTCTTCAAGAAGTCATGCTAAAAGCATTCCCTGCCCTTCCTAAAGCAATGGGAAGCAGACATCCTCCTCTGCTTGAAGGTGAGCACTTGACCTGAAGGTCTCGGAGGTCTGTTGAAACAGATGGCGCTGGGTTTGTAGATGTGGAGCCGCCGCTCCCAAAGCACTGCAGAGCTGTGCAGCCCCAGCACCCGGCACTGCCCGGCCCCAGCACATGGATTTATGAGCTTCATGTTCATCACCCTCAGAGCCTGGAGGGTGATGTGCCCTTGGTCAACCAAGCTGGGCTCTGTGAGGGACAGAAAACCTAGAAATGTCTCTGAGGAGTCCATTTGTCCTGAGCTTGGGTGAATGAGCCATGGCTAGATGTCTCTCCTGGAAACAAGTGTCTAGTACTTCTCTTTGACAGAATTCAGGTGGCCTTACCCTTAGGATTAGCAAACACAAAAACCTACAAGAGTAAATATTAAATGATGGCATATTCTAAAATTTGTCAAGATTTTGAGAGATTAATCATTTTATATGCATATTTCTCACATTGAAAAGCTTATATCAGCAAGATTAAAACTTTAATTAGAGTTAAAACATCCTGGAATATTGGAAATATATTTAAAATATTTAAGTACTGGTGCATGTTGATGGACCACCTAATTTTCCTCCATATTTTAATTTCTGGAAAATATTAGATTTTTAATTTTTATCTTTTCTCTGACTAGGAATTTTTTTTTTTTTCAGGGTGGAAAGTGTTTTTTTTTTCCTTGAATCTCTTATCACAAAGCAGTTGTTTCTGTTGATTACAGTTACCCAGGCAGTGAAAAACCAGTTGTATGAACTGCCAATTACCACGACAGAGCCCCATGCCATTCCAGTCCTTCAGCTTCTGAACTCACTGTAATCTACACGAGGTGCTCTGTGTAGCTGAAGGGATGATGCAGGTACAGCTTTTGTGAGCATCCCTTTCAGAGGGTGGTAATTGCTTCATGGCAGCTTTTGTGGTGTCAGCATTGTTTTCAGTTGGCATGGGAACAAAACCAGAACCTCCTGAATGTTTTTCAGGAATAATTGGTTTGAGACGAAAAATCTTGGATTTTCAAACAGACTGCATGCTTTTTCTGTTTTTGCCTTCAGAAATGACCAATAGCCTTGAATCTTGAATACCTCCTTGATTAAAGCTTTACATAAACAGACATGTTTTCTGCAACATTTTTGGCTCTGACAAAGCAGCATATTTTGATGAGATTTCATTTAACAGAAATGTTCTGACCAGCTCCAGATGCATACTTTAGATATGCATAGATAGTTTCAATTGCCTAGAAAGAAATACCTAGTAGACAGAGAGGGTTTGCCAAAAGCAATTATATTTTATCTCAGTTTGGTTTCAAACCATTTGTGACTATCCAAGATCGTGCTTTGGTAAAACAAACAGATGTGGTCCAAACTGCAGCAAGAAGCTAAACTGTAAAAGACAAATACATCTATATGTTGTGTTACAGTGAAAATTAATATTGTGCTACTAGAGAATTCCATCCACATCTGTAGCAAATAAAAAGAGAGAGGATTATAGGATATTATATTCTGAGGAGCAGTGTGACCGGTGAGGCAGAACTTGATCCACAATTGCCAAGTTACAACCTGATAATACACATCAATTCTGAATGATACTGATCGGAGATGGTGCTTCATAATCTAAGCAATTGCTTCAAACGGTTCCACAAAGTTCCAAGATCTACTGTACTGAAGGCAGCAGAAAGATCCATCAGCAGGACTACTGTAATTTAACGCGAATCAGCAGTTGGTGATAAATCATTTGTGACCTTAAGTAAAGCAATCCTAGGACAGTGGTACTCCCTGGAGCCAGACTGAAAACTCTCATATAATCCATTCCCAGATAAAATTGCTGGTAGTAAAAGGGCAGCCACTTGCTTCACCTTTCCTTTCCTCACATCCCAAAAAAGCACTGCTTGCCCAGTTGCCATTAGGTAGAACACAAATCTGCAATGTAAGAGAGGGGAAGCTTTCCCCACTAACAAAGACCAGCTGCAAATTTCAGCAGCTCAGGACTTGCAGAAAGTAAAGAGTCATTAACCATTTTAGCTATAAATGAAGCAAAGCACTGAAAGACTGTCCACAAGCTGCCATATGGGCCAAGAGTCAAACCCAGGAGTAATGGAGCATGATTGCTTTCCCAACTGCGTGATCTCAGCAAGAAGCAAATACAAATGTATAACACTTGCAGATACAGGCACTGGGAGCATAATTGCCAGCCCTAGTGCTGAACAGTCGCAGCTGATTAGAAATTCACTCTGTACTTGCTGAATTCCTCACAGGAGGCAGCTGAAGGATTGTGCACGAGGAGTGATTTGTGGGGCAAAATGTACTCAATAGCACAAAATAAGGATTTAGGTTTGTTTTTTCTCATTAATAACAGAACAAGGAGAAGTAGATCTGGCTGGATCAAATGCAATGTGCTAAGAGTGCAACAGCTTGGTGCTTCAGGAGACTAATTTCTGGACTAAACAGTCATCGAAATAATTCCATGAGCTGCTGTCTTTGCCTTAGTCAAGTCCTATGATCACAAAGGCAGGTAAAATAAAGCACAGAAGACTGAGAATAAATCAGGAGCTTCACAGACTTATTTTGTTTTTAAATGAAAGGAAATAGCAAGAGTAAAAAAATCATGGTTTGCACAAAATGGTGAGGTAGGTAAATTTTATGCAATTAATAAAATAAATGTTTGATCTCTCATTAGCCTGGTTGTCTCTGAAGACTTTGGTGGGTTGTTCAGAACACAGCATAATCCTAGGAGAGGTAAATATGAGATATTTACAAATTACAGGACAAATTATACATTTTGATCACTATCAAACATGCAGATATCCATACAGGACTAACTAGACTCTGCCTCTAATGCAGGTCAACTTCTAGAATAATCATCATAATACACTTTTGCTAGCTGGCTATCCAAATAGTTTCAGTAGTTCACTGTCACACTTAGACAAGTTGAAGCAAAAAACCACAGACTTCTCATGTTAAATATCATGGAAACACAGCAAGGAAACAAAGAATAAAAGAAAATAACACCACTCCTAAAGAATCACCAGTCTTATACAGACTGTATCTCAACTGTAACTTTTAATGATCCAGGCTTGGGACTCCATTAGTGTTTAATAAATAATGGTGATTATACCTTACCTGCACAATGCACACGAAGCTCACATTGATGTCAATGTGAGTTCTTGGCACAGACTGATAGAAGGATACTCCTGTGACAGAGATGAATTTTCCATTAGAACAAAATGAGTAAGACCTGTCTCAGTCAGCAGAATTCACAGCAACAACAGACATTCCTCAGGGGCTCAGTGAAAGATGCCCATCCTGGGTGGTTGAAAGCAAATTGGGAGGGAAGCAGTGAGGAAGGTTTGGACAACCACAAAACCTATTTGGGCTGAGGTAAAATTGCCCTGATGTAAAAAAAATATATATAACATGCAATTATATCCATATTTAGTTTGTATCATGTGGAAATCTTTGCTTTCTTTCTTATCACCCCACAGGGGAAATTCATATTTTCTTTTCTATGAAGGCAACAGATAAAATTAATATTAGAGGAGGAAGAGAGAGGATGCAGATGCATTGAGCAATCTTTTGAAAACCAGCTTTCATTTAGAGTAGATCAAGGAAAAATTAAATGCTGTTTTGGTAAACACCGGGAAACTATTACCCACACAGGAATTTGGACCATGAGTCAGACCATTCAGTTGAATTTTTTTTTTTTGAAAATATTGTAGAAAATGCAGAGATGAGGAAATTGTGTGAAACTAGCTCTGTGTGAGACAGGGAGACAGCTAAGCACAACAGGGGCACACTATGGTCTTGAGAAAAAAAATTAGGAAGGAAAGGTTTTGGCAAGGGGTTGGCTCAAAAGACCTGAAACTGTAAGTCAAGAAAAATCCTCTCCTGTTTTGGAATGAATTTTTTTGTGGAATAGGCATGGAATTTCTGTAAATAAAGACTAGTGCTCAATTTTGTTATCAGCTGTCTCTCTTGGACATCTGCATATTTTGCTTGACCATTTGAGTAAAAAGAAGTAACACTTTCTACAAGTTTCTAAGGTGATCAGTGAAAAAAAAAAAGAAATGGGAAAACATGAGATTACAAGTAACTGAATTACTTTTTTGAAGGATGTTTAATAATAATAGAGTGTTGCTAATTGAGCAAGCTTATTTTCAGGAGGAAAACCATAATTATTAGAACATATGCCTTAGCAAATCAGGTGGAAAGGATTAATCTGGTAAGGGGAATACCTACTCTCTAGTCTTTACATTAGGCTAATGATCGCAACAAAAAAAGTCACAGCTTAGAATAGGTGATTAAAAGAGCACAGGAAACCATCATCTACTTCAGAGAAAAATAAAAGCTGAAAATAGTTATAAGCAAGAGGGATGAGAAATTTTGTCTATCAGTGAAATAAACAAAATATATCAGAAAGATTTCAATTTTTCTACATTCAAGTGTTATGTACAGATAATGCACAACATAGGGTCAGGATTATTGGCAGTTCCAAATATATATTGTTCTATAGTAATCATTTTTGGATGTGTAGAGCTGAGATATCTATTTAGTAAGTGTACATTTGTAAAATGTGAAACCAACTGTTCATGTCTCATTAAAATGGCACAGAATAGGTACCCAAACCCCAGACTGGCATTTCAAAACTCTGCTTCAGATTTCTGTGAGTTCTACTAGAAAATTGTGCTTTTATTTAATATTATTTTCAGGTTTTATTGCTCTAAAAAGTGATCTCAACAATTTGTTTTACTCTCATTACAGCTTTTACATGGCATAGTGCAAAGAACATAAATATTTCTTGAGCCACTTAGTGGTGCAAATGGAAATGTGAAAATATTTATTGCTGAAACAAAAGTACAATCTCTATTGCTTAATTATGATAATCTAGGGAAATTTTTCTTGCATAATTCCATATAAAGTAGTAAGAGAAAAGACAGCTAGCTGTTCTTTTCTATTGCTTGCCCTTAGTAGGTCCAGGTAAGAATCTATAAACTAATATTTTCATGTCAAATTTCTTGCTTAAGCTGGATTTTGCAAAAAGTATAGTACTTTAAAATGCAATCACTATTACTTGTGCTCAGAGAACCACTGCTGAAGTTCTGGGAGAAGTTATAGATTTCAGTGTAATGTCATTTAAACTAATCTGTAAAACTGCAAGTGTTTTTGTTTATGTATTTGTGCTTTTTTGTTGTTTTTTGGTGGTGGTTTTTTTTGTTTGTTTGTTTTTTTTTACTTGGGGATCATGAATCTATTTTCTAGAGGCTAGAAAGTTTTAACAGAACTTAAGTTATTTCTAGTCCTTCTGGCTCTGAAGATATCTTCTTAATAGAAATAATTACTGCAACTAAGTTTATAGAGTCTGCAACCCTTGGGGCTGAGGAACTCATTATGTTTTGTGTAAATACGTATAGATTAGGCTTTAATGTGAAATTTTGAAATGTGTGCATTTAATTTCAATTCCTGCTCTGGAACAACCAACTGGAGAAAATATATTATTATGGCCGATAGAATTTGAAAGGTGCTTGATTAGGTTCACATGGCAGGAGGACTGCCAGCTCAAAGGCTTCAAAAGACTTTCTGGGGAAAACAACCACACTTTAGGAATAGCAAAAAGTATATAACTTGGTTTTCAGTGGTGCTCTGTTTCTCTGTTTTTTGCCTTGCTGGATATCTTTGCTGTGGCTGGAGCACTCCTGAGACCTCCTGAGAATGACACCCGAGCTTCTGCCAGTCCTTGTTGTGGGGACACAGACTTGAGTCTCTTTCCTCCACCTGGCTGTGTTCTTTTATGGTGTTTGGAGGAATTTACATCTTTGATGCCTCTAACATGTTAGAGGTAGCTTAAGCAGGCAAAATGATTCACAAGTGACTGAGGGTAGGTGGAACTAGGACATACAAACCAGCTAAACTTTATTTCCTTAGAAGGGTCTGGAACACAAATCTTGAGGAGCAGCTGGGACAGCTGGGATTCTTTGGTCTGGAGAAAAGGAGGTTTGGCATGGACCCTATCACTCTCTGACTACCTGAAAGGTGGCTGTAGCAAGGGCTGGTCTCCTCTCCAAGGTAACAGAACAAGGGGAAAAGGCCTCAAGTTACACCAGGGGAGATTTAAGTTGTTAAGTACTGGAACAGTCTGCGCAGGGAAGTGGAGGAGTCACTGTCCCCAGAGACATTTAAAATACATGTAGATGCGACATTTAGGGACATGGTTTAGTGGTGGACTTGGCAGTGCTGGGTTAATGGTTGAAGTCAATTATCTTAGAGGTCTTTTCCAACCTAAAGTATTCTATGATTTTAAAACCAGTTGAATCAAGTACTTTTTCAGTCCCAAACAGAAATTCTGGATATGAGCTCCTCAAGGAATACTAACACTCCCTCTTCCCCATATAATCTCTGTCCTGGTGCTGTCTCACAGTCACTTCAAGCCAGGCTGAAACCAGGATGCTTCAGAGAGGCCTTTCTTACCCCCTCTGCTTTCCTTCCTTTGGGTCTACAGACCTTTGTTTTGGGGTGTGTTGTCAGAGCAGCCCATCACCGCACTGCAGACTGAGCTGATGATGGCTTTTTGCTCTACAAGCTATTTTACTTTGTTTTAAAAATGACTCCTTTTATTTAATTAGTTTCTCTGGTGATGGAAGTGAGAGTCTGGATAAAGATGAGCCAGTTTCAGTGCTATGTATCTCACCGAACACTGAATTCACTGGCTGCTGACAACTGATGCTGCCTCTTCCCAAGTCCTCACTCCCTCCTCCAGTGATCAAGTGGATTTTGGTGAATTTGACACAAAATACAGCCTAGGTACAGCCTTTCCCTAGATCCTTGTGTAATGCATTTCATCCCTGTAATAGATGTGCACCTTCAACATGATGCCATCAGAAGAAGATCTCAGGGACCATTTATTTATACCAAAGCTCTGTGTGTATGTGATTTGGATATTGTTTGTATTTAAAACTACAGTACTGTACCATTGTTATGCTTTTACCTCAAGACAACTAGTGTGGATTCATTGCATGAGATAAAAACCAGAGCTTTTTCAGTGAAAACACACTCAGAGTTGAGTAACCTTTGATGTGTTGTTTGCCCAGAAAGTTTGTGTCATCCCAGAACAGTTGTGTTTTCTACCTGTTTTTTCTGTCTGTGCTGGAGGGAAGAGAAAGGTAATTCAGATTTGCTCTTGTTTTTGTTCTTTTTTAAGCTAAATAAAAGAATTAAGCTCTGTTTTCTGGCCTTTGCTTTTGTTTCACTGACTGTCCTTTCACACCTGCTCTGCCATCCCATCTTTCCTTTCTTCCTTCTTCCCTTCTCTTTGGATAATCTCTGTTCCTCCAGAGGCAGTTCCCTGGAGGGAAGGAGGAGGGAGGCAGCCACAGCTCTCCCCCACGGCTCTGTCTGCAGCTCTGGGGGCATGTGTGTCTGTGCTGCAGCGCAGGGATAGTGGGAACATTTTGGGCAGTGTCACAGAGTTGCAGGTGGGTTTCCAGAGGCCTTGCCTAAAATCATGAATTAAGTCACATTTCTCTGAAAGGAAGCACAGTCACCGTCTTTCCAATGCACCATCTGATTTTAGTCACTTTTCATGGCTTGCAATGAAACTATAAATAACATTTAAATTTTTTTTTTCTTCATTTGTATTTAAGAAACATATTTATTACATAAACTCTTGTTACTTTCCAGCAGTATTTTTACAGCTATGTAAATATAATAGCAGCTCCCCTGTTATATTGCTGCAATTAAAATAAATTATTGAAGCAGAGTTCTAAATATGTACCTAGCCTACTCTTTCAATTTTAATTCCAATTTAAATATTTTATATCGTTTTCCAATAGATTCTTCATTGATGGCTAGTAATTGCACCAACACAGAAAATATAGTTTTGTTTGGAAAGATGCTTTTGGAAATTCTACCAGCACTGTTAATTATTCAAGGCAAAGAAACAAGGTAAGACTGTCTTTAACATGTCAACAGGATAAAAGAGAAATATTGTTTGTATCTAGATGGGTATATTAAACCCAGTCATAAATTTATGATAAAGCAAAGAGGGAAACGTTAGAGGCATGCCTGAGACACACTATGAACATCTGGTCTTCAATGCAGAGATGAGTTTCTGCAGTTAGAGCTATTTCATTAACTGGCTGAATTGGAAGTGGGAATTGTAACAGAAAAATAACTGGTGCCACCCACACTGCCAGTCCTACCCCCTACCTTTCCCAGTCTTCTGGTCAAACCATATTTCTGCTTTCCTTTGATATGCTTAGTCCTTTTCTGTAAGGAGCTGGACTCGATCATCCTGATGGGTCCCTTCCAACTCAGTAATTTTTAATGACATTAGTCATAATTTACTAATTGTATGGTGAAGGGCAATGATAGTGATGTACCAGCAGATTATGTAAATCAAAGAGAAGGGGGGTTTTGTGTCAATATGTTATTAGTTTTCTTTTTTTTTCTTTTTGATTTTTATTGTATTTTTTCACTTTAAGAACCTGTACCTGCTGAGTAATACATTTTGTTAGCAGTTATCCAGCACAGAGGGTCACTTTACAATGTAAGCTTCAGATGGGAAACAGCAAGTTTCTGCTTGCCTCTTCTCTCCAAGCTTCTATTGTTCCATTGGCAGCAAATGCCCAGTAAGTTTGAAAAAGAAAAATAATATTTTTTAACTGCCTTGCAATAAAGTATAGAATTAAGCTTTATATTAAAATAGTTAAAACATGTAATGAAGAACACAATTTTTATGAAGACATGAATTCAGAAAGTTGTCGAGAATTTTCTAGATGCAGCCTAATGAAGAGAAATAATAATTTTGCTTAAATTCTGTTATCTGTCACAGGAATAACACACCTTAATAAGATGAGTGAATGTTTTGTGTATAAATTTATGTTGGCCAAGTAAAAAACATAAGAATTATAACACCTCTCTTCATAGAAAGCTGGGCACAAGGGTTAGGCATGTATTGAAGAATGCAAGATCATTTTCTGACAACTGAACTGCCATTTTAATAACTGGTTACCTAAATGCACACATGAAATTATTTTTAGTTGAACTCCTTTCTCATATCAGGTCTCTTCATTTTACGACATTTTCTTTACAAAATACTATGGAAACTATAGGATTCAATTCCCATTCAGAGAGTGGGAAACAGCTTTGCAGTTCGGTGAAACTTCAAACTTTTCTTATTTCACAAGATAAAGCCACAACTATTTGAAGATGAGAGAGGATACAAGGTTAGAGTGCTCCAGTGAGGCACCTGGGTTGCAGGAGAACCAGACTTTTGACATGAGTCTTTTTAAGGGGACTTGATTTTCAGTGGCTGTTATAAGTACAAGGCTATTCTCTTTCCTGTCCGTCTGTCTGTCTCTGTCTGTCTGCCTCTCTCACTCTCTCATTTTTATCAGAAATTCTGTCCTGGAGCAAAGAAACCTTTCTCAATTAAAGTTTCATCTAAACTTCTGTGAAGAGTTGCAATTTTAATACACTGGCATTTTTGGCAGAGTTGGCTAGCTCTACCTATGATTTCATATGTATAAAATCAAGTATCCCCTGCAGTAAGGAGTTGGGTAATCACATAGTTGTTAGCTAAGACTTTATTTTATTATATTTTGATGTATTACTTCTTAATAAATTGGAACTTAAGTGATGTATTGCTTAATAAAACTCAAACCTGAAATTCAACACATTTGTGGGAAACAGGCTATGGGTAATCCTCAAGCAAAAGCTACTTAAATTTGTGCTATACTGGATCTACCTCATTTTCACACAGAATGTTATTCCCCCTGACTGAGTTGGTGAGTTAAAGAAGCAAAAATTCTGTGACAAAGGCAGCCAGAAATACTGTGGTGGCAGTGTAACTTCTGCTCCTTTTCCGTCAGCACTCCATATACAGTGGTCCTTTAATGTTCAGTTCCAAAATTGGATAGCACATTTTCTGGGAGGATTTTCATGCTCATCAATCACAAAGTTGACCTTACCAACTGAAGGTGCCCAGTCATTTGTTTATAGACAAGCTCACAAAGGTATTAAAATGCTTAGTTTGAAAGCTAAACCTTTTACATATCAGCTAGTGTGATATGTAAAATCTAAGATAAAGTGGTTAAGATGACATTAAGAAAAGACTTTGATGGAATCAAACGGAAGTGTTTCACCTCATTTGGGTACGTACTTTTGTTGAAATGATGATGACAGAATCAAACTGTATCTTGTTCATTAATACTGTTATTTGCAATAAACCCTTTAATCCTGGAAAATAGCTTTTTAAATTATTTTGATGAGGGATGATATGAAAACTGAGCAGGTGCTGCTCTTTCTCTACATATTGTACATATCCTAGTTCAGAGAATTCTTAGGCCAATACTGCAAGAGGCTTTTTGAAAAATAGTTGCTCAGAGACTCAATATGGCTGCAGTCTTACACTAAAAAGATATTAAATACACTCCATTTTTGTTTTAACTCTTCTCTTTGTCTTTTATTTTCCCTACAAAATATCAGTCCTGAACAAGTAAATGACAAGGGGAAGTCCCATACCAATACCATCTACTTAGAGATATACTGTACATTACTTTTAAAAGTACATGCAAATGGAGGCAACTTTTTGAAAGAAAGAGATTTTCCTCTCACTGCACATTTTGTTCACCACTACTGTGATTCCAGTGGAAAGACTGGATTTGCAAGACAGCTGTACCTTCATAGAAATGAAATTTTTCTGTTCATCAAAAAGAGAGATAACTGTGAAAATAAGTGAACACTTAATTGGGTTTACATTTCAGTGTTCATAGATCCTAAAAGTTATCCCCAGTGCAATGACCTTTGCCTAATAATTGTATAGCTATGCAGTTTGCTTAATCTTGTGTGCATCATAATAAATTGGAGCATACACTGCAACCACAAGCATAATAAACATCAGCAGCAAATCAAATTTCTCTCAGCTTTCCCTAACGTGCCATTCACCTTTTTCCCTCAGACCCAAAAAATGCACCTTCCCATCTCAACCAGTCTTTCCAAACACAGAAGCTGTCAACAGAGAACTCTGGCTGCCAACCTCGCTGAGTGTTTCCTGGTGCCCCAGTTGCAGTGTGTGACAGGCCTCCACAGGCTTCCCAGGGAAATGTGATCATTTTTTGCCCATCCTTGTGTTCTCAGCACCATCCAATTAACAGTGGACCCCGACCAGCAAGGGTATCCAGCAGTGAATATTATTGGGAACCCAACTGAGCACCTGCTGATAAGGTTTCCCTGTTTCCCTCTGCACTCTAAATACTCTCATTGTTTATTCATAGAGTCAAAGATTAAAGCCAGAGAGGGCCACTGTGATCATCTAACCTCTAATCAGAAACTTTTCCAGTTTTTCAACCTTCTCCCTCACTTGCCAACATTAGATGTGGATGCAGAATACAGTTTGCAGTGACCCATTTAGAACTCACCACACCTCAGTCCTTCTGGGCTTGCTCAGGTGTCCTGGTTTCTTGTTCAGTAGTATTTGCAGTGAGTTTTGCAAGACTAGTGTCTGCTCTCCAGTCCAGTTTTGAGCTCTGTCCTGACACACTGCTTCAGCGTTATCCCAGAGCAAAACTCAGCTGTTTAAGAGACAAAGAGATCCTGGTACCAGAATTTGAAATCAATGAACTCCATTGACATTTGTGTAAATTGTTCAGACTTATATCTGAAAACTCATGAAAATTGGCATCATGAGTTTTTCAGACAGCCTTTGTTCTCTCTCTCCTTCCCTTTTTGACTGTGTTTTTTTAGATTTGTTTTTTGGGTTTCAGGGTTTGTTTTTTTTTTTTTTTTTTTTGCAATAGAACAATGTTGCCATCAGTTTCAAAAGTGAAATGTATTTCAGAGCAGTCCAGGTTTTCAAAGTGATAAATATCCACAGTAGCTCAAGAGACAAAGCTTGAGGAGGAAACCAGTGAAGAATAATTAAATGGGTTCAAAATGAGCACTCTGCAGACTGAAGGCTGGCAAATAATTTTTTTAACTTGGCTAATTACTACTGGAACAATGTGCTTTTAACACATATCTGGCACTTTGATGTGAACTGGTTTGTATCTGGATTATTCTGAAATGGCACTGTTGGCAGTCCCTTGTGTCCTATTGAACTGCTATATTGTATGCTTAATTCTGGCAGGTCAACCTATCCTGAATGATTCCATATATCTATATAGATAGACAGGAGTTACTGATATGAGTATGTCATCTTAAAGAAAAGATACAGAATATCCTTCATACCTGAATTTTATTTGTGGGTTGATGTATCTGAAGGATAGAAAAATCTTAATAGTTGATAGTGATCCATAAAAGAAGTTCAGGAGTCATTTAAGAAAAGGGGTTTTACAAACAGCCCATGGGAAGTCCCAGTGGCCTTGGAAGACCCCACCTGTGGCCCTGGAGGCCCAGAGGGTAGAGAGAGCCTGCACCAGTGTAGGCTCCTGGCAGGAACTGCAGCCTGTGAAGAGGAGCTCACACAGCAGCAGGTTTCCTGTCAGAATCTGTGCCCCATGGGGAGCCTACACTGGGGCAATCCATTCCTGAAGGATTATACCCAACGGAAACCACCCACACTGGAACAGTTCCTGAAGAACTGCAGCCCATGGGAAGGGCCCCACACTGGAGCAGGGCAAGAGTGCAAGGAGGAAGGACCTCAGAGGTGAGTGTTATGAACTGACCACAGCTCTCGTTCCCCATCCTTCTGCTGTGGAGGAGGCAGGAGCACCATGAGTGATGCTGAGACTGTTGAGGGAAGGGATAGTGTCTTGATGGATGCCAGCCAAGGTCAACCCACCACAGTCAAAAAGGTGTTTTGAATGTAAAGAGAGCTACATGAGCACACCAAAAAGGAAAAATTGTCTTCCTTTACCAAAGCACACCAAATGAATAGCTGTGCTGCTCTCTTCCAGGCTTCAGGTCCTGGTAGTGTAGCTGCCGGGGTGTGACTCTGACTGACACAGCAATGCCACAGAAGTCAGGTCTCAGCAGGTGACATTTCTGCTAAACTCATGGCTCTCACTGGCTTTCTAAATCTCCTGGCAGAATTTTGCCTAGTGATTAGCATATATCACTTGGAGTCAGGTTACCTAGGGCCTTTATTTCTAGCTAGAGCATTGGCTTGGTGGATGAGGTGACCTTTAGCAAGACATCCCAGGTTGTTCTGCCTCTTTGCTGTAAAACAGAAAACCAAATCAGTAGGGACGTGAAACATAATTCATAATTATTTGTAAAGCATTTGCTGATCTGTAGAATACAAATGTTGTACTTTTGAATAATTCTTATCCTTGCCTTACATTAAAAGTACGTTATTCTTGCCTTTATAATAAAAATTGAGATAAAACAAATAATACAGCAAGTGATAGTGAAAAATAACTTGGTTCTTGCCCAATGCTGCATTGATATTTCTATGCATCTAATAAACAATGAGAAACTTTGAGAAGAGGAGGATGCTACTTTTCTCCCTTTCTTGACTTTCAAAAGATTTTTAAAGCTGTAATATAAAGGGATGCTGTGTAATATCTTACCAAATCTTATTACAGAATTAAACACACTAAGGCTAATTGAAGCATATTAACCATCTAAGAGGCTTCAAATATGGGGCTCTCTTAAAATACTGAAGTAGAATTTTCAGTTGAGCAATTATCCAGTACTATATGTTTTTTTCTTTTCTACTGTATCCCAGTGTATGGATATTTCATTTGGTGATTTGGTAATTTCACCATGACTGTGTATCATTTCAAATATTATTATAAACAATATCAAAAACCAGGTTCGACCAGGAAGCAGATAAACATTTTAGTGAAGGCCTGTTTTTGAGGTCAAGGTGTTTTTAAATCTTTTGTCACACAGAAATACTTTTTGCTTTTTGTGGGCAGATGTTCGAGGTGTAACACAGAGTTGTTACCCTTCTGTCACCTGAGAGTCAGAGGCTGAATCCATCTGAGTCTGGGTCTGCTTCTTACCTTCCGTAAGTCCTGAAGAATGACTTGTCAGCAAAAATACTTTCTTCTGACATAATTTATTCTGGTTACAGTGTTATTTCTTTTCTGTCTACAGATTTTGCATTGCTTGGTGTGCAGTGGATCTTTTTGTCATCAGCAGATAGATAATGAATGGAGAAAGGTGCTGTGAATAGTACTTGCAGAATTAAGCATATGAGTATCAAATACCTTTGATAAGCCACAAGGAGAACTTATAAGTAGTAAAGGGGTAAACCAAGAGATTTATTTCCTAGCTCTCCTTTCTTTTTCCTGGAACAGTGAATAGAAAGATTAGTGTATTAGCACTTGAACTATTTTGTAGGTCAGACATAGCAAAAAGCTTATTCTTAGGTACTTGTGGATAACCCGCATGCATTAGTGTGGAGGACACAAGAAGAAGAATGGGGGACCTTGGACAAATGTTAGGTTCTTCTTTTATATAGGATGGAAATTCACATGCTTTTAAAAAAAGTTTTGTAGTAAAATATGTAGGTACCTGTTCATAAACTAGGCAAAACTTCCTCTGAGTGCCAAGCAGTATCAGTCTTTAATTTTAAACTGGTATTACAACACTAGTAAAACAAGTTTGTAAAAGCCAGTTTAAATACAAGACTTCAGTAAGTGTTCTGTCTTTTCTGTGATTTTCTAGCCTGAGTTTCTCATGGTGCATTCATATTCATACATCTATCACTTTATTAATGAGTTTTCTTCTATAAATTGACCCTGATGGCAACTGTAAAATACAGCTTAAATGAAGTGTGGCTTTGAGACCAGAAAGATTATTAAAATATTAAAGTATATACATTGAATCATATGATTATCTTTCTTGCTAATATTTCAAGACTAAATACTTTTTGTCTGAAAGACAACCTTTAATGAACAAACTTATGGTCTGAAATTTACAAAGCTCCCTCTGGATCTTATTTTTCACTGTCTTCCATCTTTCAGTCACTTATACATCTGCAAAATGGATTTAAAATGACATCACTTAACCTAGTAGCCTTTAACACCCATTTTACTTAAATACAGACAAGTGGTTAAAGTACAAAACACAGGAAAGCTGCATCCCTTGCCTTTTCTTACCAGATGGTGGTAAAAATTAATATATTCTGTGTGTAATGAGCAAGCTCAATTCTTGGTGGGAAAGTTAGAGAAAGTAAAATAAATTCCTTGTAAAATTGTGAAAAAGAATGTATCTGACTAAGCATTTATGTACTCAAAAGAAACACCCCCATAAAGTGCTGGGGATACTTGCAAAAAATATCCACATGCCTGACTAGGGGGTCACAGTGACTTTGTTAGGATTTTACCCTAGGTCCTTGTGTTTTTCATATTGCCACTCCTATACAAAACCAGTAAAATAATTCTTTTATTGCACACTAGTGAATGGAAAATCAGTGTCTTTTATTAGCATTTATGTTGATGAGAGAAAATTCCTAATTATGTTTAGATATGTACATGTACACCCATAGACAAATTCTGGTTTTTACTGTACAAGTCTCAGTAAGCTACTCAGTAACTAAGTACCATATAAGTTGCTTGAGATATTGTGGCCAGATGGTTCTCGAGGCTAGTAATGGATTACAGTGCTTTCTAGCTCCAGATTGCCAGTTCAAATCTGGGTCAGGTTGACACTGTCTGAAAATTATTACTGTTTGGTGGCTTATGTGAAATAAGTTGGAGACCTCAATACACTTCCTAAAGGCTGGGTTAATATAACACAAATGTCACCAGATGATTGTTGGTTTCAGGGCTCAGGCTGAAGCACACTGAAGTCAGTGGAAAACTTCCATTGATTTCACTGGGTATTGAATTAGATCTTAATTATGGAGAATGACTCCTTTGGGGTCTCAGAAGTGGTTATTTACAAGGGGGTGAAGGACGCCTATGAACTGCTCCTGGGAGATATGTAGTGCTGCCAGCTAGAATAAAGTGAGAGATGCTTATCTGTCTTTGTACTCATGGAGGATGAGTACACAAGGATGGGCCAAGTCTTGACTAAAACACACTAATCTTCCTGAATTTAGGTAAGAGTGGTCTTATTCTGGCAGAGTTGTAGAGAGTCAAAACCTCTCTGAAAGTTTACATTATCATTATCTTGTTAGGTGTGGTGCTGGTCAGCAAGTCACATAAATGGCTCCTATATTTTTTGCAGATCACCTGCTCTCACCTAAGGATATTTTTGTTTGAACAGCAGAACTCCTTTGAACTCCACAGAGGATGACCTGGCTTCAGTCTAAAGTGCCTTTTGACAGAATCCTGGCTCCATTAGTGCAGCAATGAATGAGAAGTGACTTGATCTTTGGGGATAAGTCTTCCATCAAAGGGAAGAAATAGTAGCTATTAAAAACTCCTCAGTTTAACTTGCTGGAAATTTAAACTAGGCAGGTTAAAGTGGGAAATGAGACACACTATTATCACAGTAGCTGATTAGCCAGTGGATCAAACCAATAGGAAAAATGGAGGAATTGCCATTTCTATCACATCAAGTTCAGATACATGTTCAGAAGACATGCATTACTCAGATGTGCCACTGGGCTATGTCCAATAACACTGTTTGCATTGTGATAGTAACGTAGTATTATTGCCATGGGAACCACAAAAAGAAATCAAACTCAGCTGCTAGTCTTGTGAATTACATGTATTTACCCCTGCCTTCTGCTCTCTTTTGAGCTTGGTTTCCAATTCTACTCCAGAAACACTCAAGTGCAACTCTAGTTGCATATTTTCTGTATCCCTTAAATTAAATAAATTCAAATTTCAAAATCAGATCTTGACTATACACCTGAGAACAAAATATCTAACTCATTTGATATCCTTCTATGATAATATCACCTGTCTAGTGAATGAAGGAAGTTGTTGGATGTAGTTTTTCTGGGTTTTGCTAAGGCTTTTGATACTGCCCCTCATAGAATCCTTCTGCATAAGTCATCCAGTTGTAAAACAGGCAGGTACTTGGTGCTCCGGGTAGAGAACTGGCTATAGAGCAGGGCTTAAAGAGTTGCAATGTACACCCAGATGGTGACTGGCAGCCAGCAATGCTCCTCAGGGTTCAGTTCCAGAGCCAATTCTGCTCCATACTTTTGTTATGAACTCAGTTGAATGCACAATTAGCAAATTTGCTGATAATATCAAACTGAGATATTGTTGACTCTCTCAAGGAATGAGAAGCCTTGTAGAGGGATCTAACAAGACTGGAGCATTGTGGAATCAATAATGGCATGCCATTTAACAAGAAAAAATGCCAGATTCTGCACCTGGTATTGAGTAACACCAGGCACAAGCATGAATTAGGAGAGGAGTGGCTGGAGAGCAGCCCTGCAGAAATGGATCTGGGGGTGCTGGGTGACAGCAGGCTCCATGTGAGTCAGCAGTGCCCTGGCAGCCAGGAAGGCAAAGCCCATCACGGGATCACCAAACCCAGCATCGCCAGCTGGTCAAAAGAGGTGATTGTCCTGCTGTGCTCAGAGTTGGTGCAGCCTCACCTTCAGCACTGGCTGGAGTTCTGGGACCCACCAGTTAAGAGGGATGTAAAGGTTCTTGGATGCATCTCCAGAGGACAACAAAGCTGGTGAAAGGGCTGGAAGGAGTGTCCTGTAGGGAGTGCCTGAGAGGTTTTTTTCTAGTTTGGAGAGAAGGTAGCTGAGATGAGATCTCACTCCCTCTACAGCTTCCTGGGGAAAGAAAGTGGAGAAGGACGTGCTGAGCTCTTCTCCTGGTATCCAGTGACAGAATGTGTGGGATTGGTTCCAAGATGCATCAGGGGAAGTTCAGACTTGACAACAGGAAGCATTTTTTTACAGCAAGGGTGAGAAAACACTGGAACCGGCTTCCTTGAGAGGAGCCTGTCAGTGTTTAAAAGGCATTTGGACTTTAATAACATGCTTTGTTATTAATATTAAGCATTTTAATAATATGCCCTTAATAACATGCTTTTACTGATAAGCCCTGATCAGCCCTGAAGTGGCATCACAGTTGGACTAAATTATTGCTGTAGGTCCCCTCCAACTGGACCTGACCCATCCTATCCTATCCTATCCTATCCTATCCTATCCTATCCTATCCTATCCTATCCTATCCTATCCTATCATCTCTCCTAGTCAATAAAACTATAATTTCTTTTAAAATCATCACTTTATTTTCTTCTTTATGAAAGCTTTTATGCTTTTATATTTAGTCAGATACTGGTGACTTGGGGATTTTACATTCTAGGTACATATTCTGAGTGAAGTTTCAATTTTGCTGTTGTATTGCTGTATTTTAGAACCCCTAATTTGTTTACTCATATAGTTTTTATCTTTGCAAAAAATAACAAATCTAATCAGTTTACTGCTGTTAGCAAATGGTAATAATTGGTAAGTATCAACAAATGGTTGATACTTTCAGGAGACACCCTGAAGCAGCAGGAGAACAAAGAAATCAGATTTTGGTACTGGGCCATGAACAGAGTCAGCAAAGAGAAAAGAGACAAAAGTATTTTCATTGTAGATGAGGCAGTAGGGGTGTTCAATTTAGTCTTGAGATTAAGAGCAAGATAATCCCCAAACACAGTTTGTATGGCGCAAAAAACCTGAAGGAAATAAATCAAGGAAAATTTACGGGCCTTGTCCAGGCCTTTACTGTCTTAAATAGGAAAGCAGAAGTGTTTTAAATATAGAACTTATTGCTATATTATGTTGTATGTTCATGAAAAGATAAAATCACAAACCAGAAAATTGACATTTTCATTGGGATATCATCAAGCAGGTGAAGAAGGCTGAGACGCAGTTCCAAATTCACCACCTAACATTTGGATGAAAGACTATATTCCTATTACCAGAAGACATCAAGACAGCACTTGAGCTGTGATATCAGCTTGGATATAATTTAAAACATGCATAATTTTATATTTTGTCTGTATTTATTTAGCAATGGATAAGTGCTGATAGATGAGAATCACAGAATAATCTGAGTTTGAAGAGACCTTAAAGATCATCTAGATCCAACCCTTCTGCTATGGACAGGGACAGCTTCATTAAACAGATTGGATGGGGCTCTCACCCCATCAGCTTTAGGCAATTTCAGAGTTGGGGTATCCACAGCTTTTCTAGACACATGATTTTGTCTTTTCTATTAAAGATAACTAGGTTTTAATGAAGATAATTTAAATCACTTTAGCCACATTTTTACCATGTGTATAAATGTAGTGTTGCCCACCAAAAATTTAGGGTGCTGGAATTGTGCATAAAAGGAATCTGTAAGAGTTGTTTAGATTTACACATGAGGTTAGGGAAGCCTGTTGTTCAGATTCTTAAAATGTTTTAGTGTCCTGCATTTAACTTCAGATGTAAATGTATTATGTTTTTGTGTGTGTATATATACATATGTAAAATATGCGGTGTGAAATGCAGTTTTCTTTGGGAAGCAATTACATTCTCATTTAGCCATATAATTTAGAATAGATTGACATATGAAAATAAATGTGATATTGTTTTATGAAAACTCACAAAGAAATCCTTCTCCTTTGCCTTATTTATCTTTTGTGTGGTACTCTCCCTCCTCCCTCCTTCAACTGTGCCAGTAACTTTTAAGTTTGTTAATTGGCAGGTGTGATGAGTGAGAACACAGAATCTGTGTTGAATGATCACGAATCCTGCGTACTTCACTTGAAGATACACCTTTTCCCATATGCCCGTGTCATTTCTGTTTACACAATCAACAGCTGACAAAGTCTAATTGCTTACTGAGAGATAATAAAAGTCTTGGTGATGTCATGGATTTATACTGTGTTTGTCAGAATTTGCCTGATCTAAAAAGGAGGAGGAGAAGAGACTTCATAATGTCTTGCTGAGGTGAACCAAGGTACCAACAAGAAATGGTTGCCAATACAAACCTGCCAAATGGATCATTTTGGGTCAGACAAACACTATAACTGGGTGGTAAAGAGAATGTTATGCTACAGTAGAAGTTTTTTGCCTATAATATAAAATATTATTGAGAAATACAAGATAGCTAATAATTTAGAGACATATATTTTTGGGGGTTAAATTACTTGCTGATGTCTGCTTCTAATTACTTCTGATTCATCTTATCTGACCATAAGTCTTCTTTTCCCAACAGCCTGTCCATTTATTTTTTCTTATTTTTTCCATTGCTTTTTGTAGGATTTCTCTTAACATGGAATTATGGTTCGAACCATGCTGAATAAGCATATATGTGGGTAATTTAAAACAGGAGGGTCATGTGAATCAAAGACTAACCTATACTGGGAATATACTTTAGCTATGTTTGTGTATATTCATGCAGACAGTGAAAACCTGACCAAACAAAAGCCTCCATCAAAGTGAAGCCTCTTTGAGTATCAAGTGATCACAAGTAAAATGAGAAGACAACCATAGACAGTAGCTATCAGTGATCTGTATCAGTGCTCTGGATCATAATGAAGTAAGGCCTTGCTCTGCATTCTGTGTGGTAGCTAACTCTGTTCTTTATGCAAAGTGTGCACAGAACAAGAGAAAAGCAGCTCAGAATTCTTTTGTTTTAACTCATGGAAGGATAAATGAAAAGTCAGTCATGGATATCTCCATGAAGACAGTACAACTTCTGCAAACATTGTTTTGCCATAATTATTCTCTGTCTGGGCTTTCTGCTTCAGTTTTAGACACCAACCCATATTAGAAGTGAATTATATTTCTGGTATTTCATAAGGCTGTTTCAGTTTTGTGTGAAAAATTACCTGTGTATGGGTGCTAGAATTCCTTAACAATTCAGACATATTCAAAATTTCATGTATTCTAAATTAAGGTAAAGAAAAATTACTGCTAAAAAGTCTTATTCAATAGAATAGTCCCTCATGTAATATAGCCTTACCCTGTAAATGCCGACTTCCAGAAAAACAAGACCTATCAGTGAATGAAAAAAGATCCTTCTGGTTTTCATTCCTGTTTAAGGAAGATAAGAATTAGAAGGAAAACAGTCATTTGGAGAGTGAAAACAGAATTTTGTAAACAGACGAGTCAGCTTAACATTGCTGCTACTGAAATGGGAAAAGTACGTGAAATACCGACACAAAAATTTGCAGGTAAACACTGGCTTTTTCTGCCAGCCCTAGAAGATGGTTGAAAGCCACGTAAGTGCAGATAGGATGATGCTGAGTCAAACTTACTTGGCCTTGTCATTGACTGTATATATGCTCTTTCTGGTTGTTTGAATATGGGCAGTGCCACATTGTGCCATGCATAGTCAAGTGCTCTCAAATTCTACCTCAAGAGGATGGATTTTGTCTACAGCCTCAGATTTATGTTCTTAATTGCTCTCTGGAGCACACTAAGTTTGTTTTGAAGATACAGTTTCTGGTTTTGATGATGGAAGCATTTTGGGTAAACTGACAGTGTCTAAGACCTTGAACTGAATAAACCAGAATTTATTATATGTAATGATTAGAAATATGCTAACTCCTTCTGAAAGTACAACGTTCATTACTCTGGCTTTATGAAACTCCACAGGCAGCTAGTAATTAACACCCTCACCAAGATCAGGACAGATATGTGGGTTGAAGACAAGGCTGGATTTTAGAAATATCCTTGGGTATCTGTTTTTATTGACATGTAAGGGGAAGAGGCATAAACAGAGGTGCGGGAAGCAGCCTGGTGATGACTATGAGAAAGGCTAATAGAAAGTGTCATGGAGTTCCCCTTTGCCTCTTGTCCTATTGCTGGGCACTGCTGAGCTGAGCCTGGCTCCCTTCTCTGACACCTCCCTTTAGATACTGACATACATTCATCATATCCCCTCAGTCACCTACCTCTTGTTGAGGCTGAACAGGCCCAGCCCCCTCAGCCTGTCCCTCATAAGACAGATGATCCAGTCCCTTAATCATCTTTGTAGCCCTCCATTGGACCAGCTCCAGGAGCTCTGTCGAAGGCCCGGGCCCCCGCTGGGGTTGGAACTGGGGGCTCCAACCCCTGTCCTCTGCCCTGGGGCTTTTTTTCCTTTGGTTCATCATGTTGGAAAGAATTCAGCAAGACATCTTCTGCTGTTTTATGAGTTGCTTATTTTTCTTATCAAAACCTCAGAGGCAGTGGCAGCATCCTCCAAGGACACCAGGGCAGAAAGGCAATGGCTGCTAATCAGCAGTTGCCTTTTATATCTTACTAACAACCATTCAAGAAACAATATGTATCTTATTTTCTTTTCAACACCAGTAAACTCTCATCTTATTGATATGTCTTTTCAATTCTAACTTTTTTCCACCAACCAAAACACCACAGGAACTGGTGTCAGAGAAGAGACGAAGAGAATGAGGAGAGAGGAGAAGAAGAAAGAAGGAAAAACCACACCCAAAAATCTCCATCTTGTCCCTATGTAATGCATAGAGCAAGATCCTAAAAACTACAACTAAACTCTCTGTGTTACACTAAACAAAAATCTCTTCACCTCTCTGGTGCATTCAGGTTCTCCTAAAAGTGGAGGGAGCTTCTCCAAAAGCCTAGGTCGCTGGCTAGGGCACTTTTGAGGAGCTCTGGGGCTATAAAGAAACCACCAGAGGAGCAGGAGAAGCTTTCAGGCTTCCCTGGACTCCGACAGAGCTCCATGTCTCTTGTCCTGAGGAACCCAGAACTGGACGATCCAGATGTGGCCTCACTAGGGATGGGCCGAGTGGCAGGATCGCCTCCCTTGGCCTGCTGACAATGCTCTTCCTAGAACCCCTGTTATTATAACCCCTGTTATTTCAGTCAGATATTTACTTCTCAGTAATGCAGTTCCACCTCTGTAAAACAAGGATGGAAATATCAGTCTGACCCATGTAGGGTTGCACAAAGTCCCAGAGATGCTGCAGTCCTAGGATAACAGGAGATAAAGCATGAGCCATCTTGGAAATGTCCATAGAAGACAGGGTAGTTATAGTTTCTATATAAGAGCTCCACAATATTTAACTTCAGCAACATTATTTAGGCACCCTGGTTAGATGTTAGAACTCCCAGATTCTACACCTACCTAGTGGAGAAAAGAGCTGTCTCCAAAGGCCAGTTAAGAACATAATGTTAGAAAAGCTCACACCCTGAATTGTCATAGGAGAAGTTTTTAATTATACATAAATGCCATTAAATAACTTCCTAAGATGTGTGCATTTTGCATTATGTACATCAATATGCTACAAGTTAATACCTACCCCAGGGTTTCTTTACAATGTGGCTACTATGCTAGTCTTCCCTCTTCCCCAAAGACTGCCTTAGATTTGACACTAATAAGAGATTTGTACTGCTGTGCATAAAACCAGGAACATTTTTAAGTACAGAATTTTCCCCAGTCATTTGGATTGGTCATGAAATTGTACCCTGCATCAGTTGAGAACATCAAAAATATTCAAACTAACCTAAATAAGACAAATATCAGGAAAACACAAGGAACTGGATAAAATAGCACAGCAGCATTTTGGGGCTCCCTGAGTTCTATTATGTTTTTTCTGAAGTATGGCATCTAAATTTCTTGCACTTGTTCAGGGCTTTCAGAAGGCCCTTGGAGATACATGAGGGATTTCTGTACACAGATAACACGAACACTGAAGGAAGAATAGAGCCCTTTAGTTCCCTTCTGTCTGTGTAAATCTTCAGATGTTCTGAGCTGCCTTTTGATACTCTTCAGAAATGTAGCTGGAGTATGGTTGAGAATTTCAGCATGGTAATCCCATGTTGCTAGTGATATTATAAGTAATATTAAATGTCAAAAATAACAAAAGACAGACTGTCTTTTTTTTTTTTTTCATTCCAGTCAAAGAAATAGTTATTCAAGTTATTCAAAGCAGTAGCATATTTTCACAGGTTGTGGTAGAAATCTAACATCACTGCTTCTTAATTTTTTTTTTGCACACAGTCAGACTTAGATGATTTGTACTTATTTTATACACGTCAGGGCCACCAAAGGAAGTAAGTGCTAACCTATCTCATAGCATGTGCCTTGACAGAAAATATTATAGGTCAGAGATTCCAAAGCTACTGGCCACCCACTGTGTTACATTTATTATTGGGAAGCCTCATATGAAAGCTGCCATTCTCACTGAGTCTGTGCACAGAGACCCAGTAGTAGCTGTCACTCTCGGAGAAGTCAATTTGTATTGAAACTACAGAAAATACAAATAAAAAACAAGTTTCTGGACTGCCAAATAATGGCCTAGTTGGGGCACTTTTTAAACTATTCTTATCCGCATTGAGTTGGAATGAAATTCTGTGATGTGACAAAGGGTTTATGAGCCATGTGGGGCTTTTATCTTTTTTAACTTTTTTTTCTTTTTTTTTCTTTTTTTTTTCTTTTTTTTTTTAATTAATGCAGTCTTATTTGAATTGGTAGTGGATGAGAAGGTTGGAACAAGAGTTAAAGATAGCCAAAAAGGTATCAGCAATGCAGCTGAGCAATGATGGCTGGAGTTACGGCTGTTTTGAGCTTTGCACTTTTGGAAGGCATTCAGCTGCCTTCTGAATTAAAAATCTAGCAAAATGTAGGCAGAGGATAGACAAGGAGCTGGGTATGAAATAAAGATCAGATCTTATTTATGTTGTGTCTAGAACTGAGTTCTTAGTTCAGTGTTTTCTTATTTCCTGGTCTACTTTGATATGTAATAAAACCCACGTCTTTTCAGAATGCTGCTAAAAACATCCTGGCATGGCTTTCTGGTAGATTTTTTTTTCAGGGCTCTGCAAACCTTTCATTTTGGATACAAATGCAGGGGGCCTGTCAAGTGCTAAGATCTAAAGTAGGACCAAGCATCCCTCTTCCATCAAAGATATTATTAACCAGAAAAATTATTTAAACCAAAAATATTAATTAATTCTGCTGGATTTGGCAACTCCTTATACATAATCAAAAAACATAAAAAAGGGAAAGTTTCTCTTCAGAAAAATCTCCATTATTTCAGTCTCTTCAAAAGAAAACATCTTAGTTTTGCCAAATGAGAGATTTGAATATTGTCTGTAGAAACAGATTTTTAGAAAGGGTTTTGTAAAATATCACACAAACCAAAATATTTTGGCTGACCCACTTTCTCCTCTGAGAGAAATTGAGCAAATTGACAATCTTTATTTCAGGCAGATCCAAGGTGGATTTTATTCTTTTTCTTTTCTTTTTTTTTCTCCTTCCCAAACTTCAAGTTTTGAGCAATTTTAAATCAACTTCTATATCTGTAGCTCTGCACTAAAATACCTCATAAACACTTCCTGCTCTCAGTGTTTTATAATGGTTTTCCTGTTTTAGTGCTGGCACTTTGACCCTTTGCAGTTTGCAGTAACAAGGTTAATTTTTTAGTTCAGGGCAACAGGGATTTGTGTGATGGCTTAAGCTGTAATCACACCTACCAACAAGGCTCCCAGTCTGCAACAGCACATTTGTCTAGGGCTGACTGCATGTAAGATGCAAACATGTAGAGCACAAATATAGTGTTACTATGAAGACCCTAACCCAAATCCCAAAGCAGTGTACTTTTCTCCGCTTACCAGGTTTTTTTGTATTTAACTGCAATTTTTTTGTAGATGGTTATCTGCTTTTTCCCAGCACTGTATCTATTCACCTTGAGTGGCTGCAGAGATGTGTTTTTCCATTTCAGACAAAGGCCTACTCTGGTCAACAATTTTGTACATGCTTTTTGAATTAATGAAGAGCAGCAAGCACTGTTGGCTTTTCTTGCTGAGCATGTGGGCGTCAGGCCTATGGAAGCAGGCTGGCTAGCAGGTGCTTGGGACTAGGGGTGGCAGGGATGCTGGTGAAGTATTCATGATTGGGGCTGCCATCAAGAACTGGTCAGAGCTGCACAGGGATTGGAAGGGCAAAAATGGTATCAAAGTAATGAATCCATGAATCATTCCAGAATCGGAAACACTAGTCAACCTAACGCAGAGGAACTCTTATCTTGAGTTTGACTATATCTCTTAATGATATTGGGAGAGGTTTGATCTTCTTGGTGGCCTTGTGGGAGGTCTCCCTTACAAGATATTAGACTAGTTGGCAAGTCCTTCCAGGGAAACTGAGACACAACATCTGTAGCATTTTGTCCTGCTCATAGAGATTACCCTGCAGGTGGAAAATACTTTAAATGGTTGAGCTGGTTTAGGTCATGGGTTGCTTCTGGCTGGAGACTTTCAACAAATCTGTTTAATTCAGTATAGGCACCATATGTTCCTGTGGTAGGGACAAAACTGTCCATCTCTCTCTTTCTCTCAAATAGTGGTGATCTAAACAAAATCACCTGTCTTCTTTACGTAAGAAGTGTGTAAGAATGAATACACCACTATGTGTAGTGGTTGGATAGGACATAAAGGAGTTTACTGGTATATGAGACTAAATTTCTGAATTGTATCCCTGGTGTTTTTGTGCTGATATCATTAGGAATTTGGCTGGGCTATTCCCTGGCATCGTGCATATGCATAGAAACAGACCTGAGGTACAAAGTTGTAATGTTTTGTGTTAAATTTAGATGTGTGATTGACATGCCAACCAATAAGAATGTTATTAACTTATTTGAGTGCACTCAATAAAGGATACAGATGTAAAATTATATAAAATTTGTATTCCAGAGGTCACTTGATCCATCCAATTTACTTTTTTTTCTGTATTCATGGAATTCAGACTTTTCTGGCTCCCTCCTCTGCTCATCCTGCATCTCAGGGAGGTCATAGTTATAGCAAAATCTGCTGCAGTGAAGAGAAGCTGAGAGAGATTCCTGGCCTGCAATGTTGTTGAGAGGAAGCTCTGCACTGCCGTTTTCCATATGTAGAAAATCTGATACGGAGCTAGCTTAGTGTTCTTGCACTTGGTTGGCCATTGCTCAGGCACAACTATAAACTGGGCATCAAGGTTTAGCATTCCTACCACTTTGCTTTGCCAGGACTGAATTTGAGTGCTTGAACGTGCTGGCTTCTTTTGGTATAGTCACAAACGGAAGCAGGATGTCCACTAAGAACACAAAATACTTAGTGACAAAAGGGGTAGGTGGCTTATACAACAACCCTCCCTCAAATTAATGTTTTATAATGAATCTTATATAATGAATCTCCTCTTCTGCTTCTCTCTCCAACTAAGCTATGAATATCTTGAATTTCTAGAAAAAAAAAAAAATTAAAATCCCTGGTCACCCCTGCAGTGCTAAAAAAATCTTTCTTTATCCTTTAAGCTATCAAGTTCCAGCTGTTCCCAGAGTTCACTGATGTGTCAGGAAGGAATTGCTTTAATACTTTCATGAAGAAATATTTCCTCACACAGACTGTTAAGCTCTGACTGTTGTTCAGGGGACATTGTCTCTTTACCACCACTGGCTGTTTCTCCAGCTCTTAAGCAGTACACTTTGCTGCCTACAGTGAGCCATCCTTTCCCAGACAAAACGGTCACGTGTGATTTTCACATTCAGAACCTTGACTGCCAAAGTCGGATCATACCCTCATGACCCATATAAAATCTGTTATCAATTTCCTCTTGCTATGAAATATAAATTATTAACAGACCTTAAGAGTCTGTTACACAAACTATTTAAAGTAATGATTTTTTCCCCTTAAACAGTAGAAGCAAAGACATTACAGCAATTACTTTTATTCTGCAACAGAAGTGGATTAGATTTATCTCTGTTGGTTCAGGTGCCACAATAATGTAGATTTATTTATTATTAGCTTGGGTTAAAAAAGGGAAAGAGGTGTCCAAAATCCTTCCACACACATCTGTTAGATTAGAACATGGGAGCTCTGGTGCTTGCTTTTTACTCCTTTGTCTGCTTCATTGCACTCAGGCTGGAGAGTCAGAATAGTGCTGGTGGGAGAGTACAACCACTGCTCACAGAGTGAATCATGTCAGGCTAGCACACAACTGACTGTGTAGTTATGACCTAACATAAAAATAAATGTGACTATAGATGCTACGGAGACCAAAGCCTTTTTTACAGAGATATGCAAATATGCATGCCCTGTTCCTCGTAGGAGCTAACAAACATGTTGGGCTCTTTAATAAGTTAACCAAAAGTTGTGGTTTTTTTTTTTCTTTCAATTTTAGGATGGTGGGTTGGGCTTCAGTGTCTGCTTCCATGGGAGAAGGAGAGGTGGAGAGACAAGACTGAGCTGGGATGCTGGGGAAGACAATGAAGGATCAGACTTGCTGTCCCTGCTGCTGACAAATGCTTTGGGGTAATAATTGCTGTAGTTTCTGTTCCTTCTTCTCCTCCATGTAGCAATAATTTGTACCCTGAATCCTCCTCAGGACCATTAGTGCAATCTGGTTGCCCATGGGCCTGGCCTGAGCAGCAGAGAGAGGAGATCCCTGGACTTCTCTGCTGTCTCAGCAACTCCTCATGCCTCAAGCTGCTAAATGGTGACCTATTAACCTGGCTTGAGGATAGTTCAGTGGATGCTGGCAGGTTCAGAAAGACTGGGGAGATGGCAGCTGGAAGCAGTAAGATGTGCTGTTTCTACCTCTGTGCTACCACTGTATGGTCTCCCAATGGGGATCCCATAAGTGGACACAGGTCTCCAAGACTAAGCTGTGCATATCATGAGGGAGCGGAGTGGCTGAGCTAAAATTGTCTGTTTGCATTTTATTTTGTTAATCAAACACTTTTTCTCAAAAGAAATAGGATTTTCTCTGGAAGCCAGAGCAAATCTTGATTAAGTAGTGAATTTATATTAAGTTTAACTGGTTAGTCTTAGCAGTCTCATAGGATGTATTTTTAATTTCCTGCCCAAAATGTCTGTGTGATGTGTGGCATGTTTTTGAGCAGAAGATATTTTCACAGAAGATGCACTGCTGCTTCTACAATGAGCATACATCTGATTAGCAAAATGCCCTGAGATCCTCTACATTCCTTACGGGAAATATTGTCTCCGGCTTGCATTTCTCTAAGGTTGGTGGATTCATTAAAAATTCTGGGAAGTTCTATATAATGATTTTGTAGTAATGACTGCTGGTTTTCATAACTTTTTAGTATGTCAGTTAATTCTTGCCTCATGACAGGTCAGTTCTTTCACACCAGAGTTCTCCATCATTGGCTTGACATCCAAGCATTGACACTCTGCTATTTAAAAGGTGTCTAAACACCATACATAATTATTTTCAAAGTCATACAGTCACTATTCTGCTATCAAGAGATCCTATAAATTTTGCCTATTATAGGCACGAGACATAATGATCAGAACAACATTTTCTGGGTTTTCGTATAAAAACTTTTCTTCTATTTTTTTGTAAACAGGAAAAAAACCCCACAACAGCATCACTTTAAAAATGATCCACTTTCAACTTTGAACTACAATTCATGGATCAGCAGGAACATGTTATGGTGAAGTGCTGATAAACATTGTACATGATCTGCTGGCTGCATTTAACACTACAGCTGATTTTTCTTAAATTTGGGGCAAAAACGTAATGTTTTACAACTATATTTCTATGGACAATGATTTGTCCTTTCAGTATTATGCTCTTTGATTGGAAGTGCAGTGAACATTTTGCAAACCTGTGGAGTACACAGTAATTTTACCGAGTATGTTTACATGGAGACACTGAGTCACACCACACCCAAATTTAAACCTGGGTGTGAATGGGTCTCTGATGGAGCTGTGAACAGAGTCCTGGAGCTCTCATTTCTCATTGACAACACACTATACTGGACTACAATCAGTTTTGCTGCCTTCAGCATGCATTCCACATCCTCAGGATGGCATGGCATCTCTGATGCTATAGCTTAAATCTTCCAAGCAAATATTTATGTAAGAAACATTAACAATTTAAGCGTGATACTGAGATGAATAATAGTTTGGGTTTCTATTTCCTTACAAAAAGGCAAGGACCAAACTCTTACCAGATTAAATAAAAACCCACTTTCTTCTTTGGGTTTATGCTGTTGTCTGGAAAGAAAACATACAGGGATTTGGCCTGTTTTCTGAATCATGGGCTTCTTTGAGGTTTATGTATTGTTCCTGTTCCACCCTCCTCTCAGCTAAGTTGAAACTTGATTTCCATGAAGCCTTTCATGTTCCTGAACAAATAGCAGTTGCTTCTGTTGTCCTCTGTAGTTTTCCCACCTGATTTCTCTCTGTCTTAAGCAGCTGAGAAAACTGGATATGCCATTTCTGATTCAGCAGGGGTCTCATTTTAACTGTATTCACCCATTTCCCTTAGTTGTTTTGTAAACAAAAACTTCCTTTGCCCTATCTTCCTTTATGGCATTCTGTATTAAATACTCCAATTCTTCTTTCATTTACAATATGGTATGTGTTCCATATCTGCAGTATTTTCATAGTTTCTCCAGTAGCCGGAGGCATCTTCAATGCAAACTTTGTAGCTGGCACATCTCTTTGCCGTGCTGCTCTTTAATTTCCCATTGTCTTCTGGGACACATAGAGGTCTCTTTTTGCAGTCACTCCACTGTCACACCCTTTTCTCTGTGACTTTGTAGCATTCCCACTTATTCTGCTGGTAGCATGGAGTCCTTACTACAATGGATATTGCAACATCTGCTCTTTCAGCTCAATATTCCACAGACCCAAAGCAAATTGGTTTATGTTTGTGCTAAACAACTACTGGAACAAGTACCACACATGTCATGATATGTGATGGCGAGGTGCATAAGGGCTTTCAGATGTGGATGTTTACTAGTGCTGGAGGCTGGGCAGCCCAAGCTGCAGGTTTGCTTCTTCTTCCTGTGCCAAGTGTTCTGCTCTGAAGCTGAATGCACTTGAAGAGCCAGCACTAGTGCCTGTGGGCTTATCTGTTCTGCTTGGGGGAAACTAGGACATTACGGTAGTTTAGCCTCCCTTAGCTGAGCCTAACCTCCAACGTCACAAATCAAATGTATTAAAAAATGAGCAAGGTACATTTGTGATACTCACTTGGCCCTGTAGGTTCTGATCTCTCCTTCACATACTGTATAGTGCCTGGTTTTGGAAAGTAAACTCCACAGGGAAGAGTATCCTGGTATCCAGAAAAGGGTCAAGAGGGGACGAAAAGCATCCCAATCCTGTTTCTTTGAAACCATCACCAACCATCCAATAATAGTTTTTTTACCACTCCTTGACCATGCAACAGTCCAAAGCTTTTAAGGGTAAATGTTATCCTGAAATGAAGTGCTATAGTCAGTTGTTTTGTTTTTAAAGATCCTATCATCATCAAAAATATTGCAAAATATTATTTCTCTGTTAGTCTTTTGGACTGTTAATAGAATACGAATTTAATGGTATAGATTCTTCTATCCTTTAGGGGTCCCAAAAGCTCTACAAACAACATAGAGCTTCTGAGCTCATTGCATCTTGTCCAGGAACATTGTTCTCCAGCATCATGCTGCTGTTTCTCTTCAGCTCTGACTCAGAAAGCAGGATGTCACCTTCTGAGTCACGAGTGTCCTCTGTCATCCTGGGTTTCACTGGAAATTTTTAATGCATGCAGAGGGACCACAGTTAGTCCCAATTGCTTTGTGAATTAACCCAGTGCATGATTTACCAGGCAGAAGCAGGACAAGATTGTGTCTGCAAGGCTCCCCTTTCAAAGCAGACCTCCCTACAGCCTGAACCACTGTCCCCACACTCTTCAACTTTTCTCTTAAGGACTGAGCTACTAGTTTTTATTTAGGTGGTGTGGAACATATTGCTGTTCAGCATCTCACTGAAAGATGTGATCTACTGTCATTATTTCATTTCAGTGCCTCATCAGCTCCTGATGTGCTGGCTGATACATTAATAATGTTTTTCACATGCACTTATCACTCCCAGGATTCATGCAAATGTTATGGGGACTGCAGCTGGTTTGCAAACCAGGTAGAAAGGCTGAGGTTGGGCTTCACAAGCAGAGACAGCTGCAAAGAAGGATTTATTCTTAGCCACAGGCTGAAACTGTGACTTTTAGGTTGGATATGTAAAAGGTCAGTGCTTTTGAGATGAAGGCTGTGGCCAAATGACAAGTCATGTATGTGTGCAGAGAGGGATCCTAGGAACTTGGGGACTTGTATACACTGGCTGCTTAAACCCAAGGCCACTATTGATTGTTAATGTAAATTCACTCGTTTTACAGCTTTGAACAGGAAATGTTGTTTTATAAAATACTAAATTTTAATTATTTGACCTAAAATCTTTCTCACTGTCAATGAATACTAGATTCAGTGGATAATTACACTAATTTTTTTCCAATAAATTTCAAATTAAAATTATATACTGTGGAGAGACTTGATTGAAAATCTTGCTGGTTTGTCCCTCATTTGAAAACTTTGCAATTAGTCAAGCTGTCAGATACCCAGGGAATATGTTTGTGGGTTTGTTTTTTTTTTAATTGAGGAGTGAGGAAAGCTATTTCTATAAGCATGTGGGAAAGCCTGTGGTAATCCTTTTGTGCAGAATATTTTAGATCACACTTCACCATGAGATAGCTCTGACTTTTTGATTTGGTATGTTGTTTTCCAGTAGTACTAGTGTTAATCACTATTTAGTAGGTGCAAGTCCTAAAAAAAGAAATCAGTTGCCTGAAAGTAAATCCTTCCCCCCCATCCTTCTCTCTCCAGACCTGTGAGCATGGACTTGTCTTCTTCATGTCCTCAGGACTCAGCTGAGTCTGGTGCTGAGCAGGGGCCATGTGTTGTGCCAGGGCCAGAGCAGCAGAGCAAGGTGTGATGCTGCAGTCCTTGTCTAATAAGCCTCTTGGCCACAACATTTATCTAGAGAGTTAGAAGATGAGATTTACTCTTTTATTTCCAGGAAGGCACTCCAGGTGCCTGGAAAAAAGCATTCTTCCTGCTCATTAGGGCTGTACCAGCAGCAGGGACTGGAGCAGGAAGATTCTAAGGGTAAGCAAGACTTACCTCATAAGCAAGAAACTCACTTGTCTTGCACAAGGGGTCATGTTGTATTTCATTGCCTGTTGATCTATAACTTCCAATGTAATTCACTTTTGCAAAATTACAGAAGTCATTCTGGGAGGGGTACAGCAATCTCTCCCACCAGTGGCTGAAGAACAGAGGTACTGAATTGTTTGCTCTGCCCCAGTCCCTTCCCTGTTACTCACTGTTGTTACCAGAATTGGTTTTTCTCCTTTTTTAACCCCCTGTTCCCTTTCATGTTATATCTTCCCCTGGCCTTGCTGACGGATGACTTTATAGAACGCTTTCGTATAGCAGTGTTGAGTAAAACTTAAGCTATAAATTTTCAAAAGCATAAAAATCAGAGGGATGTCTTAGGCCATGGTCAAATAATCACTGCATGCAGTGTTTGCATTGTTATTGGCCTGTGTTTGCTGCTGCCCCTAAAAATCAGAAAAGCTGCGTTTAGTGTCAGGTGGTTCCCAATCCATCTGAAGCCAGCAGGGTTACACTGGACCAGGAATGCAAACTGTTCAAGCATGCAGAAACCTCAGGGTTGGGACTGCCTTCTAGAACACCAGATCCTGTATGGAAAGGGTTATAAATTAATACAAGAATCTTCTTTTCTGGAAAAGAGATGACAACATGTAAATAAACCAACAACCCAGAAAGTAGCAAATAGCAGAAAAGTCATGGGCTTTCATTGTCCTTATAACACTAATGAGAAAATGCTGATAGCAGTTGCAATGATTTTAAATTTGTGGACAGACACTAATATCTAAGAAGAGTATTATGTAAGCTTGCTTAGTCTTAATGCCAGAAATTGCTTTTTCTTACTGCATATCAAGAGAAAAGGAGTTATAGATATATTCCTTGGCAAAATCATCCCATCGAAGGCAAGATACCTTTCTGAATGGCCTTCTTAAAGTAAATGGGCCATTAGTGATTGCATTCAATCATCCAGATGATAGCTCTAGCTGGCATTGGGGCTGAGTGCAGAGTGACAGATTTTACTCTGTGTCATGAGCAGCCATCAAGAGCTCTCCAGAGCCAAAGAAGGAGGTGCTTGCTGGGTCAGCCTGAGCATGGCAGCATCATGCCTGAGTATGTGCAAGCTGGGGTGTTAGCGGGTGCAGCATCTTGGATTTCCTGACATCACAGCATTCATGTGGGACCTGTGTACACACAGGCAGTGGGGAAGAGAGGAACCATCTCCCATGTTACTGCATTTCTGCTGTTGTCTCAGCCCTCTAAGTCACCTCTGTATGGGCAGTGACTGCAGCTCAGTACTGGGGTCATGATGACCTGAGCTCTTCCTTCATGTCCTTGGTGCTTTGTCAACGTGTACCTAGAGCATCACTCACAGCACACCCACATGTCTGCTCCCGTGACCTTTCTCTGGGAGACAGCTGCCCTTTTATTTCTGTTGCTTTGTTTGTCTACACAGTCTGGATTTATTTACACAGGTGAAAAAAACCTCAAACCACACCTTTTCATAGTATGATCATTCTGACTTTAAGCCAGCCACTTAGCCAGTGAAGGCAGGCAGGTCTGGAAGGACAGGAGGTACTGAGAGAGCAGCAGCAATCCAGGGGACTGAAAGAGAAACAAAGCAGCTCCAGGCAGTGCTCTTCAACCTCCAGGTTATTTCATCAGCTCTAGATTAGCAGCAGAGAAGATATTTTGTCTACCTGGAGACATGGATTTATGTGCCTCAAGGGATGTGCTGCAGGAGAGAAGTTTGAGATTACTTACCTCTGACTATCTCCATGATAAAGTCCTGCAGGATCAGGGTAGCAGCTGACTGAAAAAGAAGATAATTCAAGATATCTGCTGGACATTTGCAAAAATTCACATGGTTATCTGTGTCTGAAGAGGGGCAACTGACTTTACAAGGAAAGCATTGAATTAAAAGCTGCTAGGAACCAAATCCACTTGCTACTTACATAGCAGACACACAGACATGCACAGGTACTTGTTCTGCCGAAAGGGTAAACAAGGCTCTCATCTCTGGAAGGTGCGAATCTTAAGAGTGCTGAGTTAGTGGAGGACATGCTGGGAAACCCACATGTAAATAGTGCTACTGGCATCCTAAATTTACACTGTAAGCTGTGATGTTAACATTGACATAGGTGGGCTACAAACAAATTCAGAGCCTACCTTACTGTGATAGTGACAGTTTCGTATTATGTTTTCTTCAATTTGAACACACTGGTCAGCTGGACTTCCCAGTTCATTCCTAGGTATTTTCAAATTTGACAAGGAAATTATTCAATTGAATTAAAAAAAAAAAAAAGATTTTATGTAAAATATGTTATTTTATGTCTGTTGCTTGACAGTGCTTATTTAGATAGCCATAGACTTTTGGATCCAACAGATTTGGAAAAAGGAGAGCTGACCATGAAAAGCTACAGTTTCACCACAAAAATCTTCACGTTTTCTTTGTAGGCAACTGCGTGGATGATAACTGTTCTACAAATGTAGCTCTGCATTGTCCTCCTAGGCAGCCTCCCTTCCTAGCTGTGATTGTAGGTTAACATGCTGCTGTAAAGTCTGGCTTGGGCTGCCAGGTCTTTGATTAGAAAGAACTTGAAGGATTGAACTGGATCAATAGAGTCAGTTTTAATTAGGATGTAATAGTGAGTGTCAAAAGCTGCCAGACTCAAACAGAATAAGAAAGGATCAGGAGCCATCCTCAAAGGTGAGTAAAAAAGTGAGTCTATAGTAGATGGGAATTTTGAGGGAAATGAGAACATCACTGCTAAGGTTTAGGAAAAGCCAAACAGCAGGAAAGTAGGCAGCACACAGTCTGGGATCTTGGCATAAAAATGACAATAAACATTTTTCCCAAGTTGTTCTGTAGATGCTGAGTATATTACTGGTGAAATCACTTGCACCTCAGCCTGGATCCTTTTTTTTGGAGCAGAGTGGCTGCCTTCAGGCTATATTAATCTAAAAAGACAGAAACATTAGATAGTGCCAGAACATGAACTGAATTTTGATAAGTGTTTTCTTTTAAAAGGTTATACAGAATTTGATTGCAATCAGCAACTCAGGGTATGCTAGTCATTTTCAGACTCCTTCCATATGCTTTGATATTTGGCTATAGGTACCTGCATAATCAGAATTCAGATGTTCATACACAACTTTTCAGAGCCTGATTTCAATCCATCTCCTTGATTAAAGTTCGGGTATTTCACTAGTTATTAAACCAGTTCTCTAGGAATGCCAAAGCTTTGCCTTTTGGCGTATTTCTCTGGCTATGATGTGGCTTTACTTGCAGAAAATTCTTGCAACTCTTTGTAAAATGTATATTGAAATATTAACTCATGCTTCATTTTTGTTATGCTGAAACAGAATCTGTCAGAAGTGTGCTTGGGATATTATTTCTTTAACAAATATTTTAATTTATATTAATGATAATGCTTTTAGTCTACATGGCAGTATTGGGGCCTTATTTACCTAATGTTCTGTTATCCATTAAAGTTCTGAATAAACCACACCTTTATTTGCCATTATTACTAAGTATTTGAAAATTAGATCAGAGTTTGGGTGCTTGCCCCTGGTAAGAAAATAAATAGATGATTATTATAATTAATCAAGAGGCAAATACCTTCAGGAGGTTGGGAATTTTGTTATCTTACTTTACAAAACATAAGAGAAATCAAGCAACTTGATGGGCTCCCAGCCAAATGATTATCATATTATAACCACACGGGTCAGATTGTTTGTCTAATCACTTTATATTCAAGCATACACACACAGAATAAAAATTTTCCGTTTTTAGAGGAAAATGTAATATCTTAAATGTTTCAGAATAGTCTGTATTTAGCCATTTAAATGTACCTGGTGTTTTATGATGAATCTTTATATTTGATTGTGGAGATGTGCCTTTTCATTAGCTGCAGCTATGTTGCCTTAAAGAAGTTCCTGATCTTTAATTTATTCTCAAACACATCACTGCCACTCTTTTGCCACTTTTTGGAGACTGCAACTTCCAATCTGCTGGCAGAGCTGCTTGTGAAACTCTACCCATTTCAGTCAAACTAGGTTAACAAAGACCTAATATTTAAACTGACAAGTCTAATGAATTAGATTACCTTGAAGGGGGAAGCAAAGTAACTGTATTGCAAATATCCATCTGTCCTTGCCTTGCCAAAAATTTCTGAATCTCTCAACCAGACCAGACAGAGAGCCTGAAGAGTCAAGCTTTGTGAAATTCTGTGGCCAGATGCTGATTATTTTAAAATCTCCCTTTTTTTCTCTGACGACTTGCAAGAAAAAGAAAAGTTTAACAGTATGGTTAAGTGAAATATGAAGAACACTTTTTCACATGTGAAGGGGAACAGTAGTGAACCACGTAATGGAATAACAGCAAATGGAAAAAGCTTCACATAAGCTTAACTCCATCAGTTTCTGGTAACAACAGCAAGCCAGATACAATAGTAGCAGGTGTAAGAGTAAAGTTGTCTCCAGAACAGGAGGAGCAGAGGGAGAATTATCATCCATTTTGCAGAAGAAAAAAAAAAATTCTTCTTGGAAAAAAAAATACAGCAAAGGAAATGTCAATAGTAGGAAAAGTAGCATCAGTATGAATGCTTGAAGCAAGAGCTCTACCCAGGAAGTTAACAATGTGCAATGCCTAGTATCATATGTTTCTCAGAGGGCTGCAGGACCCTGCCTATGGGAGCTCCCCGCTGCACAAGGCCTTGGGGATTTTTCCAGCGATAATACGTTATGAGTTTTCCCTCTAAATTTTCAAACAATAAGCATAGCAGGGGGGGAAAGGCAGCAAACAGCTGTTGTAGCATGGCAGATGATTGGGTTGTTTTTTTCCTTTTTTTGGTTTTCTGAATGATAAAGGCAAAGGGCTAAATCCCGCCCCTTTTCACACCATTGTCTGTATTCCATTGGAGTCATCTCAGTATTATGAATGAAACTTAGTTCTTTTCCAAATTAGCAGAAGTTATTTTGTGGTGTTAGAAAAACAAAGTAGCGGTCAACAGGGTTAATGGGAGGGAGGGAAGAGTAGGCTGAGAAAACACAGGGCAGGGACTGGCAAAAAGAGCAAGCAAGCAAGCAACAAGCAAACTGGACTAGGACCAACAGTATCCTCAGTGCTATGCAAATTGGAGAAAGCCAGCGCCAACAAAAATGGACAAAGCACAAGAAATTCAGTACTCTGTGACAGGCCACTTAGCTGACTGAATATAGCACATTCTAGGTTAGTTCCCTGTAATTATAATTATTATTTCGTAACAGGTAACTGTAGCTTTGATGCTGCATTAAGTGTTTTAAATAATGTTACACTGTTACAGCAATATGCATGTGGTTAATAAAGTTTTATACATCCATCAAGATCTCACCCAAGTGAGGGGTCAGAGAGGAGGTGTGGGCCAGATGCTGGCTGAGGTCAGAATTTTGCAATCAGGATGGGAGCTGTTGAGCCTGGGGGCAGGGAAGAAGCATTCAGAGGGTGAAACCTGGGCTAGTTGGTGGAGGCCACCATGCTAGTGTGAGAACCATTAGCACAGGAAATGTATGGAGAAGGGGAATTGTATGTCGAACTGCTGCAGTAGAGCACACCACTGCAGGACTCCTTGGGTGAAATTGTGGCTCTTTTGAAGACATGGAGTTTACCCTTGAATTCAAAGTAGCACAAATGTCCCCCTTTCCTGTTGACACTACTTTGTTTGCCTGCTAGAAGAGAAGTGCTGTTAGGTTTTGCTAAGTTTTCTATTTTTATTTTTCAAATCTTCAGTGAATTGTGAAAACGAACAATGATTTTTTAATTGAAAGCACATGAAATTGTTGAGTGATTATGTATGAATCACACCCTTTCTAAGAACCGAAAAACAAAGAAATGAGTATAATAAATCCTTAACACTTTGTCCATTTTAAACAAATGCATGACTTATATAAAATGCAAAAGCATTAATTCTCCTTTGCAAAAAAAAAATTCTCTTATGAACTGTAGAATTTTCGTATGCAATTTTCATTTTGCCATCTGATATTTTTAAGTAAAACACATTGATAAGGAAGCCTCCATTAGTAAGCTTTGTTTAAATGATTTCATTCTCTTAAAATGATTTGTAATCTTTAATTAACAGGAAGACCTTGATAACAGAATGGGTCAGATCATTGGCAAGAATAGGTAGAAACAGATGTTTCATCTGAGAATCATTTTTTGTCACTTACACTGTCCTTCTTTAACTAGAAGTTTTTCAAAAATAAAGAAGCAAATCTTGAAGTATTAGACAGTTTGTTTCAAGAGATTATTGGAATTGGCTGTCTTTCCTTTTGTCTGAGCTAAGAATTTTGATACCCAAGATTATATACACAACATAACTGTCTTAAGTATGAATTTATGTCTGTAATGCTGTGATTACCTGTAAGACCCCCCACATTTTTGTCCTATTTGTCTGACAAATCCCTCTCCTAACTCAGGAAAAAGAAAATTATGCAAAATCTTAACTGTCACTTAAATCTAAAATTCTCATTTTTGTGACTACTAACAGGAACAGAATGTTGTGTTGTTTAAACAAATCCCTAGAGACTGAGATAAAATACTTCCAAAAGGATACGAATTGTTCCTGTTAATCTCAATGGCATCTTAACCATGATATAAAGTAAACGGAGTACTTCTGTTTAGCCTTTCTTACATAAGAACAAAGTTAAAAGGTGTCTATCAACCAAACTGATAGGGATAAAACGAAAAATGAACAAATGAATGACACAATTATGCCACTACCTGTGGAACTTGTCTACACTTGGTTTCAGCATACAAGACAACAATAAAGAACAAAAGAAGATTAAAAATTGAGACACATTTATATAAAAATGTAAAGTCATCACTAACACAAATCTGAGACAGAAAAAATATAAATTACATAATTATCCAGTAGAAGGACTTCACATTTATTTTTCAAGTTCTTTTGATTCTTGAAGTGATATAGATTTTTGGGGTCAGCTGTGGGTTATTGGTTGGGATGTTGCTTGGGGCTGAGATTTTTATGGTTTGTTAATTGTTCATAAAAGTTAATTAAGTTGAGCCGCGCCACTGTACGGGTGTAAGGTTCCAGTGTAAACACTAGGTGGGGCTGCATTAAGAGAGGGCAATGGGAGAGAACCATCTGGAAAGATGGTGATGAAAGGAGGATGACATAATGAATGACATCACCCCAGGAAGGACGCCCAGGATTGGACCACAACAACAACCAATCACTCAGCGAGTTGACCAAATGATTGGTCAGGAATGCACCTTGAAAATGGACCAATCAGTCCCCTAGGAATGAGCCCCTCTGATTGGTGCATTCCTGATCCCCTCTAAGGCTATAAAAGGACTCTCCCTGGGAGGGCGGGGTCTTCCTGAGGTGCCTTCTGAGGCTCACGGAGTGCCCAGCATTGCTCACGCTGTTCCACTTGTCTCTTCTGTTGCTTGGGGTTTTGGGCTTATCTCGGACCCTTGTTCTCAGTTGTAGTTTTCCATCAATAAACTAGTTAACCTTCCTAAAGATGACTGGACCGTTTATAGCAGAAGTATTAGCTAAGATCAATACAGGCTGTATAGGTGAGAAGGCCTGTAAGTGAAAATTCAAACAATACCTCTAAAAAGTAAGAGAGCTAAAGGAAATGGATGTTAACCTATCCCAATATTTAAATCCCAAGAAATTCTGATGACAGCTTTTAACAACCATAATTTCTCAGCTGAAATGTGAACAAATATTTTCACTGAACCAAAGAAGCTACTCTGCCTTTATGATGGAGTATGCTTAGTAAATTTAACTATATAAGTGCTGTCCAGAATGATATCTCATTTGTAATCTTTGACAAGAGTTTTTGATTAAAACCATGTGGACCTCATTTGCCAGAGAAAGCCATTTTTGGAATACAGGAAGATTATAAAGCTTTTGTGTAAACTAATGCAAAAACTTTGCAGATTAAAGAAGAGATCTTCTTGATGTGTGTAAATTGTTTAGGCTGTATATTAGGTAAATGCTCTTCACCGAGAGGGTGGTTGGGCACTGGAACAGGATCCCTGGGAAAGTGGTCACAGCACCAGGCCTGACAGAGCTCAAGAAGCATTTGGACAATGATCTCAGGCACATGGTGTGACTCTTGGGACTGTCCTGTGCTAGACCAGGAGTTGGACTTCTATGATCTTTGTGGGTCCCTTTCAATTGAGAAATATTTAAGGTCGTAAGATATTATGATTCATATAAACCTGATGACATAACAATATTATCAGAGCAATGATGTTTTCCTGCAATTAAGAACTCGAGGTCTGAATCCAGATTCTTTGTTTGGTAGTTGCTATTAAGGTACTAAGATACGTAATAAAACTTACAAGAAATAAAACTAACAATATAGTGAAGTAATTTATTGAAATGTTCTCTTGCGGGTCCCACCTTCTCATAAAACTTCACTCATGGATAGGTCTTTTCAGATTGTGTACCTACTTATGTCACAAAATACATTAAAGTGAATTTAAACAGTCTTGAGACTACAGGAAGTCCGTGATGTGTCCTGGTTTCCATAGCATGTGGAAATTACAACCCTTTGTTCTTTACCTTTACCCTTGTAATTTCTATTTAATTAATGCAACAGGACTTGCATGGTGGTGTATTTTATGTTACAGGAGTATGATTTTGCATAATTTCAAATGATAGGCTACATCTTTGTGTCATATGTATTGAAATTTAGAGGACTTTTTCATTTTGGAGAGACCTCAGAGACAACCTAGAAATAGGGAGACGGATTGGAACACTGAACTTGCTCACTGATAACTTCTGAGCATCCACCTCTAATCACGAAATTCAACATGGTGAATGAAGTGCCTAACACCCCAAGGCAGAGACATTTCTGTTCTCTGGGAGTGTACTAGTTTGAAAACAAACCAGTGGGAGACACTAAGTCAGAATAACAGAAAACGCTGGTTTAAACTGATGAGTCAGATAGGACCTGTCACCCTGTTAGTCAGCGTGGCGGTAGCAGTTCAATAAAATGGTGGCAGAAGTGATGGATGTGGTTCTGTTGAAGCAGTGATCCTGTAGAAAGGTCTGGTCTTCCTTGGAGGGTCCAGTGGTGGCTATGTAGCTCTTGTCCTCTGGGAATCCAGTGGGAAAGTCTGTTATGGTGTTCGAAATCTTAGATTATATCCAGGATGGAATGCTTGGTTCCTCTCTCTGGGTGCAGCATCTCACAACAGGATGATGTAATTTTAGCAGTCATGGGATGACGCAGCGCAGTTCTGCAGTCCTCTGGGGTTTGCCTGGCAGTTTCTGGGGGGAAACTGCTCTGCACCAATAACACAGGTCGTCAGAAGCGCTCCCGCAGTTCCCGCTTCGGGGAAATCTCTCCGTGCCTTCTCTCTGGCACTACACTCAGCCTGCCTTAGCTCAGCTGCCCTTTGAGGCTGTGCATCAAACCAGTTGCACCGATGGGTAGAAGCGAAAGATGAGAACGGACCCTTTTGCTGCTATGTCCCAAGAGTTTATTTTCTCGGGGGGAGCAGAACAAAAGCGCGCCAAAAAAGCGCCAAAAGAGCCAACAGAACAGGGGTGCACAGCTTTTTAAAGAGGGGGACAACAAGGGGTGTTCACAATAGAGGGACCAATCGGGCTAGCTTAGGGGCGGAGGGCAGGGAGGGATTACATTTTTCAGGACCAACAGGGTTACAATCAAGGTGACTGATACTTAAAGCAACCACAGGGGCATCGAGGTTTTAGGGGAATTCCCAAGGGGAGTGTCTGGGACTCTGGGGATTGACAAGCTTGAGAGAAAAGGGTTTGGGTGACTGACAGGGATCTCTCTGGAACACAGGAGGGGTTTCTTCCTTATCTGGTAGAGGTGGGAGGACTGAGAGAAAGAGTTTGAGGAGAATACTTTACTATGGGAGCAGCTGGGGGGGGGGTTAACAGAACATACCAACTTTTAAACAGTAACTTCAATTTAACATTCCATACAAATGAGAAACCAAATGCAACCAAACATCAACACTTCAGACCACATCACCACAATGGGGTGACACTAGATGGCCCATTAACAGAAGATAGCGCCCTGGAGGGAGGATGGGTCATGGGAGAGATAAAGAACACTGCCCCACCTGGTTTCAACAGCTGGCCCATTAACAGAAAATATCCCTGGACTTTATCAGGGATAAGTCATGAAGGCGATGGGGAACACCGCCCCACTGGTTTTTAACAGTTTGTGAAGATGGTGATAGAATACACTTTTGGGCACAATCTTACTTTATAATCTAGCATACAGAGCTGATATGCAACGGTTGAATTTATAGAGTTCCTTCAGTTCAATGAAAGCCAACTCTACGCCCAGTGGGTGTGGCAAAGAGAAGGTCTCTGAATCTGATTCCTAAATTAAGTTTTGGATGCAAGTATCTGTGATGGACCAGTGATCTCTTGTTTGTCTCACATTTAGGTTACCATAGGTTAAGACCAAAAGCAGAGACTCCAAAGCATATACCAAAGCAGAGACTCCAGTTATATTATGTTCTTGCATATGATTTAGAAAGCAGTCTCAGAATCTGCACAATTCAAGGTGACTGTACATGACTGCAACCATTTGTAAAAGAAAAAATGATTGGTTTTGAAGATCTGCCACAGAAGCAACATATTTCACCCTACAGATTCATATATTGCATATAGATATACCAAATACTAGTGTTTCATGTTGAGAATTTCTCCAGATGCTTTGACAACCCCCAGGGTGTTAATAATTCCACCCTAGGATTCAAAGTATTGGGATGAGGTTTAATATTCCACCTTGCTCCTTTGAAATTGTTACTCTGCTATTTCCAAGATTCGGTTGCTTTTTCTTTTCCTCATTAACCCTTGATCTGTGCTGGTGTATCACTTCCACTGGCAATTCAATGCCAGAGGATTCCCCACTGTCAAAACTACTCATCTAAAGTAAATGGAAATAATTTCCCTCACACAGAGTGTTTTTGAAAGTAGAGATATTGATTATCACGGTTTCAAGATCGATGGAATAAGACAAAAGAACAGAGACTGAGAAAAATACTTGGAAAAAAGCATTTAATGCTCTACATGTTTATTTTCAAAATATTCTGATCACCCCATATATATCAATAATTCTGAGAAATTGATTTCATTCCTTATGAACTTTCCATTGTCAGCTCTTCAGTGGATAGAATATAGAGGTCTAGAAACAAATGTAGTTTTCAAGGCAATCACAATACATAACTAACATTTCTTTGTTTTCAGATTGAATTATCTTCCCCCTCCCCAAATAATGACAACATTTGTAAGGGTAATGGAGTGTTCCAAGGACAATTAGGAGTTCTCCGGGCCTCAAAGCATCATTCCTATATTGGCAATTAACTCACCTTCCTTTTAGAGGATCAAGCACTTTATCTATTTTCATGGCCTTGAGAGAATACAATCTGTATGTCAGGGTCATTGAGAAGTACAAAACGTGTTCTTTCCTTCACTCCTTAAAAATCTCTTTATCTCCACAAATCAGTTTCTTTTGAGGCCTTTTATGCTAAACAAACAGTTGCTGTCCATCTTTTGGACTTGCAGTATCCATCTGGAGGTGTGGGTAATTCTAGATGGATTAGGTGTCTTCAGATAAAAAAATAATTTCCACATCTTTTAGACTACATGCATTTAAAAAACTTCCTTTGTTAAGGACTCAAAACCTTCCCAGCACTTCCAGTCTTCAATAATTTTAAAACTGGAAAAGCTCCTTCCTAGATTGGAAGTGCTGAATACATCCTGGTGTGTGTTGCTGCACGGTTACTTCGCCCATTACACTGGCAGCACAGCATGGCGCAGAAAATGGAGGGCTGATCTTTCCCACAGGAAAAACAGTATATTGTTATATTGTAACAATATAACTGAATTGGGTGAACATTTCAGCTCTGGATCCTCTTTGTTGGGCAGAACCATGTCCCATGAGCAATATGCTGATAGTCTGGTGCTGCTTACACAATTTTGTGCCACAACCTTACAGATTAATTTACTCTAGCCGTAGAAATTTTAGTACTTAAGGCAATTCAGGCTGGTTTGGTAATGTCAGCTGCTAAAAATCACAGGTACTCCCTGAACTAGTTCATGAAACTCTGGTCTCTTTTCAGGAGGTCGTGCCACCAGCGTTTGACTTGGCACAACAATGGGAATTCAGATCTGCTTGAGCTTGGTTCCAGAGCCAAGGCGGCTTTGTGCCTTGGAGCAAAAGTGATGTTAAGGCAGGTGTCCTAGCTCTGCCTGTGGATGAGGTTGATCTCTCTTTTCCAGCAAGTAATTGTAAATATAATTGCAAGGAGGGGTTGTAAAAATTCCATCCCCTCTTGCCCTAGCAAAAGATATATAACCCTGTGCTCTTGAAGAAAGGGACACATCACATGACAATATGCTGTGAGACAGATTGATCTATCCACATATCCATACATGATTGATTTATCCATATGTATTTTTCCCCCCTCTGTGACCATTATGCTCCAGGCAGCCATGGCATCTTTCTCTTCTAGGAGTGCTAACTATCCAGTTTTCTCTCCATCAGGGTTAACAGCCTGCCTGTGAGCAGTTTTTGATCTTTCACAGGTGCTAACTACCCTTTACTTCTCAAGTTGCTCAGCCGATCAGCAATTTTGTGAGATCTGAAGTCACTGCATGCTTGAGAGCTCCTGTATTTTTCCTAGCTGGTTTTAAATTAAAAAAAAAATAAATTAAAAAGTGTTTTTTCCTTCTCTTCCTTTCGACTTTCAGATGGGCAGAGTGTATGGATCAGAGAGGCAGCCGGGGAGCAGGTGGGGATGGAATGCACTGGAGGACGTGCTGGGGATGTGCTGTGAATGCGCTGGGGATGCCCCAGGGATGCTCTGGGGACGCGCTGGGGGATGCGCTGGGAACGCGCTGGGGATGCGCTGGGGATGCAGATCCGACTGCGCAGCGCCGGGCTGGGGCTCTGCCCTCCAGCGCCGGGCTACCTGTCACTTCCAATGACTTCTTGTGCAGCTGTTTCCATGCCGGAGCAGCATGGCCTGCAGGTGGCCTGGTAGCTGTCTCCCGAGCTGCCGGGGAGCTGCCGCTGTGTGTGACCTGAATGGCAGCGCTGGCTGCGGGCCCTGCTTTGCATGCAGCGTGCGTGAGCAGCAGGCTCAGAGCAGCCCTGCTGATATGGCTGTTGTATAGCAGTTATTGCTTCAACACATTTAGACACAGCACCTCTGTAATTTGTCTCGACGTGATATCATCTTTTGTCTCAGCAAACTGACCCTTTTATCTGTCTTAGTTCTGCTTTCTCCAGCTCTTTCCATTCCGTGCCAGCAGTGACAACGGGCAACAGCAGAGGAGGGAAAAAATAGCATATTCAGGTGGTGATAGCAGATATAATAACTGAATTCACTGTTTTGAGGTGTTTGTGTACTTCTTGTTGTTTTGGTGTTGTTTTTTTTTGTTTTGTTTTGTTTATTTTTAGTTGAAGCATATGTCCATGTGTGAGGAATTCTGTATTACATGAATCCTCTTGCTTAATTCAGCTATTTGAAAATTACAATTACAATGAATCTCACTTAGGAGATGCCATATAGGGGCTAGATTTTAGTTCCTTTTTAAAAGCAGCACTTGCAAAATAGTTGCTCTTTTAAATATTTGGGTTTAATTCTCATTGTTGCTTTGCACTCATAGCTAAAAATGCTGGGACCGATACAAGTGGTGTCTGCTCCTGAAAAGGATTTTCTATCCCCTTCTGCTCATGCCCTGCTCAAGTACATCCTTCTCTTCCCCAAAACAGAAGTCACTGGAGAGCAGCAGAGACTGACTGTCATGCTGAGGAATTTCCTTTTGCAGTAAGGACAGTTTATTGTGTCCACATCAATTCAAAGATTGCAAAAATGCAACAATTTTAGTCGTCTCTGCTTCCCTCTCCTGTTGACCCTGAGACTCTTATGTGTGAAATGAGAGGAGGTCAAGAAACCAAAAGAGGATTTCATAATAGCAGTTGAAAGGAGTTTTATTTAGCAACTAAATTATGAAACACAGTAGATAAATAAAAAGTAATGCATTACAAGCTTGATATAGAAAATTAATATGCAACAGTGCTAAAAAAATAAATACCAATAATGATAATGTGAAAACAAAAGAGAAGAAAAAATAAAAAACAGAAAAAGATACTGAAGATCAAAACTAAGATTATTTTAAAAAACCTAAGAAAGTAATTATTTATTTGAATGTTTACCTAACTTGTGTTTAGAAAGAAAATTTCAAGGAAAGGTTGAACATGGAACACTGATACCTTTTTTGGTTATCTTGGTCAATAAACAGAACTTTTCAATCTATACAAATTAGTTGGATATAATCAATCTATGTTATCTCAGATGAGGAAAGACAAAAAAAAAATTTCTCTTTCTTGGCTACTTGCCAACCAAACTGCTGATATTTTTTTTTTTTTTACCCAAAGAAAGTCTCACTTCATCTCTGCCTTGCACCTTTGACATTTTCTAATCCTGTAACTTACCTTAATGCTAAACTGCCTTTAGTATCAGCTCGTGTGTTAAACCACTATTCATATCCTTACCCTGGGTTTGTCTTGTGTTTATCATATGTGATGTCCCATATTATCAGAAATTAAATACTATACCTAGACCAACTAAAAGAGTTAGGATTAAATGATAGGTCTTTGCGGTTCCACAAAAATGATTTTAGGATTTAAATTGGAAGGATAATAATAATAATAATATCGCAGGTTTTTATCACTTTAGTTTTGGGGTTTTTCCCTTCTCACTGTAAATTGGTAGTTTGCAGATAGAATTTTAAAAGGTTCTTGTGGCACATTCCTCCTCCTTTTTTACTGAGGGTCTACGAGACATGTCAAAGCAGTTATCAGCAGGTTACCATAGTGTCAAGGGGGTGGTCTTGAGTAGTTTAATGGACCTTTTTTCTTTCAACTGTTTTCCTATACAGTAGGGGCTGAAAATATGAAAATGGCTTAAATAAGCAGGATTACTATGTTAAAAATTGTTACGAATACTATATCGCATATAAAACTGTTAAGGGCTAGTGTGTCCAAATATTCATTTCAGGGGTTTGGAGGGGGAAGCCTTTTTACCCCCACCTTTCTTCTCTCACTTTCTCTGTCTCTACCTGTTTATTTCCACTGTATCAGAGAAATTAGAATTTCCATAATTAAACTTAAGTAGTGTTTTTCAGCCCATTTTCTAATCAGGGGATGAAATTCTGATTGTCTCTAGGCAATGTTGTGCACAGGGGTGTGTGACTGCCAGAGTCCAAAGCCAAACTGGAAATTGTGGAAAAATAATATAAACTGTAAAAAACCCCACCTAATTCCTAACCCCAAAAGGCTGCATAGCCACAGGGAAAAAAAAAAAAATTATTGACATTTGCAGATCTAAATGTAAAGGAATCTTATGCATTATTTTTATGTATTAATTTTAAATATTGCATGCACTTGGAAACATTGAGGCTGATAGAGGAAAAATACCGTGCTGGTATTTTGGGATGAGAAAGCGTGTCTGAGTGGCAGCAGCAAGTGGGTCACGGGCAGGCAGAGTTCAATAAACAAAAGCATATGTGCCCTGCAGTGCCTCTTGCCTTTCCCTGGAGCAGAGTCTGGGTAGCGAACCTTGGCGGCGCAGCGCCGGGCCGGGAGTGAGCACTCCTGACCTTTATCAGAGCAGAAAGCTGCTGACATCGGGCACCTCCGAGGCTGCGAGATGCCCTCTTGCACCTACTTCTGGCGCTGCTGGAAGGGGGAGGTGGTGGGGACCGAGTGTGTCATCCCAGCCCGTGCTCTGCAGGATGATGGGGAAGGAGCTGCGGTTTCCCCTTTCTCTTCGGGTCTGCTTCAGCTCTTCAGTGCCTTTTGGAAGGATTTGCCTGAATTTGTTTAAACAGCGACGCTCCTAAGGGAACTCCAGCTGGGGAGGAGCAAAGGTGCTGGCATCACCTGTCTTTAGGCTCTTGTCCTGGATGTGACAAGCATTTCTATACCTCTCCTGTGGCTACATTGCTAAAAGCTTTAAGACTGATGTATAAAACTACGTTCTGCCACCACATACTATGGCATATATTACATATATGGATTCATAGTGTGGACAGAATCATGGTGGAGATGATTTAATGAACAAAGTACTGTGGTAAGGTACATGATAAATGCAATTCCTTCTGTATGTGCAATTTTTCACACAAATATATAAGCATATTGGTGCATTTACATTTAGTTAAATAATAATTTGTTAATAATAATATGTCTTTCTGGGCATATTTAAATTAATTGTCACCTTTTTTCCCCCTAATTCAGTTATGAACAAGTTTTTAAAGGTAGAGAAATCATTGCGTCCTCTGCTTTTCCATACACCATGACTCTAGAGGCTTCAGTCAAAAATTCCCATACCCCGGCTAAAACTAGAGTATCCTTTTGAGGAAGAGAGCTTTTCAGAATTTTCAAGCAGTGTAGATCAAGTATGTCCCTTGCCTGTTTTCACTATTGCTGGGGGAGTCACATTTCCATTCTGGCATTACCCAGTTTGCCTTCAGGCGCTCTTGTTATACCAAGTGTGGTAGAAAACGCTTCTCCCTCACCTCCTAAAGTTTTCCATTAAATGTCTGTAAACCATGTGTAAACCAGTTTAATCTAACTGGCATAACCATTTTAGTAGCAATTGGACTAATGGGTCTACTCAAGGAGTGTAGCTGAGTCCAAGCAGTTGACATTACCAGGCTTGTCGTTGTGCTGATTTTTGGTGGTTCAGCAAGGTGCTGAGGAGTCAGAGCTCAGCCTCTTGGTGCCTGTCTGTCAGTGCCCAGTGCCCTCCTGGTCTGTCTGCCTTCTCCTAGCCCATCTGTGCAGGGGTTTTACCAGGGGTTGAGGAGAGACACAGCAGTTGAGGAGAGACATGTGTCCTTCCCCACAGGAGAATATGCAGAGAAAGTTACTGGAGCTGAAGTGCTGTAACTCATTAGCTGCCATAATTCAATTTACTTTCTGAACACTACTACAGTCTCCTCTGGGAAAAGGTGTGTTTTTAACCATGTTGCCATTTTTTCGTAGACACACAAATTGTAATTTAATATCCATCAATTGCCTGGTGGTAGATTCTTCACTTACAATTAGTTAACTGGATGAAATGAGTCCAAATGAAGAGTACCTCATCTCTATTGAGATGGTAATACATTAAAAACATCTTTTACCTTGGCAAGGCAAAGGTTAACTTTAATTTATGAAACACTTTCTTTCAACAAAATGTGTTGAAAAGACAAGACTTGTGCAGAGGAATTTCTTGCCTATATAGACAAGAATGTAAATGTTTTTTTATTAATAAAAAAACCCCAAACACCTACAATTTAAAAAACATACAAATGAATGAATGAACAAGTGCTAAGAACAAATGTCCATGAAGTGAAGAACTGTTTTTTATGGCTCAGTCCCCAACTATCTTTAATTTTCTCCCTGCTGGAAATCACATCGCCTAACAGAGCTGGCAGAAGAGATCGCGTGTCAACACTTCAGCTGCTGCGGGGAAAGTCTGGTGTGGGAGCTGAGATTCCCTGTCTCTCCCCATGCAAGCTGGGCTGGCTGAGGCACTCATGTCCTCATTTCCTGCTTGTTCTGCTGCCAGAGAGGTAACCTCTGCAAAAGGTGAAACACACAGCTAGGGGAATAACCACAGGAACCATCAGAGTTCTGCTGTAGAAACCTTCCTTTCCCCCATGCTGAAAATAATTTTCTGCAAGAAGAGTGTATTTTTTCAGTTCATATTTATAATAGATATTGTCCTGGCATATAAAGCTAGGGAAATTGCTGAATTAATTAACGAAAGTTGGACTACTAACAAGCAGAACTGCTTTTAGTTCCTGAACTCAAAACACTTAAACTATAGTCAATATTTATATGTCAGCTAATGTTTTGGTCACAGAGATCTCTGTTAAAGGTTCTCCTAAGACACAGCTTTAAAAATATAGCTGAGAGGTAGGTTGTCCCTGTCTCTATCACAAGTCAAATATATATGCTTTTTTTAAAATCTGAACTCAATTAAACACCATTATCTTATTTATGATGATTAACCATCGAGGATCTATCATTTTTTGCATTCTTTGAAGAAATAGATGGGCATAATTTAATTCATGGCTTTTTCTGGCATTTTTTTTCAAACTTTATCTAATCCTTCATTTTAATGCTGTGTAAAAAAACCTCAGTCTCCCTTCAGAGCACTATTATTCTGACCACGGTTATTTGGACTATGACAAAAGCTTTTGTCATTCTCTCTTATTCCCTCTTCCTCCTTCCTCCCCATCAGCCCTGAGCCGTTTCACCCCCCTCTGCCCCATTCCAGATCCCTGATATTTTCTAGTCATGCTCCTAGTATTTCTCTCATGCTTTTGAACCCTCTCAACATGTGCTCCTTAAAATCCAACTTGTCCTCTGTTCCATGTCTCCCATGCTAGGCCAAACCCTGCTGCTCTTTCTCATATAGGGCCTGTGGAAGAGACCAGCACAATCTAACATGGCAAAGTTTGTAATTCCTACAGCTGTCCTGAGCTGTGCCATCCTGCCCGGCAGCGCTGTGCTGAGTTGCCACTGCTCACTGCCACGCAGCAGCAGGATCGCTGCCCTCGGTGGCTCTGCCCAGGGCAGTGTCAGTGGGATGCGGGAGCAATGCCCTCATGGGCAGCATGGGCAGTGGCAGCACTGGGAAACCCCTACTTTCTCAGGCCAGGGAAAAGATAGAGGCATTAGGAAGTGCAATGGAGAGTGAGAGGATACTTTGCTCTCTGATAGATGGTATATGCTTTCAGAATATTTATAAGCTTTTGGGGGCTTTGTTTTGTTACTTTGGCAATAAATGAATATCTGTGGTTTTTCTCTTTTAATTTTCCAATTCATATGTAGCAGTACATACAGCAGCTAGGTTGAATGCTGATAAAATCCCCAAAAGTGGGGCTACTTGTGTTTTGACTGTTTTATCCACTGTAAGCTATTTATTAATAATAAGATAACATGTTTATTAATGCTGTCGGCCCTTTGACATTTTTCTCTTTCCAGGGTGTTGATTCACATTTTAATATATAGGTAGGGTTGTGGCAGGTAATGGAGGGATGGTGGTTTCCCACCTCAGGGGATTCAGGAGCTGGATTTTCAAAGATGCTTAGCACTCCCCTTCTATAACTATAACCCTCTTCAGGTGCCTCAGATCAAAAGACCACCAAAAGAACTAGAGACTATTAATTGGTCTCATTTTTTAATTAGGAGAAAATGCACCTTATCCTTTTCCAGCCTGTGAGATTTTGACTGTTTCCCTTGCACGTCTCTCAATCTAAATGGCACAAGTCTGGGGTTGCTGCTACCAGCTGGAATGAGAACGACTTCTGGCAGCAATTCGCTGGTCCCTGAGGACTTGGGATATTTCCATGTAATTCTCCTAATCAGAGGAATGTGGCATTAATGGCATAGCTTTTCTCTCTGAGTCAGTGCAGTGGCTGACACTAGTTAATACAGGAGAAGGTATCAAAGTCACCTGATAGAATAATGTATTCAAAAAGAAAACTTCTTCTTAACTCCCATCAGTAAGCTTGAAGCAGTGGCACCCATATTCCTCTGTAGCTAAGGGACACAAAAGGGTGGCCCACGCACTTGGTCCTTGCTCCCTCCAGGCTTGTGCTCCTCGTGCCCTTTCATGAGAATCCCATTTACAAGAGATGGGATGGCCCCTGTGCCCCTGCAGGACTCACGGACAAGAGCCAGGCTGTTGATGGTAGTGAGGAGTGCTGTGATTCCCCTCTTTAAGACAGCTATAAATAACATTTGATGCAGTTAAACCCTTGAGACATCATGATGGTTTTGGGATCAGATTTTGTCTGCCACTGTGCTTCCCATTTGTCTGCTGGTGGGATTCTTTTCAGGCACTTCCAGCCTTTATTATCCTCAGAGCTTTGTGTCAAATGCAAATATTGCTGTTAATTGCTATTTGCATTACAAAAGGGATTACATCTTGATGTTCTTTAATTCCTGATTTATTGATTAATATTTCCAACACTGATTTAGCACAGAGGCTTTGCCAAGGTGAAAATTGACTATTTGTTTTGTTACTTTGCCAGTGTCTAATCCAGAGCAATTCTTTGCCTCTTGCCCAGTGACTAGAATTTTCTTCTTAGTGTCTGTGAGGGGTGTGTCAAAGGCTTGAAATTCCCAGTACTAGAAAAGAAACTACATTACTTCATTCAGTCCCTTGTTGATATATCCAAAACATGGATCTGTGAAGATGTTTCAGGTAACCTAATTCATTTCATCACATCATTTATCAGAGTTTTCCCTCATTTTTTTGCTCAGTGTCTTCTCCTTGGAACCACAGTCTACAATACCTTGCTGCCTTCATTATATATGAAATGGTAAAGTATCTACAAATGTCCACATACATAAGCACTTGCATGTTTACTGAAATTGCTGTTCTGGGTATGGGTTTTGCACGGCCTGGTTCTTGGTAGTGAGGGGACCCCACAGAGGTGGTGTCTGTCAGGAACTTCCAGAAGCTTCCACCATGTCCAGCAGAGCCAGTCCCTGATGGCTCTGAGAATGGACGTAACTCTGGCCAAGGCTGTGTTGTGGTACTCCAGCGTGGGGCAAGCTGGGGAGGTACAGAAAATACCCAGAAAAGATGTTCTTGTTAAGAGGTTTTCTTATCCTGTTTAAGTTCCATACAAGTTGTTCCGGCTCTAGCTGTAAGTTGTTAATACTTTACCCTGGTTTCTATGGTTACCCCTTCCCCTGAGTTATGTTCCTTCCCTGTAGATTGGCCAAGCCCTTTTCCCGGCTTCTTAGGCAGAGGCTCCTAGCCCCTCTCCACCCATGTCCCCACCCCTTGGGTGGAGAGTCCCTGTCAATCCCCCCAAGGCACACCTTTCTCTCTAGAAAGTTCTTCCCTGTTTTGTGTGTCATTGGGTGCTGTTCCTTGGTTCCTCCCCTGTTGTTCCCCAACTGGTTATCATCTTGTCACTCTTCCCCAGATCCACCCCTGAACCTTTCCCTCATTGGTCCTCATGCTCTCCACCCCCCCTCAGTATAAGAACCCATGCAGAAGCTTGTTTCTGGTCTTTCTTCTCTGGACCCACCACAGATAAAAAACACTGTTGGTGCCCAAGGTAGAGACCCCTCCTGACTTTATCTCCACGGGCGCACTTCCACCGGGGGAGCAGCCTGCCACCTAAAGAGGAGACTGCAAGATCTGCTATACAGCAGCAAGCCAAAAGGCCATTAGGACGTCTGCTGTGGGACATAGTGGGCCTCGAGCAGTCTGCAACCAGCATCAAGTCTGGCCCAATTAGAGATGATGATAATGCCTCTGTGATAACGTATTTAAGAAAAAATCAAAACAAAGGTTGTTGCACAGTTTTTATTCCTGCCAGAGAAGTAGGGGAGAACATGTGAGCAGAACAACTCTGCAGACACTAAGGTCAGTGAAGAAGGAGGGGGAGGAGGTGCTCCAGGTGCCGGAGCTGAGATTCCTCTGCAGGCTGTGGTGAAGACCATGGTGAAGCAAGTTGTTCCCCTGCAGCCAATGGAGATCAGTGGGGAATGCAGAGATCCACCCACAGCCCATGGGGATCCACGGGGGATGCAGAGATCCACCCATAGCCCATGGGGCAGGTGCTCACGCTGGAGCGGGTGGATGCCTGGAGGAGGCTGTGATGCAGTGGGAGATCCATGGAGAGAGGGGCCCTGCTCCCAGGCTGGAGCAGCCTGTCCTTGCAGGGCTGCACCCTGTGGAAGAGCGGCCCACAGCACAGCAGTTTGGGAAGGACCGTGCACCCGTGGGAGGGACTCACATTGCAGCATTGTTGGTTGTGAGGCAGAGCCATGTCAGAGAAGTTCGTGGAGAACTGCTTCCCTGGTGCAGGAGGAGAAAAACTAGTCTCCCTGAGCAGTGAGAGAAACCACAGGTGATGAACTGACCAAAACCCCCACTCCCTGTCTCCCTGCACTGTTGGTGGGAAGGAGAGAGGGGTTTGGAGGGACAGGAAGGTGTTTTTAAGGATTTATTTTACTTTTTATTATCCTCCTCTGATTTTGTTAGTTAGAAATTCACTTAGTATCTCTAAATTGAGCCTGTTTTGCCCATGATGGTACTTAATGAGTGATCTCTCTACTGGTCCTTACCTCATTTCGTGAACTCTTAATTATATTTTCTGTCCTCTGCCCAGCTGCAGAGGAGTAAGCTAGAGGCTTTTGTGGGTGCCTGGCATCCAGACAGGGTCAAGCCACAAAATCCTCAAGTGGACACTCCTAGCATTTAAGAAAAATTATACTGAAGTAAGTATTATGGAACAAATTTTAAAGCGCTTTTGTCCCAGGGGCTTTTCTACATGAGAAAGTCATATAAATAGGACAAGAGTTTAAAATTAGTTTATTCTATGGGCACAGGCCTGCCTTCAATTCCTTCAGTTTGCCACTTGGGAAGCAATTTTCAAGCTATCTGAAAAGGTTTAAAATTTTCATATTCCAGGTAACTCTGCCGACACAGGAGAGTTGGGCCAGAAGAGCTAACAGTTAACAGTATCAGTATAATTAACTACCCTGGCACTGAGAAAGCTTCCTGTACANAGTTCCATACAAGTTGTTCCGGCTCTAGCTGTAAGTTGTTAATACTTTACCCTGGTTTCTATGGTTACCCCTTCCCCTGAGTTATGTTCCTTCCCTGTAGATTGGCCAAGCCCTTTTCCCGGCTTCTTAGGCAGAGGCTCCTAGCCCCTCTCCACCCATGTCCCCACCCCTTGGGTGGAGAGTCCCTGTCAATCCCCCCAAGGCACACCTTTCTCTCTAGAAAGTTCTTCCCTGTTTTGTGTGTCATTGGGTGCTGTTCCTTGGTTCCTCCCCTGTTGTTCCCCAACTGGTTATCATCTTGTCACTCTTCCCCAGATCCACCCCTGAACCTTTCCCTCATTGGTCCTCATGCTCTCCACCCCCCCTCAGTATAAGAACCCATGCAGAAGCTTGTTTCTGGTCTTTCTTCTCTGGACCCACCACAGATAAAAAACACTGTTGGTGCCCAAGGTAGAGACCCCTCCTGACTTTATCTCCATGGGCGCACTTCCACCGGGGGAGCAGCCTGCCACCTAAAGAGGAGACTGCAAGATCTGCTATACAGCAGCAAGCCAAAAGGCCATTAGGACGTCTGCTGTGGGACATAGTGGGCCTCGAGCAGTCTGCAACCAGCATCAAGTCTGGCCCAATTAGAGATGATGATAATGCCTCTGTGATAACGTATTTAAGAAAAAATCAAAACAAAGGTTGTTGCACAGTTTTTATTCCTGCCAGAGAAGTAGGGGAGAACATGTGAGCAGAACAACTCTGCAGACACTAAGGTCAGTGAAGAAGGAGGGGGAGGAGGTGCTCCAGGTGCCGGAGCTGAGATTCCTCTGCAGGCTGTGGTGAAGACCATGGTGAAGCAAGTTGTTCCCCTGCAGCCAATGGAGATCAGTGGGGAATGCAGAGATCCACCCACAGCCCATGGGGATCCACGGGGGATGCAGAGATCCACCCATAGCCCATGGGGCAGGTGCTCACGCTGGAGCGGGTGGATGCCTGGAGGAGGCTGTGATGCAGTGGGAGATCCATGGAGAGAGGGGCCCTGCTCCCAGGCTGGAGCAGCCTGTCCTTGCAGGGCTGCACCCTGTGGAAGAGCGGCCCACAGCACAGCAGTTTGGGAAGGACCGTGCACCCGTGGGAGGGACTCACATTGCAGCATTGTTGGTTGTGAGGCAGAGCCATGTCAGAGAAGTTCGTGGAGAACTGCTTCCCTGGTGCAGGAGGAGAAAAACTAGTCTCCCTGAGCAGTGAGAGAAACCACAGGTGATGAACTGACCAAAACCCCCACTCCCTGTCTCCCTGCACTGTTGGTGGGAAGGAGAGAGGGGTTTGGAGGGACAGGAAGGTGTTTTTAAGGATTTATTTTACTTTTTATTATCCTCCTCTGATTTTGTTAGTTAGAAATTCACTTAGTATCTCTAAATTGAGCCTGTTTTGCCCATGATGGTACTTAATGAGTGATCTCTCTACTGGTCCTTACCTCATTTCGTGAACTCTTAATTATATTTTCTGTCCTCTGCCCAGCTGCAGAGGAGTAAGCTAGAGGCTTTTGTGGGTGCCTGGCATCCAGACAGGGTCAAGCCACAAAATCCTCAAGTGGACACTCCTAGCATTTAAGAAAAATTATACTGAAGTAAGTATTATGGAACAAATTTTAAAGCGCTTTTGTCCCAGGGGCTTTTCTACATGAGAAAGTCATATAAATAGGACAAGAGTTTAAAATTAGTTTATTCTATGGGCACAGGCCTGCCTTCAATTCCTTCAGTTTGCCACTTGGGAAGCAATTTTCAAGCTATCTGAAAAGGTTTAAAATTTTCATATTCCAGGTAACTCTGCCGACACAGGAGAGTTGGGCCAGAAGAGCTAACAGTTAACAGTATCAGTATAATTAACTACCCTGGCACTGAGAAAGCTTCCTGTACAACCGAATCCTAAATTTTTTGCAAAAAAAAACCCCCCTTAAGACATCTCTGTGTCTAGGTTTATAGTATTAATTGGTATTTAAGATAAAAAAGAGAAACTTTTAGACTAAAATTTCCAAATATTTTAAAGGGAAATTTTGCTGAAACAAGCTTATCTTAGTATTTGGGTGAAGGCTGATACTCACTTTTCTTTCCTACCAGTATTGCTTCCTCAAGATGGTAAAGGCTACTAAAATGGGGACTTTGTGCATTGATCTTTTCCTAGTATTGAGCACTTCTTTTGACATTTATAGTTGGCTGATAGACTGCAGAGAAGCCAGATGCTTTATGGCTTTTCTACGTTGTTATTGTCAGATTCTTACAACTGAATGAATACAACATTGAGAGCATAAAAACAAAAGTCTGTGTTACGCATTCGTCTGTGCTAAATTAGATCTAGGTCTCCAGAAAGAGACAGAAACTCTAGATGTTGCATGTCTGGGCTGAGACCATGTGTTTCATTCAAAATTCACCGATAAAAATGGTAATGACATGCTTTGAATTTTGTAGGGGTGTTTCCACATTTTCGATGATATTTTCAGCAAGAGTACCATGGTGAGGCCATTTATGCCACCCTCTTCCCATAAAGATGCAGTGCTACGGCAACCGCGATCTTTCTGTACTTCCTGAGGGAGAAAGCAACAGCAGAAGATGGGGATTCACTTTACAGCGGTTTTCATGGCTGTGAAACTGAGGAAACTTGAATTTAAACCTCCTGTGAGTGACTTTCCCAGAGGTACTGTATTCCAGTAAAATCCACTGCTCTCTTTCGTCATGGAATATATAATCAAATATAATAGCATCTAATATAATTTAAAAGCTCCGACGTGCTCAAAAGTGGGAAGAAAGAATATTGGAGCTCCTCAGCATGTCAGTGAGTGACCCCACCACCAAACAGCTGTTATTTGATGATATGTTGTGGAGAAGCCAAATAATTTATGACCTTTTTACTTTGCTACACTGTTTTACACACCTTCTGTGTCTTTCTCAAGTCTCCTAATGGCATACAGAGCCCACAGAAATTACAGCTAAATCAGCCATGCATCCATGAGATCAGGGGGAATAAATTTATTTATTTAGTCTTTTTTGCTTTTGTCTTTTTTTTCTTATTTTAATAGAGGAACTGTTAGGTCATTGCTCTGTGGTAATGTAATCCCACTGTAGTGAAAAGCTGTGGTATCCTACCTACTGACACTCTTTTTAATCTCTATATGAAGTCCCATACACACTCTTTCTTGTAATCCCAAGTGTGAGGGAGAAGATAGGTTATACACTGCCCTCCTTCCTGAAGCTCTTCCTCATTACAACTTTTCTTCCACTCTTACTTCTCCCTCAAGGGTCTGATGATATGACAAGCGTTTTCAGTACACTAAGCCCTTTCCTAAAACCAACTTGTCTGTCCCAATATTTACTTCTGTCATTGTACAGGCCTTCAGGTGTCTGGTATCCCTGGGAATGACACCTTCTGTTGCTGTATAAAAGAAAAGAAAAAGAGGTGTTCTGGTGGCTCAGATGTCATTATGACTTCAAGAAAACTAGAAATTAAACAGATTTTAGTACTTGGGTTACCTTTTTTAGGGGTTAAACAGGCATTGGGACACTGTATTTGGGGAGTAATTTGGACTATTTGTTATAAGTAGAGTGAAGGAAAATCATTAAACTATGTTTGATTGTCCACTTGCTTGTCCACCTGCATGGTATACAGGGTAAATGCTGCCATTTCCATTTTTCACCATTAAGGTGTAAGTGACATATGGGGCTACAGCTAATTAAGACATTCTTGCAGAAAAGACTTTCTGAGAGGCAGTACTGAGTCAAAAAAGTTGGAATGTTTCACAAGGGATATTTGTGAATGTAATCTCTAATACAGTCTCACAGGAAGTTATTAAAATGTTTGGTTTTAAAATGTCAGTGCATTCTGTGTTTTGACGCGATGCCCTGTCCCTTTCGAGGGTAAAGCCCGGCCCGGCAGCTCCTTGGGAAGGGCTGCGTCTTCACAGGGTTCGTGGCGACCGGCGTCTCACCGGAGCTCGATGTCCCTTTTCAGGGCAGAGAGGGGCTTCCTCGGAGGTAGGGTAGGCTGATGATCCAGGCGCAGAGAGCCGGGATAAAGAACGGAAGAGACACTTTCTCGGGGTTGAGGAACAAGGTTTATTCCAGGTGGGGGGTACCCACAAGAAAGGGCACAGACACAGGGATGCAGCCCCTTTTATCCAGGGGCTGGAGAAAAGGGGAGTTGCCAACAGCTAGCCCAATCAGGGAAATTCAGGGGCGGAGTGAGGGGGTGGGCTAATTCAGTTCGGGGCCAATAGGGTTAAACCGGGCTGAGGGACAGGGGAATCATCCATTGGGGCGTCGAAGGAGCAGGGGATTTCCAAAGGGGCGGATGGCAGTTGGGAAAGACTGACAGGGCTGTGGGGCTGGGCTAGGGAGAATGACAGGGAGGATTCTAGAACAGGGGAGGAGAACCACACCAAACTTGGGCAGGAGGAGGTACTAAGGGAGGGCCACGGGGAGGGGTAGCAGAGAAACGAACCAAGCTGCACCAACTAACAGGGGGAAAACAGGGGGAACATTCCAACAGAACATTAGTATACAGTTAATATATGCAAACTTAAATGAACATGGGTAAACGTTTGTGAAAAGGAGTCCACAAGAGTCCAAGCTCGTCCACGGTGCAGGCACCTGCACCACCACAGTGTTTGATGTAATTATATGGAAATTGAAATAGTAAAGCAGAAGCAAATATTCTTATTTTCAATACTATTTTTTACAAAACATTTCCTTTTTGTCCTTATTTTCCAATCTCAGAATATTCAGGCTTTGTCAAAATCCAGAGAGGTCAGTTTCAGGAAGGTCTTTTGGTGGCACTATCCAACCATCCAATTTCGCTGCAAGGTTCTATTGCCTTTGTAGGAATAGAAATGGAAAGATAATACCAAGTTTGTCTGTCTGTACAGACATTACATGTACAGACAGAAGAAGTAATGGCAATAGAATAAAAACAGAAGAAGTTCCATTCTCAATATGAGGAAGATCTTCTTTACATGGAGGGTAGCAGAGCTGCCCAGGGAGGTAGATGTGCTGCCCGCGTGGAGTGTCCCTCTCCAGAGACATTCAAAACACACCTGGATGCTTTCCTGTGTCACCTGTGCCAGGTGACCCTGCCTTGGCAGGGACTTGGACTGAATGATCTCCAGAGGTCCCTCCCAACCCTAAGGATTCTGTAAATCCGTGATTGTGTGCCATTAACTCCACTGTTGGAAATATTACTCCAGTTTATAAAATCTATTATTTTACAGCTTTCTTTACATCTAGGTACATACCTTCATTGGAAACTGTGTCTTTCTTGCCCATGAGTCCTTTCCATTCTTTATTATTTTGCATCTCTTCAAGATGTTAAACTAATATTTCACAGAATCATAGAATATTCTGACTTGGAAGGGCCCCACAAGGATCATCAAGTCCAGCTCTAAGTGAATGGCCCATACAGGGATTGAACCCCCAACCTTGCTGTTTTCAGCACCAGGCTATAACCAACTGAGCTGATTGCAGGGTATTTGACAGAAAAAGTTGTAAACCTTTCTGAAGTATTAAAAAAGACTAAAGCATGACAATATTTCCATCACAACTTTCAAGAATGGTTGACTATGCAAAAAATTATTAACTTGTTTTATTCAAGCTATATTATATTTATTATACAAAAAATAGTCTCATAAACACATAGTTAACAGGAAAAAAATAGATTATATTCATTGCCTTTGACAAAAGCACTCATGTAAATTGAATGAATTGAAATTGTTAACACTACAAAGAATTTTTAAAGTGATAAGCGACTTGCAGAATATAGTGACTGCATACGTGCATTTATGGCTGTTTTTATCCAAGTCACAGTTATTCCTGAAGTGGAATATTCCTGAAGTGGAAGCTATTTTCTAAATAAAGTGTGTATCTTCTCTGCATCACAGGTCCTTATAGAGGTTTGAAGCCAGAAGGAAATACTAAGATCTGCGTTATACAAGTTCTACAATGTTACAGATGAACTTTTGCATCTGTGTGACACACCAGTACTGCTTGTCCAATGTCCTGAGCTGCTCCATTGCTGCATTTCACTAAAGGGAGCTCAAGGGAAAACTGGGAATAAGGCCAGGACACAGTGCTAATTTTGTAGGCTTGTTTCCAAACAGTCGTCTCCCAGGAGCACACTGCCTGCACATTTTCTGTGCCACAGGGGGAAGCATGTCTGCTGGTGGGTGCAGGCTGGTGTGTGGCTGGCTTGTGCCGGGGCACTGAGGCACATGGCTGGGCTGGCATCCAGCCCACTTCTCTACAGAAGGACTCACTTGAGAAACAGGCAGTTAAAAATGAGTTTGTGAATCCTGGCATTGGTAAATCACCCAAATTTGGCCGTTTGTCTATTAACAGATATGTATTTTATTGTTCTGTAGGAAAACTCCATCAGACAACTGAAAGATTTTCCCCAATGAAATGCAGCCTGCTGTATATTTTGTTTTCTTTTATCCTTGGAATTCAGATGGCATTAAATAACAGCATATCTACTTTTATTTCCTTGTTTCTAGTTCTGGAAAGTGTCCTTACTTAGCAAACTATTTGAGAAAAGGTTTCTTACAGCTTTTTGTTAGGATAAAGCTGCTGGTATATCTGTACAATTGCAGTGAGATTTGGATGCATGTGAGCTGTACAATTAGCAAAGCTACATTCTATGAAAGAAATTAGTTATATCAGTGGAAAGGATATATGTCAATACTGGGAGTAACTGCCAGTAGCTTCAGTCGAATACCTCAGCTCTGCCAGTACACTTTTCTCAGTGCAGCAGACTCTTCTCACTGACCGCCATCAGTCATGGAAGGCATGTGGTAAAAAGCCTTCCCTATTTTCCAGTAAAAAGATACTTGAAGACTTTGTATGGTACTTTTCTGAATTACAGTCTCTGCTTTTAAATATATCTAAATGAGCAGTTTAACAAGTGAATTTGTATTCTGCAGCCCTCAGCTGCAACCCTGTCTTTAAATTCAAGGTGCTGTCCCTAAAACAGCAACATTTTTCTTCCTTGATTGCACCTACCTGATGTTCCTGCAGGCACATTTAGGAATACTACCATTGCAATTTGCATATCTATTTTAACTCTTTTAAACTGTGTATTTACAACACTGTGATGACGGAATTTGTCATCCCAAAAGACATTCTGCTTCTGGAGGGTCACTGCTTTGTGTTTTTTGTTTGAAACAACACAAGAGGTACAGCCAAGGGCAGGGGATGAAAAATTACTAGATCTCCCAATCAGCATCAGGAGCATCCACAAAGGAACAATACCAATAATAGCAAACATGTTCATCTGTGAACTCCATAGGATATCATTAAAAGCTGCTTTCCTTTCTCTTTAAGTAAATACTTAATATTCTGTTCTCAGTTTAGCAAAAACGTTTAGGAAACACCACATTACTCTGGATCGGTATGAATTTGCCTAATAGATTATTCTGCCCCTGACAGCAGCCAATACTGGCTGTTCAGAAGAAGGTACAAGAAACACATTAATGATCAATTATGGAAGAATCTGCCTTTTGGGCAGCAATTCACAATTTTAATATGCTTGTCACCTTTTGCAAAGAGGATACTGGGTGTACCAAACCACTACATGCAGATATGAATAATGGGTTTGCTGCTTTCTCTTATAGAAAGTTCTTTAAGTAGGCTAATAGTTTAAAAGTTAGTGTGCTCCACTATTAAATATATTATGATGCATTGTGTTTTTCTTGTACTTTTCAGGGAGTGGTAAAGTTAAGGGGGTCTCATGGCTGCTTCATAAATGATACATCAGGGTTCCCTTCCTCTTAACAAGAGAGAACCTGAAAAAACTGTTCTGGCTTTATGCTGTTTAGAACCCTGAAGAGTAACTCAGAGATGTGTGTCTTGTTCCCATCTTTGCCAGTCTCAGTTCATTTCTAACACCTTTGCAGAAGGCTACATTCCTCAATGTTGCAGTGGGAGGATGGTACAACCTTCCAGAAGCATCTCCAAGTGAAGTCGCTCAGTTGGTGCCACACACAACGCACTCTCTCACACACACCGGGTAGCTGAAAAATGTGCCAGCAGTAAAGAGGCAGGAAGGATCTTCACATGGAGGTGTTCATTGCAGCCACTCGTGTTGAGGGATCCAGAGATGATGGCGAGCATCAGGGGAGGGTCTAGGTTTATATACAGGGTCGGTAGGGGCAGAGGGAGAGCATCAGGGACCAATGGTCTGAGGGCACGGGGGCGGTACACAGGCAGGGCTTGGGTATGGGAGCCAATGGGGAACCAGTGAGGGAGAAAGGGGCAGAGGAACAAGGGCCAATGGGAGAGTGGGGAAGGGAGAATGTTCTAGGGCAGGGACATATATGGGAGAAAGGGGCAGGGAGGCCAATGGGCCAACTGGGGAAACACAACTGGAGCATAACTAACCCTCTGTTAATAGGCTCAAGAGCCTCCACACATCACGCTCAGAAATCATGCAGAATTAGGTGGTGCTCCCAGACACCGAATTCTGTTTCTTGGATTTACCTCCATGCATTGTGCATGATAAAACAGAAATCTTGTAACTAAAGAACCGTAAGGTAATACTCTTTTATAATTTCTATTTGAAGAAATGGCCATGTGTCTGAACCTAACAAAAATTTTATTTTCTTGACTTTTGATCATGCTAAGATTACGTATTTTTAAACATGCTGATTAAAAGTCTTATGTCTGATTTTGTTTTGTAGGGTTTTTCAAGTTATATTTTTTCAGATTTTGAGATCATTCAGATTGATGCTTCTGGGCATTAGTAGAGAGACAAAGTAACAAAATTTTCAGATTTAAATAGATTTTAAGATGGAAAGGATGTAGACAAAATAATGTTCTTCAATGGTTTTCATGTGTCCCCTGTTGGAGTATCTTGCTGAGAAATAACTAGGAGCTCAGTTTCTCTGGGCGGTTTTGCAGATCTGAAAAATCTTGAGCTCTGAAAGGCAAAAGAGAGAAGAGGAATAGAGTTAGACTTTCCATTCTCTAGGGATGGTGTCTGACATGAGTTAGACCTACTTAAGTTTTAGATCGCATAACCTTTACTCATTTGCTTCTAGTTTCAGGACATTTTTTATTGTCATATGGTCTTGGTGCTGCACTTTTGTGTTGAAAAACCTGTTCTGAGCTGTAATGAAAGTTGAACCAAAAAAGAGTCCCGTTCAAGCACTACATTCAGCACAGTTTGCTGTGGAGGCACAGCTGGCTGGTAGTCCTCTGCAGCTGGGGACAGGGCTGTGAGTCAGATCTGCAGGATTTAACCTCAGGGACAATGGAGCAGCTCATGTTCCATTCAGGAAGGCCATATGAGACAGGGGGAGACCGAAGAGGGGTCTGATGTGCAGCTAGCCCAGTAACTGTGACAGCACTGAAGAAGCAAATCTGATTATTCTAATCTTTGCGTCTCTTCTGAATACTACCAGAGTTGCTAGTCTGCATATAAAAAAGCCAAATGGCATGCAAGTCCCCTGTGTATTGTTCTTTTCCCTATTGTGCTTAATGACTGATAAGTTATATAAAATAGGTACAACTCTCTGATAATGCTTATGTAAGTACCTGTTTAGTAATCCTTCTCTGAACACCAAGTTTTAGCTGATGGAATTTATTAACATTTATATTACTGTAGAGCTGAGAGACATCAGCTAGGTTACAGATATGTTGTGCTAGGTACTGTAAAAAGAGAGACTATCAACATGCCACATGAATCCTTGCTTCGTATTTATTTTATGAAATATATCTTCTATATTTGCATTAATGTGAGGTGACAGAGCATTGTAAAATTGACCAGCAATTTATAGCCTCTTTATTTTTTAATTAAAAACATAAATATTCTTCTATGTAGCAAAAGAGAAGTTTTCTAAAATGAATTCAGAATTACTTAACCAGCTTCATTCCTTCCACCCACAGCTATAGAGAAATTTTCTGTAAAGGTATGGAAATAATTTGCCTTTTAAAAAATAACAAGGAATAAATGAAGAAATAATCACAAGCTTTTACCAATTTAGGCTAATAGAGCAGTAAATGAAAGATTAACTTTCAGTAATGCACAAATAATGACTCAGCTCTCACAAACAATGCCTTTGTCAGTTATCAAGGCGTAAGACATAATTTTAACAACCAAATGTAGACTGAAACCTTGCAACTGTCATCTGCATGGGTGCATGGGAAGTTGGAGGAGACAAAGCCAGGGCAGGTAATCCAGACTGACCAGAGGAATATTCCTGACCATATCATGCTCAGTATACAAAGCAGATGAAGAAGAAGGAGAAAGTGGGGGTGTGGGGATGTTTGTAGTGATGGTATTTGTCTTCCCAAGTCACCATTACGTATGCTAGGGCCCTCTTCTACTGGAGATGGTTGACCACCTCTCTGTTCATGGGAAGCACTGATATAATTCCTTGTTTTGCTTTGGTTGTGTGTGTAGCTTTGGGTTTTCCTGCTGAAGTGACTTTATCTCAACACAAAAGTTTTCTACCTTTTACGCTTCCAGTTCTGTCCCCAATCCCAGCATTGGGAAAGTAAGTGACTGGCTGCATGGGGCTTGGCTGAGAAAGGCTGAAATAATTGGGATTGTTCAGCCTGGAAAAGGGAAGTCTTTGGGGTGACCTAATTGTGGCCTTTCAGTACCTGAAGGGGCCTCCAAGAAAGATGGAGTCTATTCACAAGGGCATGTAGTGACAGAACAAGGGGAAGTGGCTTAAAACTGAAAGAGGGTAGGTTTAGATTAGATATTAAGAAGAAATTCTTTACTGTGAGCGTGTTGAGGCACTGGAACAGGTTGTCCAGAGTAACTGTGGATGCCCTACCCCTGGGAGCATTCAAGGCCCGTTTGGATGGGGCTCTGAGCAACCTTGTCTAGTAGTAAAACGTGTCCCTGCCCATGGCAGGAAGGTTGGAACTCGATGATCTTTAAGGTCCCTTCCAATCCAGGCCATTCTGTGATTCTATTCTATGATAATCTTGGCTTTTTTTTTCTTTAATTAGCAACTTTTTATGACTAACACTTATGGATGTTCTGGGGTATAATGCTAGGGTGTATAAACTCTAGACTTTGTCACAAGTCAGCCATTTCAGTACTAACCCTAATGAAACACAAATACTTTGTCTTGCAATGTGAAAATAAATAATCTTGTAAGAATGGAAGGGGTTCCTAGTGATAATAGTGAAAACCCAATTCTGCATTAAAAAAAAAAACTAACTAAATATTGCATTCTCCTGTGCCTCACTCCAGCAGTCCATGAGACAGCTTTCAAATCAGTCAGCTGATTTCAGTCACATTTGGAAGCAGAGTAGAACACTCAAAGATAATGGTTGAATAAAATAGAAGAGCCCTATTACTGCTCCAAATCTGCAACATGAGTTCAGCACCTATTAGATATCAGCAAATGACCACAGGATGTTAACATTGGGCTTCACAAAGCGATAGGAGACCAGGATTCAGTAGTTTTGCTGCTAGAGATAGTTATCAATAAGGATGAAATTGAAGTTAAAAGATGTTTAGTCAGAGGAAAACACAAAGAGCTGAATTCGCTCAGTGTCCTGAAAGACCCAATGCACAGTCAGAAGTGGGATTGTTCATGATCCAGCCTGTAAGAGATTTTTAAGCAGGGTATGATTCTGTAAGGGGTTTGCAGAACAGCACTTACATTTAACCAAACACAAAAAGTGAGCTAACAGAGATAGGCACTTTTGTCTGAGTTCAAGGAAGGAAAAATTGAAGACATGGAGGTAAGTGGAAGGTAAAAGGTTTTCTGAAGACAAATTTGGCCAGACCAGTCTGCTATCTATTCCTGGCAAAGGCGCTTCTTAAACACAGAAAGCACAGCTGATCTAATCTAACACACATCACCTGAAGGATTCCTTGATACAGGATGTCAATGCTAGAAATTTACATAAATTAATAGAGCAATCAGAAAAAAATCATTGAAGAAAAGTCCCTTAAGGCTATTAAATATGAAAACAACTATTTTGATTTGGAAGTCTGTGAGCCATGGAGGTAAGGACACATTTTGAGGGAAGTAAAGCTGCATACTCAGCTGATTTTTATTCTCTTTTATACACGTGGGTTATTGACAGATAGACCTTTAGTCTGAGCAGTATGACCATGCTCATTCTCCTGTTTTCTTATCTGAACTGCTCTGCAGTATATGACAGGAAGTTATTAATTAAGCTGGAGAAGACGTGGGAATAATTCCAGAATTTAAAAAAGTTTGTTTTAAATTACAAAATAATTTTAAAATTATAAAGCTAGGGCTGTATAAGCTGTTGCAAAAATGATTCTTCCCCCCTCAGCACTGAGGAGGTCGTTTCTGACACTATTCTAGGCTCCTTAGAACAAAAGAGTTATGGAGTTCTTCCATAGAGTCCAGTGAAGGACTACAAAGGTGAATAAGGAACTGGAGCCTCTCAGATGTGAAGAAAGGCTAGGAGAGCTGGAACTGTTTACTTCAGATAAGAGAAGAATATGGGGCATGTTATTAAAGTATATAAACACTTGGAGGGAGGGTGCAACAAGGAAAAAGCCAGGGTCTGATCAATGGGATGCAGAATCATAGAAACACAAACTACCTGGAAAGAACAAAAACACAGGAGGTGCTGTCTGAAATTAGGTAAAACTTTCTTACTGTGAGGGGGACACAGCTCTAGCAAAGATTACCAAAATACTCAAAATCATCGTGGTTTCCTGAAACCTGACAAAGAGCAAAAGCCTGAGCCTAGGCAGAGCAGTAAAGCCACATAGGGGTGAGGTTGCCAAAGAGAAGAAATGTTTGGAGGGAGCAATGTTGGGGAAATGCCATGCTGGTTTTCACAAGTGTTTAGCAGCTGCAATGTCCTTGGAGCTCTGGGCTTTGTGGTTTTCACAGCCATAAACGTAAGCATACCCATAACCCTAACCATAAGCAAAACCCTAAACCTAGGAAGAGCAGTAAAAGACTCATGGGGGTTGGGCTAGTGTGAAGGTAAAAAGTGCAGAGGTAACAGTGGTGGGGAACTGCTAAGCTGGACTTGGCATGCCTTTTGCATCTGCAGAGTCCCTGGAGCTCTGGGGTTTCTGGTTCTCTCAGCCCGAACCCTAAGCGTAACCCTAAGCTTAAGTGTAACCCTAAGCCTAGGCGGAGCAGTGAAAGTTATAAGAGGATAAGGCTGGTTAGAAGGAGAAAAATGTGGAGGAAGCAATCTTGGGGCAGTGCTGCACTAGCCATGGCATGCCTTTAGGAGCAGCAGTGTCCCTGGAGCTATGGGCTTTGTGGTTTTCTCAACCCTAACCCTAAACCTAGGTGAAAATCTAGCCCTAGGAGGAGCAGGAAAAGCCATATGGTGGTTAGCCTGGTGCCAAGGAGAAAAATGTGGATGGAGCAATGTTGGGGCAGTCCTGCACTGGCCTTTGCCTGCCTTTAGCATCTGCAGTCTCCCTGGAGCTCTGGGCTCTGTGGTTTTCTCCCTCTTGAACTGAGGGGCCCTGAACTTGTGAGTCTTTCTGGGGAAAATACTAAGTGGAAACATTTTTCTCAGATGCATTTCTGAACTGATTCACAAAAGCATACACCACTATTTTCATAGAAATTATGATTTTCTTTGCTGTGTTCCGTAGTGGTGGAAATATTTGACAAGAAATATGTTTTTTAGCATGTTTAGATAAGCTGTCCTCTGGTTCTTTAAGCTTTCAGTTCATAACACCTCAATAGTCATTCTTGTCAAAGTTGATACATGAGGAGGTGAGGTCTACTTTTATAGTGACCTATGTTGAATCCTAGTATTTTATTTAGGGAAAGGTGATATTGGTTAAGTTGTCCCAATGATAAAAATTTACCACTGGAGGAAATCCAAATAGATTTTAAAAGACTGTCATCACAGAGGCTGATTTTGATGCCTAGTGGTTTAGGTATTGTTTCTTTATGGGGCGCTGCTTAACATAAGGCTGGTAGGTGTCTCCAGGAGAAGAAGGAAGATATGGGAAGAAGCTAGTTAGGTTCAGCTTAGCAGGCTGTAAGGACCAATGTGGAGCAGTAAATGTTCTTAGGAGGAACGGAAAAAGGAAGCTGGAGGAAAGGATGCTGGAAGTCCTAAAGGTGGCTGTAGGAGCAAAGAAGGAGCAGCCTGATGCAGACATAACAGGGGCAGCAGTGCCCTGCTCCAGACTGTAGATGAGTGTTGGGGCCTTGTGCTCCGGTTCTGGAAATAACGTGGTGACTTTAAAACTTGTACTGGTGGTGCAAGTGGGACCTGCAAAGTCTGTGAACCACTGTCTGGTGAGTTGAGATGGGAGTTGGTGGTAGGCTCCTTCACACAGCGTTTAAAGCATTTATACCCATGGCAGTTCCACTGTCTGAGTGTGGAAAGCCCTGTGTGTTATGTGTCAGGATATGGCTATTTATATGAGCCTGTGGAAGGCTCAGGTTGAGGGAGGCTGGTGTTCAGGCACACGTTTTGGCCCTGCTCTGACTTCCGAGTTTTCTCTGCACGTCTGCACATCATTGTGCCTCATGTTCACACTGACACAGCCCAAAGAGGGATCAGTTGCATTATTATCTAAATCCCAACAGTGTGCTTAGATCCGATGATGACATGAGTGTACACTATTTCTGTACAAAGAGAACTGCGCTGAGAAAAGCAAGGAGGATGGCAGATGGGAGCTGCAGCTTACCAGGTGTGGAGGTTTATAGGGACTACTTGTCTGGAGTTTTTACTCATTATCTTTTCATACGCTACTTTCTCAAAAAAAAGCAAATGTAGTTCTGGTCTCTCAATTATCTGTTTGTGTGATTGTACACATGCACATAACTATCCGTTATCATTGTCTGTAATATTGCCAGCATGATTTTTTAAAAATCAGAACAGTTGCCAGTAGCTCTGCCTGCTTTCTTTTTCAAAGAAGGTACAATTTAACAGAGCGGATCTAACCGTTCTATTTCCCAGAATGTACCAAAGTTTGATCTTTTTAAAAGGTAAGATAGGAAAGGCACCTTGAGTATTATTGCTACTGCTGCTTCTCTTTAATGGTTATATGGTGACACTGCTTCGCATAGGATTAGTGTCACTGGCACGGAGGGGATAGGAGATTGGCTGCCTTGAGGAATGAGATGAGACGATAAAGGAAAGAGGATGTTACCTCTGCGGCATCTGGCTCCGTCTCTCAATTTTCATTCCATGTGTTCTGTGTGGAAGCAAAGTAGGGTTTGTAGCTGTTTCTTGCCTTTGCACCCCTGCCATTGTTAGGCAACAGAAAAGAGAGTGAGAGAATTGTGACAAATCTATTTCACTTAAAATAGCTGTACTGTGTAATTATTCAAGAGGGCTTAGCAGGCAAATTAGATAAAGCTAAAAGTTAGGCAGATCACCAAAGTTATAGAATACAGTGACAGAGTGATCCATAAAATTCTTTGGAAAGCATTGATGTAATTCTGTTACTTATGTACTCATATTGCAGTGAACATGATTTTCCGAGTGCTGCATTTCTGCTTAACTGAAATGAAAGCCCTAAATTTCTTAACTAAATTTTGCTTTGTGCAGCAAAGGCTGAAACTTTGTCTGCAAAAATCAGATTCCAGTACAATGACCCCTTTGGAGTACAGCAGTTGGAGCCAATCTGAACCATTTTTTCTTCATGTGCATCAAAAGTGTCACAATTAAAACTGTCATGGTAGGAGAGAAAATTGTAAAAGGAGAGGCCCAACAGTGCATTGAGAAGATGAAAGATTTTTAGTTGACCTCCACTTGTCAGAGCACATTTCCCTCTGCAGGCAGGGTCATTTATGTGTCTTGAGTTTGCACCTGATATCAAACAAGCAGCTTCTCTGCCAGCGATTTTACTTTTTCACTCTCCAAAGCTGTGTCTCTCCCAAATACTTTAGGTGAAAATGTTGTCCCATAAAAATCTCAGTAATGAGAGATTTGAGTTTGCTATTGAAACTTTCCTGTAACAGGCTATTACTCGATGCCTGTTCATTTCAAGGAAGGATAATTAAAGAGCCAGAAGAGAAAAGAAGGAAAAAAAGCATCTCACCTTTCTGGCATATTTTTAAAGGATTCAATTAGGGACACACAAAACAAAATTTGTTTAAAAACATGATTGATGTTGGAGCTTTAACAAGGCGCTGTCATTGGATAGAGGGGCTTTTTATTAATGCATGAGGCGTGATAGAAATGTGTGGGACAGGATGCCAGGCTGTTGACAGTGTTTGTGTGTTGTATATGTTTTACATGAAGAGATGGGCTGTGTAAAGATGCATTTTGTTTCTTCTTTCACTGGTTCATTTCTTTAATCTGAACTGAAACTGAACTGAAACTGAACTGAAACTGAAAGATCATACTGTGAGGAAAGCAGATTTGAGTGAAAAGGGATATTAAGAAAATGTACCTTGAAAGAGAATATTTCATATATATACTGTTATTTTCTCTAGAATTGAAATACTTAAAAGCTGGTAGTTGTACTCTGTACCATGAATACTGCAGAGGGCTGAAAAAGCACTCACAATCATGTGATGTTCCTGAACTTCTGTATATATATGCACATATATGAAGATGTGTATGTACATATTTCATAGAAACATATTCATATATACACATATACATCTAGGTGATATATAAGTATGTATATATGATATATACATATATGTATAGATAGGACAGCACCATCAATAAGAGTAGTAAAATGCTGTTAGCATTGCCTATCAACAGCTTTTAGAGGTAGAAGCTGTTTCTTATGGAGGGAGGGCTCTTTGTCACATATAGAGAAGAAAAACAAACTGTGAAATCCTTATTATCTTTGAAAATGCACTTCAAAACTGAGTAGTCTTCTTTTTTTTTCTTACTGTCATTTAATCTGTCTATAAAGAGACATAGTCTCTTTTCCTCTCTCTTTTTATTTATTTATTAATTCAGAAGTGATTAGTTGCCTGTGCACAAAGCAACCCTGATGAAATTAAAAATTTGATTGCTTTTATTAAGAGATTATAGCTACATCTTGCATACAGATACCAGTAGCTCTGGGGAAACCTAAAGTGGTCTTGCAGAATCCTGGAAGAAATTAAAGTGTAGGTACTAGTCAATAGTTTAAAACACATTCTGGAAATACATACAAAGACGTTTTTCACCGAGTTTCCAAGGAAGATTCAGGCAGTAGTTAAAAGTTACAGAGAACCAGAAATTTTGTTCAGGAAACTCTAAAGAAAATAGTTTCATAAATTGGTTAACGGTGATTTGTTTTAATCCAAAGAGAAGTTGGGGTTTTTTGCTTTTCTTCCTAAAGATCTCTGAGATTTTTAGAGATGTGGATGAGCATGGAAAATACTTTCGCCAAGAATGGAATTTGAAACTGCAAACACTTAGGTACTTGAATGATATTACTGAGATTTCTGCTTGACCAAGAAGGTATACATGGTTTGCCTCGCACCATGGCTTGATCTTTTGCTTGTATCTGAGTGCTCGGAGCTGTCCCTGGATGGAACCCAGCATTACTCAAAGTGGTTTCATGCAGGTCTTAATTCAGAGGCCCCTTTTTTTGTGATGCTTTTACAGACTACATTGAACAGTCTGAGCAGCAAGTCCATTCACAAAAAATTGCACCCAGGCAATAAATCTTTCAAAACTGCTTGTGTGATTGCTTTTGCTACAGCACCAGCTACTTAAAGCACTGAAGAATTGTCCAGTAAATAAAAGGTACTGTTAGAAACTGCTAATAAAGTTCAGAGAACCATCCAGTGACAAATTTCAAAAGAGCAGACTTTCAATAGAAATGACATTGCTTTAACACAAGTAGGAAAATTATCCAAGGGGTAGAAGATGAAAGGTTCAGAAAATCTAACTTTATAAAGTGACACACTTAGACACATTTCCTATAGGTCTAAAATGAAAACTGCCATTTAAGAATAAAGACTTTAAACAAATGGCAGAGTTGGCAGAAAGAACTGCAGGACCTTGGATTTTGGAGAAAATATGTTAACACAAACATACTGTGTACATATTACCAGGAATAAGGAGAAAAAGGCAATAAAATAAAACATTTGTCTAAATACATGTCTCAAGACCTGCACTCAGACAATGGAGTTTTTTCATCTATTTCATCAGAGCCATTAGATGAGCTCGGGAAATTTACCGTTTGAAAACAACTGGGTAAAATATAGCTATTTCTTTCAATGAAAGAGCTGTTCATATTAGAGACATTGTAGGTATGAAAAAAAGTGTTTGGGACAAAATATCTGAAAAGGAAAAGACTAGGCAACACTGTTAGGAAACAATTTTTCTGTAGAAGGATCTCCTTAAATTGGCCAAATGCCTTTGCAACAGGTAATAAGCTGTATTTCCTGACTACTGAGTCTGAGAAATTCTTAATTGCCCATAAATCCATGTACTGGAAAGTTTGGAAAATTTAATGAGTTGGCAACAGACTTTAAAAGAAAAGGATTTCATACAGACTGAATTACTAGTAACTAAAGGACAATGGATAAATAAGAAGGACTTCAGCTGAAGTCTTGGGGACTTAGGACCAACTAACCCACATATTTTGTAGATTAAATCTTTCCTTCATGGTCAAGGATATCTGTCTTCTAAAATGATGATGACTTCTACATATAGTTTGAGGCATGAATTTCAAGCAGTAATACGTATCTTGCCTTACTGAAAATTATCTTGAGGTGTTCATTTTCCTCACTTGTGTCTTCAGTTGCTTGAAACAGAAGGAGTCACATAAAGGACTGTCATTTAGGTGAAATCTTGTAAAATGAAGGCCTCATTGCCTTTGTAAAATCATAGCTTAGGATTGTTACTTCAGCTAGAGAAGGACTGTGGGAAAAGTCTGTGAGAAGAAAAACAATTAGTTTTTACCCATGAAAATGGAGTATCAACAGAAGCAAGGAAGCTAAACAATAGAAGGAGAAAAACAGCAACATATCTGCACCTGGTATTTTTCTGAATGCCTGAATGCTTATGCTATAGGTGACCAATAATGGTATGTTGTTGTTAAATAATAGCCAATTAATCTATTGTAGTAGCTATGCAACCAATGGATGAGTAACTTAAATGATAAACACGTAAAAGAGTATAAATGACACTGGCTTTTGCAATAAAGGAAGCCTTTTGCTTGAAACTGTTACTGGGGTGTGTGTGTTGTGGCTGCCTCAGCAGCAACAAAGGACAACACCGTAAACCTGTAAGAGTGATGAAAGGTAGTCAGGTCTGTGCATGGGCTCATGCTCCCATGCAGTCTCAGTGCACATAATCAGTGTCATGTGTCTTGCACCTGAGTGAGAAACTTCTACTACTCTTATTGCTGGAATACAATACCTCATTGCTGTAAGCTGTTTTTATTTTTCTGTTCGTTGAGAGAGTTTGATGTGGCCTGACTCATTCATGAGGCTACTCATATATAGAAAGATCTGGGTTTTGGAGGCTTGGGCCTTGCATCTTTCAACTTGAAATTAATATGTTGATTGGGATTCTGATTACATGCCTGATCACTTCTTTAAAATCTATGTATGGTCCATTAGAACACTGTTCAATAGCTCCTCCTACTTCACATCTCAGTATTTGTGAAGCTTGTTTCCAACTTAACATAGAAGTTAAGACATTGCAGGAAAAAAGCTTACTAACATCAGTTAGTAAGAGCAGCACTAGCAGATTGTAGAATCATAAAATCTAAGGGTTGGAAAAGATCTTTAAAATCAAGTCCAGCCATCAATCCAGCACCCCCACCATGTTCACCACTAAAACATGTCCTCAACCATGAGCCATATCCATAAAGGTGTGGAACACTTCCAGCAATGGTGACTCCACCATTACCCTGGACAGCACATTCCAATTCTTTACAACACTTTCAATGAAAAAAATTTCGTAAGATCTAATCTAGACCTCCATTTCCTTTTGTCCTGTCTATTGATACCCAGAAGAAGAGATTGACACCCACCCAATGGCAACTTCCTTTCAGGTAACTGTAGACAGTGATAAGACTGTCTGCCCCTAGCCTCCTTTTCTCCAGATTGAACAATCTCAGGTCTCTCAGCTGCCCTTTATAGGATATGTGCTACAGCCCCTTCACCATCTCCACTGACCTTCTCTGAGCTCATCCCAGGACCTTACTCTCTTTCTTATTGTGAGGGAGCCAGAACTGAACACAGCTCTCGAGGTGTGGCCTCACCAGTGCTGAGTACATGGAGATGACCACTATTCTAGTCCTGACAACCACATTATTTGTAATAGAGGCCAGGATACCACTGGCCTTCTTGGCCACCTGAGCACACTCTGGCTCATGTTGAGCCAGCTGTCAACCAGCACCCCTGGGTCCCTCTCCTCTGCCCCCAGCCTGTAGCACTGCCTGGAGTTGTTGAGACCCAGGTGCAGGACTCAGCACTTGGCCTTGTTGAATCTCATACAAATGATCTCAGCCCAATGATCCAGCCTGTCCAGATCTCTTTGCAGAGCCTTCCTGCCCTCCAGCAGATCAACATTCCCACCCAGCTTGGTGGTGTCAGCAAACTGACTGAAGGTGCCCTTGTTCCCCTCATCCACATCATCGATAGATATTAAACAGAACTGACCAGTACTGAGCCTTGGGGACCCCCACTAGTGACCAGCCTGGGTGTGGCACCATCCACCAGCACTCTCTGGGCCTGGCCACCCAGCCAGCTTTAATCCAGCAAAGGGTGCACCTGTCCAAGCCATGGGCTGCCAGCTTCTCCAGGAGAATGCTGTGGGAGGCAGTAACAAAAGCTTTACTGAAGTCCAGATAGACAACATCCACAGCCTTTCCCTTATCCACTGGGCAGGTTACCTGGTACTGCAAGGAGATCATGCTGGCCCAGCAGGACCTGCCTTTCCTAAACCTATCCTGGCTGAACCTGATCCTCTGGTTGTCCTGTACGCGTTACTTGGTGACACTCAAGATGATCTGCTCCATGACCTTCCCTGGAAATGAGGTAGGGATCCCATTTGCCATCTTCTGGTCACTTAGGACCTGCTTGGTGGACCAGAACTGCTGGTAAATTATTGGAAGTGATTTGGTGCATGATGTATGAATAAAACCACAGAATGTGGCATTGTATATCCACTTCTTTAAAAATCTTGTAAAAAATATTTCTATGAACATGTTACAGTATATGAAATTACTCAGCCATGTAAATAAAGTTGTCCAATTTGAGTTTTGCTGTTTCAGAAGCTATTGAATAACATGCCCACTAATGGGATGTGAAAAGTGAATATGATGTGAATAAAGTCCAGTGATTCCTAAACTCGAATAAAACCAGTCATTTATGAATGCCTATGTAAATACAGTAAGATGAAGTATATCTTCTATAATTTTCATTTTCTGCAGACATTTAGGAAACAGACATTCTGGAGAACTCAAAATTATCATAATGACTATCTTAGAATGACTATGTGTTTTACATACTTAAAATGACATTACCTGAAACCCCACTTTTTAATGAGGCTTTGAAAATAAATATTAATAAAGCAATTCTATTTTGTCTTTGCTACAATGTAACAATTCTGTCCTGAGGACTGGAAAGTATTTTTGAGACTGTAAGAGCATTTGATTTTGATTTCTCAGTGCTTAATAATCACCCTACACCAGACCAGCTTTTAGTTGAGAGTATTTTCCCTTTTGTAGAGGTCTGCCTAAAGAGAGAAAAAACCAGAACCAAAGCTTAACCAGCTCTTCATGCTTGTTCTCTCCCCTCCTTCACAGAGTAACACGCAGTGACATTCAGCCAGGTTTCTCCCTGGTGCCGGATTTGACTCATGGTGCCACAGAGCAGGAGTGCAGAGTGTTTAAGGCTTTCATCCCTGGCATAAAAGGTCTGGCTAGCTAGACCGAATCTCTGCATAAACTTTTCAATGTGAGAACCACAACTGAAAAAGTCACAGAAAAAGAAAGTCTTTTCCAAACCATGTGCCCACAACTCTGTTCAACGCTCTTCATCAGTCTAGAAGTTTTGTCTTCCTTCTTGGGGGACACTGACATTGTGCATTTCCAAAGTAAAAAGTGACACCTGCCAAGAAAGCAATGAAAATTGTTAGTGTGTCCAACTTCAAATAGTTTTCAATCTTTCAGTGATTATGGATGCTTCCTATCAAAACTGTTCAAGATGCTGTAACTTTTATATGGGTTTCTGCAAAAAGATAAACCTTGGAAGTTGCTGGACTGTAAAATGGTACACTATAACACTGGCAAACCTTTAAAAGATAAATCTTGGCAGCCACTGGACTGTACAGCATTAACACACTCTGACACCATTAGATGTCTGAAACTCCAGAGAAGGATCCTAGGAGTGTTTTTTCTCATGTAACAGAATGAATGAATGTAACAGACAGTGCTACCTCAAAAATCCACCTGGCTTAAGTTAATTCACAACTATCCTATGTAAGTGCATATATTTTTAGTGAGCTTTTTCTAGAAAGGCAACAGTGGCAATTACTTAGGTGGCTTATATTGGCTTATATACTGATAGCTGTGAAACAAAGTCTGGCAATTCTAGTTCTCAGAACAATGCCTTATCTGTAAAACATAAACTACCAAAATAGTCAGTAGTTTTAACGACAATATAAAATGTTCCTTTTTATCTCCTTTTTAGTAATTTTGCAGGTTTAAAAAAGTTTATTCTTAAAAACCTTTCCAGAAATGCAGCCTCTCAACTCACTTATATGAGAGTTTCTATCTACTGGGAACCTCTAGGAGCCTCTACAAGGCTCAGATTTCTCTGTCCCTACTGCAGGAGCAGCTACCTGCTTGAATTTTCTTTGTATGGTTTCACTTAGCTCCAATGCAGCAGCATTTGCTTGACCTCCATACTTCCTTCTCACAGATGCCTACTTGGCATTTTCCTCTGCTCTGTTGCAGCATGTTTGCCTGAACTCTGACTCCATGTCTTCATCTTTACACTTCTCTGCCACTCCTCTGCGTCCCTCCTGGTCCCTACATTAGTCTCACCCAATTTGCTCTCCAGTGTCCAAATACATTTTCCCTCCCCACTGATCCCACTGTATCTGGCATGTCCATATTCCCCTGTCCCCTGCTTGGCCCTCACAGGGTAGCTAACAGACCATTAGCTTCCCTGGGGTCATCCTGTCTTCTGCTCAATTGCAAATAACAAGGAGTGGCATCCACCTTCACTGGTTCACCCTCACTTTCTCCCAGAAACTTTAAATGGATCTGGCAACCAATCATCTAAAATCAGGTTTGGCCTGGTCAAGGTCTTGACAATGGGAGATGGGAAAGCATTTTACATACATATCAAATTACACAGGTTTTTAAATGACAATTATTAATACTTGTCATATGCTAAAAAATATTAATTCTATATTGATAAAACTCCTCTAACTAATTTTTTCTGTGATTTGAACAACACGAAGGCTGGTGGTGCTGTTCACAGAGGTCCTGCACAGCAGCTGCAGAGGTGTGAGATCAGGGCAGACTTTAGAATGGGGCTTTTCTTCCGATACTGGTCAGATTGTGCTCCAGCAAAACCCTTATGAAATGTTAGCATCATTTACTGAGCCTCAGGCCTAAATACATGAACCTTGCTTGCCTCACTGGCTTTCACCTCTCCATTGTAAAGTTGTTCTGTGCTTTGGAACAATTCTGCCATTTCTGTGACAGCTGTCCGTAAAAAACTAGAAATTATGGCAATTTCATTATGGTATCTCTCGCTGCACACTGTAGAAAACTAATCATGATCTAAAACTAATCCCTGGACCTAATAAAATACTTTGCCTTCTATGACTTCAGGAGCTATATTTTATTTCTAAAACTAATCTACCCTTAATGTGTGGGGAAGGAGGACAGTAGACCATGTCGTCTCAGTGCAGGCTGAGAATCTCAGGTGCAGTGGGTTTTGACAGTTTTGAATAGCAATACATCACTGAACAGATAAATAGAGGCTACACTCTCTTTGCAGCAGCTCTTTTTCAACACCAAGATGACATCTGTGCCCTCTACAAAGGATTGTATGATGTCATCCTCATAGAGGAATAGGTTTTGAACACCATTGGGCTTGAGTGGGATGTTGGTGTTTGCAAGGTGGTTGGAGTGTTATTTTTCCTTCAAGAAACTGGTTCTCCAATGGCAAGGTGATATTTTTGTCACCCAAAGTTTTCAGCAAGTGTGTATCAAAATACTACAGCTATATAGTGGAAAGCAGCAAACAGAGGATCACAGACTTGTAGTTATATGTCATAGGGAAAACAAAAAATTCTACTGGCATATGCAAAACTCCATCTGAAAGGAAAATTAATCCAATGTGTACATCAGAGCAGTAGATAATGATATCTTCTATTGTTGTTCTCTTTAATGAAAGTTTTGACACCAGGGGAAAAACTTGTAAAGGTTTGTCTAAGGCAAACTGCTTTAAATATATATATTATAAAGTGAGTTTGCTTGTGAGTTCTTAAGAGGCTGGGATGCAATACAGGAAGAATAATTTCAAGCTGATTGTACAGTTAAACACTTTTACTCAATATAGTTCATCAAAGTAGCTGAGTTGTGTTAGCGCTTTATTGTAAAATATACAGTGCATTTAACACTCAATGCCATGTCCTCAAAAAGAAAGATCAAAAGTAAAATAGAAATCTAAATGTTAAATTTTCTTAACTATTTCATTCCTTTACTGTACAGTCCTTTCTTTATCGTGGTGACCTTGTTAGAAGTCTGACACATAATTAGGAACCATGCTTTCCCATTATATTATGGAAGATACTTTGCTCTCAGAAAGTTCTACAGAGCTTTATTTTCACTTCCATTTGGAAATAGAATTGTGGGATTATGAATAAAGGTATTTCCTTCATTATTTGTTATCATGAGCGTGTCTTCTTTGAGTAAATTTGAAAAGGTTTTAATACATCAGGGAATGGATTTCACAATATATTAACAATTAACCAGTAGACTTGCTTGTTAAGAACAATTTCTCTGGAAGCAGTATGTCATAATCAAAAAGTAGTATAATAAGCCAAGAACTCTTTCCTGGTAAACCATTTCCTGCTGTATTTTTGATATTTAATCTGATAGAGAAGAACATAATAATTGTTTAATTGTTTCCTATTGATATGTCCAATTCAGCAGCTCTCAGTCAGTCACCCTGTGGCCCTGGAGCAGTCATTTGGCAGTTCCATAGATTTTTAAGCCATCAGGGACCATTAGATCATCTTGTCTGATCTTTCTGCATAAACAGGTCAAAGAATTTCATCTAGTTATCGCCCGTATTAAGTGGAGCAACGGATATATAACCAAAGCTCATCCTTATCTTCATCCTTACCTTTTGTTTTTTTAAATGGGGAATATTACCTCCTATTTCATATCTAAGGTGGGAAGATCCATTAATGTTTCTGAAGACTCTGAGATACTGGGATTTAATGTGCTATAATTGTGAACGGTAGAAATATTTCCAGTGATGACCTAAACAGGATTTTTTAATCAATGTGATGAATTGGATACAGGGACAAATTAATCTGTGGTGTCTCCAGCAGGAAGGAGATTTGCCAATTCAATTCAAGATTTTTTTATTATAACATTTGCTGATAATTTGAAGAAGGAAAGATATACAGTACAAAAATGATGTTTTAAAAAATGCTAAAAATAAAAATGTCAAACAGAAAGCAACTTTAAATATTCAATGTCATTAAATTTAATTGATTAAATTTTCTTAGATTTCAGATTAAAAATTCACAGGGATTCTCATTCCTTTTATCTTCATTAGCCCATATCTGTGTTATTAATTATTTGTTAGGCATTTCTATAAACATGTTAAATGTTTCCATAAATGTTACAATAAAAAAAAATCTTGAATGATATTAGTGCTGAGAATATAAAACTAAAATTCTTTTACTCTTAACATCGCTGGAACAATATAGTGATGCTTGCTGTGATCCATGTCCAAGGCAAAGAGCCTCCCTTTGAAGGCATTAAGTTATGGAAGAGGTATTGCCCAGCCTGTCTGAGATTGCAAAGTGCCTCCCAGTTCCATGGCTGCTCCTCTGCCTTTGCATCAGGCAAAAATAATTTATACACAAAGGGCTGGAACCCTCTCTGAAGATCTGCAATGACAGAACAGGAGTTGGTAGCCCAAGACATGTTTTCTGACTTCAATGAATGTGATTTTAGTATGCCTTAACCAAGCTTTCTATCAATTGAATTTGGGAAATCTACTGGAAAGAAAGCAAAGCTTTAGGAAAATACTTATATTCACTGGTTTATATTTGCCTTTTTAGCATCATTGTCCTTCATTTTTCCACATTGAGCGGTATTGCTCTTTCTGCTGTGAGTCTTCTCTGGATCTTCCTTGAAGAAGTTCCACTTCAAGCAGCTTTTGCGAACTTATTTGATGGTCAGAATTTCAATTAACAACAAATCTCCTTTGGAAGAGGGTGTAGTCAAGGCCATTCTGCTTTATTATGTATACTGTCTATTTATATTTACCTACAGTCTGTGCATATTTAGTCTACTTAAAACACACACACGGATGTATTTGCTGAACAAACAGTAGCTTCTATCCCAAAGTTACATTTACAGTGAGCAGAGTAAAACTTTTAAGGTTGGTAGTACTTGGAGAGAACTACTACACAGGAGACACTAAAACTGGTGATAATGATTTAAAACTCTGCCCTATTCAAAGCTTATTTTTTATAAGAATTAAAGTAATAAATTAAAGATACTAAAACTTCAGGCATGTTGTTTTACCTCTGAACAGCTAATATGTCAATGTGCCATCGTTTAAACCCAGCTGGCAATTAAGCACCATGCAGCCACTCACTCACCCCTACCCCACAACCCCACCGTGGTGGAATGGGGAGGAGAATCAAAAATAAAACTTCCAGGCTGGGATAAGAACAGTTTAAGAATTGAAACAAAGTGAAATATAATAATAATAATAATAGTAAGCAACAACAGCAATAATAATAATAATAATAATAATAATAATATAAAACCCAAGGAAAAACAGTGAGGCACAATACAATTGCTCACCATCTGCTGGCTGATGCCAGACACCTGTCTCTGAAACCCAGTCAGCCCCCCTTCCAGGTAATTCCCCCAGTTTATATACTGGGCATGCTGTTCTGTAGTGTGGAATACCCCTTTGGCTAGCTCCGGTCACCTGTCCAAGCTATAATCCCTCACAGGTTTGTTGTGTTCCTCCTCACTGGAGGAGCATGAGGCTGGCTGAGCATGAGGCACAAAAATGTCCTTGACTTAGGGTAGACACTTAGGAACAACCAAAACAACAGTGTGTTATCACCATTATTCTGATACTGAATCCAAAACACAGCACTGTACCAGCTACTGAAAAGAAATTAACTCTATCCCAGGCAAAGTCAGGACACATTAAAAATAAATACTTATAAAATTTTAAAAATTAAAAGGAAATTTATTCAATCCATTGAAGATTTACAGATTCTTTAAATTAAACTTTTGGAACTAGTAAAATAAGTGGCACTTCATGGTTCTGCAGGATCTGCTTCTCTGACCAGTCTGACTGTGATATCCACTGGAAGCAGCAATAAGTAACTTATGGTTCTCCAGTTACTGCTCCATTTCCTCCTTGATATTTGAAAAGCTGCATCCTATCTTCATTTTTACCATAAAGATGCAGAAGAGGAGGAGGTGACCAGCAGGGCTATGGAGGCCCAGAAAGACAAACCTGTGGGAAGGGAGTCACATGAAGAGGCTGTCAGAATAGGGAAGGAATCTCAACACGTGAGCCAGAGAGCATCAAGCAAATGCTGGAGATGTCCTCTTTAATGCAAAAAAAAAAAAAAAAAAAAAAAAAAAAAAAAAAAATTGAAGCTGAGGGAAAAGAGTCATTCTAGTCTACTTACAACAGAAGAATGATACTTCTTTTTTAATGACTGTTTTGGAAAGGAATGTGGATAGCAGAATCACTGCCATGCCTTCAAAGTTGCAACTGGATTTAGCATATGTGACATGTAATCCAGAAGGTGCTGTTATTCTTGCTTTAGGATTTATAACTGCTCCCATATATAGATAAACCTAGTGACCCTTTTGAACAAATTACGTTAAAAGATTTCAGTGAAAAACAGCGTAGCTACTCACTTAGAAATAGCAGAATAGAAAGAAAAGAAATTATTGGTTTGGGGTTCTTGCAAATCTTAAAGTTTCCTGGCATGTAAAACTCCTACATTCTTCTTACCAAGAACAAGAAAATACATATTTCATCACAATGGCCTTAACTTTGACCTCTGCATTGTGCCTTTTATGTATTATTTGTATTATATTGATTTAGAGTAGAATTCATCTTCACTGCATTTAGTCATTTAAAGTTAAGGGTTTCATCTAAGCTGTTTGTCCAGGTTCCCCTTATAGTAAATGGAGAAAGATAAGTTCCTCCAAATGGCAATTCATCCCATTTTAAGATAGGCATCTGAGATAGACTGGATGAATTGCTCTCTACTGCAGTCTCCCTCCATTGCTCTGGAGGAGCGCAAGTGACAAGCTTAGGCTAAACACCCAACTTTCAGATGGCTAAAAATTAGGCAAAAGGAATCCCTCCCACATACCTTCTTTTAAGGGACGAATTTAACTAAGAAATATCTCATAGTCAATTTCCTATCTGCTATTTTGCTAAAATGTGATAAGTGAAATTTCTTTGGAATCATATACCTTAATGAGCAACCATAATATCAAATAATAGTAAAATTACATGTGACTAGGTGGTTATCAATACGTGACATTAATGTGCACATAAATCATTCTCACATTCTCTTTCAAAGAAGGGCATTCATTTAGACTTGTGGTAGAAAACAAAGCTAAGGGTTTTTCTGAAGCACTGGGTATGAATTCATTTTGAAATATTACAGAGCTGCAAGAACTAAGTACTCCTGAAAAATCAGGCTGATAATATTATTCCAGGGTCAAAGTAGGGGAGTTGTAGTTTATTTGTTTCTATTTAATAGGAATTGTATATTCAGATTTTATTACGTGTGAGTATGAGATGTGTAGTACCTCCAGCTATTAATTTCTTAAAGGGTCTGGGTTTGGAAATGATGCAATAGATATCAACACTATTGTCTCTTAGCAACCTCAATTAGTATTTGAAACAAAGGAGGGTTTGCAAGCTTGGACTTTTTGCCATGTGTTCACAAAATCTTGTTTGTTTGTCTGTGAACACATTAGTGAATGAATCCATTACTAACAGTTTTTAAAATGGGGGAGACAGGCCACCAGCTTAATAAATTAGGGGGAACAAGTGTTGCAGGGCAAGCAAGAACAGCCCTTGTGGAGCCCTGCCTCTTTCCCTGTGCACCTGACAAGATACGGACAGCCCCTAGGCAGCTGAGTTAGCCATGCGTGCCTGCACCTCACAGCATGCTTTCCTTCCAAATGCTGGTAGGAAGGGCTAAAAAGTCACTGCAAATTATGTGTCACATCTGGCAGCAGCGTAGGCAGCCAGTTGCTACCAGACCTCCTATTTCTTTCGTGTCAACAAATTGCCCTCTGACCTGGAAGGATATGTCTAGAGTGAGAAATCATTTGCCCTAGATCCAATCTGGTTCTATGTCCTGTTCAATTAAAAAACCAGGCTTGAAAGGATTTAAGTAACTTCAGTTCAGTGTATGCACCAGATTTATTAGCCAACTGCTCCAGAAATAACAATATTTTCAACACCTAGTCCTATGGATGTGTCTTATGGAAGTACAGGGTTCCTACTGATAGATAGGAAGATTTCACTAATAAAAAAATTATTTTGGTTTCTTATTTTCTCTCACTAATTATAGTTATATCCTCTGACCATATTTTGTGAAATATCTCTTCTATCTCTTAAGTTTGGCACTCACATATTCAAAAATAAATCACATTCTTGCTTCACAAGAGCTCAGTATGAATAAATTTGCATTCAGAATGAGTTGGTGGGGACAGAAGAGTGAGTCTGGCATTGTAATGACAGAGCTGTATTACTTACATTCATTTTGTGACACTTCATGTTGCTATAACCACATCAAGCCCTGATACCACTCAGTTTGCAACAACCATGGAAGACTATGCAGACTCCCCCTGAGGCCTTGCCATGCCTTGATGTGCCTTGGCTTGCCTTTTCCCTCCCATTCCTGCTGTACTAACACTTTTAAAGAAAACTGTAGAGGAAACCTGTGTTCATGTCACTGTGGGTGACTCCTTTTACACAAGCCTTGCATTTCTGCTGCAGCATCCCTAGCAGAGCAAACGAGAAGAAGCTGCAGTCAAAGTGCATATCCAGAAAACTCACTGCTTCATCTATGTCATTGCATGTTGCCATTTACATCTTTCAATTCAAAAGGCAGAAGTACTTTTTATCCAATAGCAACAAACTGACTTAAGATTTTTTTCCTAGAAGTAGGAGAGAAAACCTCTTCAAGAACAAAGATCTAAAGCTGACCATTACTTGGTCTGAAGCCCAAGTAAAGAAGTCTGCTTCTTTATCCAAAAATTCCTGAATTGATCGCATGTTCAGATTTTGATACTCACAGTTTAATTCCTACAGGGAACTTGTACGAAATAAGAATTTTTAAAAATACCTAAATATAAATGACTTAGCCCTCAAAACAGCCCATATTTATCATTAGTGTACTGAAAAGAGCAAAATAATGATAAATTAACAGAGGAATATGCAATTCAGTGTTAATATTTATAAATTTTTTTCTTTGAAATGAATACAGCAAATACATAGCTATAACCTTTTAGCAGAAATACAGGATGGCTATATGTATAGATAGAGATGGTCACAAACTGATTGTCAGAAAGACCAGGCACAGGAGCAACAAGAATTTCCATGGAGAAGAATGGAAAGATTGGCCAGGAGTGCTACAGCCATGACAACAGGAAACTTTTGAGGTCCAGGTCTGTTACAAGTGTCATAGAAATAGAGCATTTTCTTAGTGTGACCCACTTGAGTGTATCTGGTGTGCTGCAAATGCATTTCCACGTGTTGCCTTCGCAAGGCATGGCTTCTGTCCCTGGGCTGGCATCCGCAGGGACTGACTTGCTGCTAGTGGGACTGCAACACTGGCAATCAAAGTTACACCTGAACAGTGTAATTCCCCTCAGGCTGTGCAGACCCCATCTGTGCCGAGCCTGAGGGCTGTGGGAGCCCAGCACCATGACAGACAGACCACCTGTGGTTACTCACCCACAGCTTCAGTCCCTACACATCAGCAGGAGACAGAGGCCCCAGCCACCTGTGCTGCGAGGGAGAGGGAGGTGAGAAGCCTCAAGCCTTGTGTGAGCCCAGCTGCCATTTGTACATTGGCTGTTGGAGTCCAAGAAAATTGGAAAGCCCCTCAAATTGCCCTGGAGGTCCTAAGACCCTCCCAGGGACCCCAGAAAGACGCAATTTTTGATCTGTGCCCCTGGGAAAGTCTTCCATCACTTCTAGATGAATTGAAAATATCAAGAGTGTGAAATAGATTGTAGTATAGTTATCACAAGGTGAAAATTTATAGTATTAAGTTTTTTAGTACAATCGTGGATGAACACAATACAGAGATTTTAAGGCATTGTCCCTGGTCTTTTCTTCTTCTTGTTCTCCTCCTCCATTTTCCTATCAACATAAGCACAAAATAATCAGTTGTATAGATTTAAAGTAAAAAAAATTGTTAGCAAAAATTAATAATTATTGGTACATTATTGAAAATATCTTACATTGAAACTGTTAATTAAGTAAAAAGTCTTTAAAACAGTCTGCACTCAAAGTCTTGTGACCATTCTGCAGCGTGATTCTAGCAGTTCTAAGCTCAAGCATGAGCAACACATAATAAATAAGATAAGAACTTAATAAACAGCACAAGAAACTAAAACTGCACTTGTGAATCCTTCTTTCCTATTATAAAACCTTAAAAAAAACCCCAAGAGCCCAGCCAAAAGCAGCAAACTCCTTTAGCTGGGTGCTGTGAGGGAGGACTGGAACAGGGCAGCGTTTGCTGGTGCTGGCTCTGCCCCCCCAGCAGCCCCTGTCTGATGCCCGTGTGTGTCCAGTCTGTGCCTCTGACAGCTGTGGCTCTTTGCCAGTGTTTCCAGGAGCTTTGCCTCTGGAAATCTGGCATGGTACCACCCAAAACAAGAAGATGGTAGAGCTTGCAGTTCCCAAGTTAAACAAAAAACACTGGATAAAGGTACAAGAGGACAGACCTGGAACCTCACGACAGGGGACACAGCTTGGCATGTGGTCATCAGCCTGGAAACCTCTGCATACAAAATATGATATCCAGTCCTCAGGGCTGATAACCAGCAGGGAGAAGGACAAGGGGTCATTAAAGGGAAGGAATTTTAGCTAGTAGGCCCTTAAACAATATGCATAGTCCTTTTAAGACCCCGGAACTCTCCAAAATCAGTGGCAGCTGAGTAAGAACTTTCCTATTTGTGTCCAAAGATTTAAGTGCTGTGAAGTTTTAAGTAGTCTATAGTTATTTTGGTGGTTTCCTTTATTGTTTCTTTTCCCCTAGTAAATATGAATAACTTTTTAAAAAGCTGAAGAAAATAATTCAGCATTTGAAGGCAGATGCCTGCGATGACTTAACAGACTTTTTTTTCTCCTTTTTGTTTTCATCACTCAATACTTCTGTGGTTCTGTCAACATTTCAAATAAGATTTCCAAGTGCCAATGAAATAGTTTCATGTTAGGGGGTAATTTTTATAATTCAGTGCATCCAAACTTCATGAAAAATATGCAAATCACCTTCATTATAACCATATCTTGTAGCAACATGCAGCATACATAGTGCCAGAAATGAATGCATTCATGGCATCTTTTGGGTCCTAAGATCCAATTATGTCTTTTGTTGTTCCTTTTTGGCTTTCTGTGTCAGCTGCATGCTCTGTAAAGTTACTGATTACTGACCTGTTGGCAACTTTACAAATCAGCTTTGAAATGCAAGCTGTCAGTAGCTCTTGAGTACCCCAGTCCCAGGTTACCAAGGCCATGAAATGCTGCATTGAATTTTTAATCAGTTTTCCCTTTGCTTCTGCTTAGCTTTTTCCAGGTTAAGGTCAATTTTGAAACCAGCTGAATTCTTTAATAATCACTGTCTTTGCAGTCCTCACTGGGTTCAAAAGGAAGAACAATTTTTTCATTGCATTAATATTAATTTTTTTACTGTGGGGGCTTATTACAGGGGCATATTTTCTGTTTAAGTATTCATTGTTAGATCACAAAGTGCACTGCAGTCTAGCCAAAGTATTGCCTCATGAAGATAGGAGTGAACTGTCACTAACCCAAAATTTCACTGGCTCCACTTTTAAAATGCAGCAAGGCTGCTATTGTAACCCATTCTACATTTTTTTCCTGCAGCCATGCTACTCAGAGGAGAAAGCTTGCCACCTCAGACACATGTCCTTTGGCTCACCTTTCTAAATGTGACAACTGCACTTTATTTAGTAATTCTCCCATTTGATCTCTGTTTTTAAAAGTTGCAGTTCTTTGTCCAAGTAGACAAAACCAGAATAAGTCTTAATTAGAGTGCTAGAAATTAGGACCTAAACATGAAACGAAACAGTCATCTTTATTTTCTCTTCAGTTTACACACAGAAGCATTTATCATTTAAGTATCTGATTTAATGTGTAGGTGCTTATTTGATTGCAGTGGTGAATAATCCATAAATGCTTTATTTTCAAGGATCCTGTTGATGCTAGATTCTACTAGATTACCTTGCAGCAAGGTTTATTTAAAGGTGCCTGTGCCATGATGACACACCTCATCAGATAGCTATCACCCTTTTTTCAATGTATCTTCTTGCATGCTTTTACAGAATCTCATAATAATGTGAAAAGACAGTTATAGTTACCCTTTAATACCAAGGAAAGCAGGTTAGTAAGAGGTACTGTGGTAGCATTTCTGGTTCAATATTCAATAACATATGATAAAAAGAGGCTGGTATTTGTTCAGCTCCTGAGCATATGTGTTCTCTGGGATTCCTGGGCACTGGTAGCAGTGCCACTCTAAGTGAATTCCTGTTTTAAAAGCTATTAGCCCCCACACCCCTATGAATCTTGAAGCAGTTAGTTAGTGACAGTAACTGTCCAGGGGTAATCCAGGATATCTGGAATCCACTGAAGTTGGATTTACTTCTGTCTGTGAGCAATGCCTCATACTGAATAACTAGAGGTGCCTTATAATAAGATTCAAGGAAGGTGGTACACTACAGGTATGTCAAAAAACAAAAATACAAAAATGGAGGTAGCTGGGGAAAGAACTTACTGCTTCTGCAGATTGGATATTGAAAAATAGCTGATGATTAATTAATAATCTGCAAATATAGCACCTGAAGAATCAACCACAAAGTTAAGCAAACAGTTCTGTGGTTTCCAGGTGGTTTTCTGTAAGATAAGTTCTCCTGTCTCTTTAAGCTCTAGTCAAACTTCTGTGTCTGGGTTTAATGAGCAGTCCTTCCCCACACTATTTCTCATACAAACTGACATTTTGCTGCTTCCTTTTTATGGATGATAGGTGAAAAAAATTTTTTGGTCAGTCTCTTCTAACTGATGGAAAATTAATTTTATTAGCCATGAGGGAGCTTAATAATAATTGAGAACTTTCTTCTTCTGTCCTTTTCAGTGGAGGCTTGTCAATAGTTAACATGTTTTGAGGTGGTAAGATGACCAGTGCATTGTAAGACACACTTGCTGGACTGTTACCAAAAATAATTCATTATTCCCTTATGAAGGCAACAGTAAAGATACTTTCTCAATGGCATTTACGTACAACATCTTTAAGGAATGTACTAATTACCTGAAAAAGACATCTTTTTAACAAAATAAAAGGAAAAATAAATCAAATTAGATGCTTCATTGAAAAATTTAAGAAAAATTCAGATTTTCTGTCAAGTTCTTGTTGCTGCTGTGGGAGATCTCTTGCCTTCTGGGAGACTCCTATTTCTGGGATTGGAGCTGCTCATGTTCTAGTTTTAACAGTGGATTTTGACCATTTCCTCAGAGAAGATGAATGAGCAGGTCTGAAACTGTTCAGAGTTTTATGGATACAGGGATCTATGCTGCTAAACTTGTCTTAATTGGAAACATTGGAGATGATGGATCCTTTATAGATTTCCTATGAGCAGGCTGATGTAGTTACTGGTCTCACACAAGTTGGGACTTAATTTTACCATACAGGGGAAAAGCTTTCAATGAGAACTCAGTATTCTGGTGCTATTTGTATTTTATTGAATCTATTTTAGTAAGTACAGTCCAGCACTCTTTATTGACATAGTTGAGAACAAGAATGATATGTCTTCTACATGGCTTGGAAAGCAGGACAGCATTGGAGAAAGCAATTACTCAAAGATCTTTGAAAGGAAAGAGGAGATGATAAGGCTGAAAATAGCACTGATAAAGGACAAAGACTGGATACACTGAAACTGAACAAGAAATGAAGTAAATAGGCAATTTGAGGCAACTTCATTTTGAGAAATAACTCTCTTGAACCAAAGGTAGCTGCTGATGACAAATAACAACAATTATTTGGGTTAGGTAACACCCATAATGTGATAATTGAAAAGCAATTTCTCCCTCTTCTTGAGGGAGATCATTCAGTCACGCAAGATTTTTTAAATTTTAACTTTGTGGTTTTGACCATGACTTTGGGTTGATCATACAAGAAACTATAATGGATTTCATTGACTACATTGATAAGTGACTTGTAAAGCTGAGTTATACCCCTGGAACTTAAAGGTCAGTACAGTTTACATTGCTGCCCACACAGTGCATAACTGCATAAAGAAAGCATAAGAGAGAATAATTATCTTTTCCAAACACAGACTCGGAATCTCCACCTTGGTAATACAAAACCAGAAAAACAGTGCATGAAGAAAGCTTTGCTAACTGTAACTCTGACATGCTTTAGCTGACAACTGTCAGGGTTTTGAGAAAGTCACACAAGCTGCAGTGTGGTATTAGTGTACTGTGAGGGGCATGAAGAGAATCAGAGGGCTGTTTGCATCTTTCCTATGAAGACAGACTGAGAGAGTTAGGGTTGTTGATCCTGGAGAAAATAAAGCTTTGGGGAGACCTCATTGTTACCTTCCAGTACCTAAAGGGGGCTTACAAGAAAGAAGGAGAGGGACATTTTACTCCAGGAGACAGTGATATGACAAGGTGGACTGGTTTTAAACTAATAGAAGAGAGATTGAAATTAGATGTTAGGAGGAAATTCTTTACTGTGAATGTGGTGAGGCACTGAACAGCTATGGATGGCTCACCCCTGGAGGAGTTCAAGGCCAGGATGGATGGGGCTTTGAGCAACTTGGTCTAGTGGAAGGGTCCATGATCACTGTAGGAAGTAGAATAAGATTATCTGTAAAATCCCTTCCAACCCAAACCATTCTAAGATTTTATGATTCTGTGACTGATATTTCTCATAGGTAATGAAATCCCTCATTATACCCCAACACAATGCCAGGCCTCACTACCATTTGGTATATCTTTAGAAGTAAAGCAGCCACCTTATATCCCAGTGAACTTCAGACACAACGTTTCTAGTCAATGCCGCAAAGACAAACACTGTAGGGAACAGCTTAGTCCATTTCTTTACAGCCCTGATGGAAAAGGGAATACTGCCATGTCCTCTTGCTGTCAATGCACTGTAGTCAGGGGATGAGTTTAGAAAAGCAAAAATGCAGCAGGAAGTTTTAGGGGTACACTAAATTCTTATTTTACTTCCTGTACAGCAATACCAAATTGAGAACCCTTGTTCTTAACATAGTAGTGACCAGGGGTAAAAAGCAGAGTTTGAAGCCCATCATTGTGTCTCAGGCTCTGCACTCTGGAGTATGGGTACAACCAAAAAGTCTCAGACTACTTTTTGTTTCCTGGACTGGTTTTTTTTACCAGTCAATGTATGAAGCAACGAAAAGTCATCACAGGAAACCCCACCTCTTTGCTCATTATGCTTCCTGCTGTTAGGTGTGCAGCTTCTCACATGAGGTATGTATTTGCACACAGCTTTTCCCTTGCTTTGCCTATGACTAACCAGAGAGAGGAACTCCAAAGAGACTCGTTAAACCTCTGAAAGCTGACACAGTTTGTCACATGTGGCTCTGCACACGTAAGCAGAGCATTGCTTTTATTGTGAGCTGCAAGTCTCTCTTTCTGCAACAATAGTTATTTCATGTCACTGCTTTAGTCTCAAGAGAATCTGCTATTAAAAGGTAGATGTTAGTTTAATATTAATAATTGTCTTAACTTCATACATCTACAGGTTTTCATCTAGTAAAAGGGAGCTATTCATTTTTTCTCATAAAAACAACATTCCTCTGAAGGGAATTTAACAGATGTACGGAGGATGATGGCAGGTGCAGCATAATGAAAGCAAGACACTTTGAACTGTCAGTGGCTCTCTAACTGCTCTTTGTATTACCCTGGCAGAGGTGTACCTGCTCCAGTTCAAAACAGCTGCTCTCTCACAAGTGTACTCCTGGCTCCCATTCACCACCCTGCACAGAAAAGCAGGGCTGCAGAAGGAGAAAAAATACAGAAAAAAATATCGGGATCAGGTGAAAAACATCTGCCTGCACATCAGTATAGTTTAGAGCAGTCAAGAGAGCCTGTAATGTTTTATATAACTTGCATATTGTCATTTTTAAGGGGGAAGGCTCAGAAAATGAAGATTCATTAAAGCCGTAGCACTGGGTGTCAGGCAAACCTCTTTCATCATCCAGCACACCACCATGGGGAGCGCTGCTCTTCTGCAGAGTGTTCTCCGATTTTCTCCAGTTAGTATTAAATTGGTGCTAGGGCTTCTGCCACTTTTCTCTAGGAAAAGATATTAATAGGTCTTAGCAGTAAGGGATGTTTCTTTCTAGCTAAGCTACAGATGTCTTTCTCCCATTTTATCTTACTTTAATTATATTGCTAGTTTGTAAGGCATTAGGATTTTCTCTTCATGCTTGTTTTTTACATCCTTCTTCTCATCATTTGAATAATAGAGTTGCCTTATTCAATATTCTCCACTTATTAGTCTTTTGACCACTTAATCAATTTTGTGCCTTTCCTTTTCTCTTCATAATTCCCTCATCTCTGTCCATATCTTTCCAGATGAAATTCTCAGAACTGTCTGCAATATTAATAAAGAATGCATACCACCGTAGTAAAAAGTTTTCTTAACATAGGTTTAGGGTCACCTGTAAATCTCTTGTGGTAAAGTAATAATGTAAGCTATGCACCTGCAATTATTATTATTATTATTATTAGAAGTAGTAGTAGTAGTATTATATCTTCATACTAAGGTTGCAAGATATGTAATTTTGAGACCAACATGGAGGTCTTTTCTAATACTATTGTTCTTCTAAAACTATTTTTCTAATACCGTTGCTTCAAGTTTATTTTCTTTCATTTTTAGTTTGTCTTAGTCAATCAGGAGTTTTTTTCCAGGAGGAATTTATATCCTTTGACACTGTATATAGAAGCCCTTCCGCTCTGCCATGTTCTTTTTTATCCCTGTGACTACACAATGAATGAGACTACCTTTCCTGAGGCAGACACTGGGGCTTTTGGACTGTAGTAAGAAGAAACAGGGACTTGAAAACAAGACTGTAACTACTCTATGCAGTTGTGTATGCAATAATCTAATGCTGTCTCCTTCTAGAAGGCATTGGGAGGATGCAATTGCTATTGCCTTTTGCTATTAAGATTGAAAGAGAAAACAAAATATTCTCAGAGACTACAAAAGGTTGTCTCAATTCCTGTTGTCAGATGTCTTATTTATTAGAACAGGAGAAAAGTTAGGGCCGTGGAATCTATCATTCTCTACAAATACCTGAAAGGAGGTTGTAACGAGGGACAGGAGAAGAGAAAATGTTCTCAAGTTGCACCAGGGGAGGTTTCAATTAGATTAGAAAAATGAAAAGGTCATCAGGCCCAGGAACCAGTTGCCCAGGCACTGTGGGTGTAGTGCATTCCTGTGAGATCTGTACTGAGAAAGGGGCATCTGCCATTTAGTACAGTATTTTTAATCAATACTGATTTTGAATATGTTGCTAAACAGTGGTTTACTCTACTGATTTAATTTTTGCATTGTATGTCTTTGGAAATGCATGTTTGACTGCCTTTCATATGAAGGCACAGACCATACTACATAGGCTTCTTGATATGCCTTATTCAAGAAATGGTGGCCCCAGCTCAATAAAGCACTTAATCATGTGCTTAAAATTAAATATATCCTTGAGTATATTACTGAAAATCTGCCTGCGGAAGAGTTTTGCTGGACAAAAGTGCTTTAGGCATATGTCTGGGTACTCTGCTGAACTGCAGCTTGTGAGCCCTATTACTCTCTGAATCGAATGGAGTCACTCAAAGTGTATAAAATTAAGCATGTTTATGATATGTTTATGATTTCGGAGCATCAGTACTTCATATCTGGGAGCACATATTCACATAAGGAGCTCTTTAATAATGAAAGGATTCAGAACTGGTCTTTTTTAAGTGGCAGTTTTAATAAAAAAACCTTAATAAAAACTGTAAATTGCAAAGTAATGATGTTAGTTCAGTTCCCTAAGGCAAGCCTTACATCATCCTGTTTGTATACAGTAAATAAGCCTACAGAGGAAAAAAATCCAGACCAATAAATGGATTATAGAAATTAGTTTGGTAATGAAACTTTACACAGCAAGACATTTGTGAGTGAAGGCAAGACATGTGGCTGAAACACTGTTAAAAATAAAGGTTCTTTAGTCTGCCTAATACTTCATTGGCCTTTGAAACATTCATTTACATAAATATGTTTTCTTATGACTCCCTTGAAGAAGGGATTTATTATTTGGATGCTGAAGATTCATGTTGGTACTCTTCTTAAAAAATCCTTTCTGCAACATGAGGAGAAAATCAGGAAATCAAGTTTCCAGCAAAACAATAAGGCAGGACAGAGTGAGCTGAACATTCATATTTTGTCTTAAAGCAGGAAAAGGCAGACAGCCCTGAATTTTTAAGCTTCTGTGTCAAAAAACTTGAGGCCCCAACCATAGAATGTCTTGTACTCATATGAAGGATGAACTAATACACTGCACCTTTAGATCAAACATCTCTTTTTATCAGCCTTCTCCTCTTTGTCTACTTGCAGAGTGGATACATGCTATTCTTGTGTGATACAAAATTCAGTGCTCAAGCAGACCAGAGAAAATTTAGATAAAACTTCTTTTTTAAAGACCATTTACATACTGAATGAAGCTACTCCCATCACCAGACACATGCTTTGACTCAAATACCTGTACTATCCTGGTAGTCAGTGCCCTTCTGTGATAAACATCATGTACCAGAGAGACAAAGATGTAGGCTCAAGCAGCTGCTGCACTAGCCAGCACACTACTCAGCCAGGCTTTTAGGAAACTTATACACAGACAAGGAAGCTATGCTGCAGACTCCAGGCCTCAGGTCAAACATTTATCATTAGTGGCATCATTTCCTGATATTAGAGGCTCCAAATCATTAGTCTTTTAATACATAACATCAATAGATGTAATGAAAAATGCACAGGATATAGAGAATCCCCTGAATCTTAATGTACTCTCTGCCATTGGAAGCATAATGCAGTGTCTGTGTCAGCTGAGCTGGAGAAAAACAACGGGTCAAATGGTGAAAGTGGAGAGGAAGGCAGCAGCCAAACCTCTGATTCTGGTGTGTGAATGCAAATCACCTCCGTTCCCGGGGTCAGCACAAGCTGTGCCTCTGGAAATACACTGAGATGAGTGGGATTTCTGCAGCATGCATGGCTGTTCTGGCTCCTGCACAGTGAGACGTTTCACGCTGTGCACAGCAGATGGGAGCTGGGAAGTTCAGCCCAGGCACTGAAGCTTGCGTACATACGCACAATAAAAATAAATACATATATTGTGAGTGTCACCAGGCCCTGGCAGAGCTGCTGCTGGCAGCCCTTCACTGGGATGTGTCTGGGTGCATGTGCACTTCATCCTCACATGCCCCTGGCACATCACATGAGCACGGTTGCTCTACCAGCACATGGATGCTCACAGACAAGGGATACTAAACCTTCAGGACCATTGCTGAGCCCTTTCTTTGCAGATTCTCCACCAGACCAAACTCACCTTTTCCCACAGTATGGATATTATGACTGTACTGAGTTTAAAAGTAACTTTCTAAGGATCTCCAGTCATTGAAAGTAAGCAGAAACTTTATCTGAGTTAAAAAAATTAGTTGATTATTTAAATTGTAGCAGCAGATGTAGCTATGAATAACAACAGACTGATGAAATCTCGTGCCCCTTGTTATGCTTCAATTTCTTCTCTGCTTTAAGTTCTCAACAGGATATGTGGATGATCTTCAAATGAGATGGGGGTCCTCCTCCTGTGTCAGGTTTTGTGAATCAGAAATCCACCACATTCAAAGAGACAACAATACTACCATATTAGTTTCTCCATCCTGTTGAGCTTTTATATTGCCCAGTCCAGAGGCTCGGGAAAGCTGGTTTTGCACAGTATAAAGCAGCCTCAACTAAAGCCAGTCTAACTTCTCTCCATTATTCACAATCAAGAACAGTGTATCCTCAACCTTTTTTAACTGCTGGATGCATTTTGACTTTTTTTTTTTAAAAAAAATCTGCCAATTCTGTTGTGCAGTATTGCTGCAGTGATTTCCATTTAGGATAAAATAAAAGGCTGAATTAAATTTCATTTATTGCTTTTATTTCCTCCACTTCTTTCCCCATTTCTGTTTGTTTGCTCATGTGTTGACTATGTCTATATTTTTTAATGTAAATGTACTTCTGCAAGTTTTTACAGGCAACATTTAATCTGTGCAGCATTGGCGTGGGAGATAAATAACTTGGTTTTGATTGTGCATGTCTATGTATACATGAGGACATTTCTTGATGCTGTGATTTCATTAGGTTAGTCAGAATCTCTAAATTTTAAACCAACAGTAAGCCTGAAGACCAAAAAACTGTTAATTTTCATTGAGAGGCTGGTTTCTGGAAAGATAGCCATGAATGCACAGACAAAAAGTGCTTTTTGAACTTATCTCTTCAAAAGTTTTTTCTACCCAGATGCCCATGAGAATCTGAAATATACTGACACATATGGGTTTTCTTCAGCTCTTGCTTCTCTACAAGGCTAGTGTGAGAAATGTAGTTCCAGGGAAAGCCTTAAATATTTCTATTTTTCACTGCAAGAAGCATTAGTGCCGATCCATCACATGAGCTGAGATTTCCCAACTCATTTCTAGCCCAATTTAGCAGACATACAACTTTGGATAATTGGGGCAAGTTCTGGACTCTTTTCTGAACAAAATCGTAGCTCCCTGAGCATCTCCCTCGCCATAGCAGTTATCTCAACTTTGCTCCTAGGCAGGAAACTGCATCCCAGCATTCAAGTGCTGCTCAGGTTTTTGAAGCATAATGGAGTTCTAGGCCTTTGAGGGGAGGATGAGGAGGACTTGGATGAGAAGGTCAGAGATTCCTAAATTGAGGCTTTTCATTTTGTTCTTGAGAAATGAAGAGCGAGAGGCACCACTAGAAGCCAATTCACAGCTCAAGAGGCCAGAAGCATCCCCTGGAGATGTTTCTCCCACACTTCACGCACCATAGAAAGAGCCCGAGGTGACCAAGGCTCCTGTTCGGGTGCCTGAAATAAGTGCTTAAAATTAGGTAGACTGGTCTCTCTCCTTAACATCCTCACAAATCCACTGTTTTGCCCTTTGGTACAGCTTGCAAAGGGCAGTTCATTAACACAATATTGATGGTCTGTGACAAATGAAGAGACCAATAGGAGCAGTGCTCAATGTGAATTATTTCACCCGTTTGATACCTGTTTTTTTCCTTAACTATCTTAATGGTGCGGTGTGTTTTCCTACCCCAGTGACATTCAGTTGCATGTATTGTTAATTTTGGCTTTGTAACTTGCATTTAGATTACAGCTTGTGTGTCCCCAAAGTGGTATCAGTTGCCTGAAATCTTGATTCCTCAGTGTTGTGTGGCTTGCAGAAATGTCAGCTGGTCCAAGGGAGCGGTTTTAAAAGAAGCAGAGCTGATCTGACATTCTTCAAAGGAAAGCCTGGGAGACTCATCTCTGCACCTGGGTTTGTTATATACACTGAGCAATGGGAAGAGCGCTGTGAATGCTGTCACTCGAGCAGTGAAGAGGGACAGGCAGCCATGTCAAAAATGACAACGTTTCTTTTACTAGTCTTGCAAAAGATGTCTGCAGTGATGTGACTGCAGATGACATCAAACAACATAAGTGGCTGGTTTCTGCGGTAGATTGAAATTCATCCAGTTCCCTGTGTTCACTGTGATGACTTTCAATGCTAATTCTCAGTGAGTAGGGCATGAAATATATTCACAGGCTATACATAGTTAGGATACTTTTAAGTTATTTGAGGTACCTGTGATGTAAACATCTGTGCCTCTTGCTTTTGTGCATTTTTTCCTGCATTTCAATTATGCAGTCAAAGAAACACTGGAAAAGGGGAGAACAAGTTTGCTGATCTAGTTCTTTTTCTTTTTTGAAAGGAATGAGTGCCTCATTGTCTGAGTAGAGGGAAACATAAGATAGAAGCACACTTTCATCTTCACCAACAAGGAAAAGATCAGCTGAATTGATGCAAATGAGGTGTTTTTGAAAGTGATCCCCAAAGCTTGCTGTATTCACTAAGCAAAATTGTGGGTTGCTTAAACTTTCATTTGGAAACCTAAATAATGGTGTAAAAGATCAAAAGTTTTAGTTGGAGTTTTACTGAATGACTGTAATGCTCTTTGAAAATGAAGCTAAAGCCAGCATTCAGCACTGACAGTGTCCTGCATATGCAGCAGCCTATGTGCTTCACTGTATTTTAAGAGGATGCTTCTTGGTCCTGATGCTCAGATGACACTCTGTGCTTTTCTTAGGGTTACCTCGAGAAGAGAGACTACAAAATGCAGGGAGAAAGAAGGGAAAAACCTCCTGTGCCTGTGCGGAAGGTCACGGGAATCTGGTAACAGGAACTGCTCCCTGGCATCTGTAGAACTGGGAGGACAGTCTGTCAGTACATCAAATCTAATCCAAGGCAGGTGAGGTTATAGTTGTATAAATAAGAAAGAAATCTCTTGTTCAATATAAACTGATACTAAACCTTTTCTTTTAAATAGCAAAAAACTTCTTCCTTTTTCATATATGACAATCAGCATCTGTGTTTTCTATTAGCTCCTTTGCTATATACTCTGCTTTTACAGTCAGCTAAGAAGAAAGAGAGACATATTCCTGTCATGAATTTTGGATTTCAGTCTAATGGCTTTTTCACATAAAAGACATATATAGCTGCAGCAGCAAGGGGCTGGCATTCCTGCCTTTCCCAAGGAGAAGATCTAGAGAGTAATGTGCAGCCTCTCTTCCTGACCGCTCACCTTGAATACTGGGTTTTGTACAATGGAATAGCTTTTATAGGATAGGGTGAGAATATTTTCACCTTGAAATAGATTACCAGATGAGAAAAAATAATTTAAATAAGGAAAAGAGAAATAAGCCCTTCTTTCCCAGGACTGCTGCAATCTGGGTGTTCATCCTCACCACTGAGCAGCCTGACTCACAAGCTGTGGCAGATCCTCCTGCAGCCACCCCAGAGGTTTGCACAGCCAATGGTTTGCCCTGTCCTGCCTCCAGGAGCTGCTGCTGGAGTGGCATGTCAGCTCCTTGGCTCTTTCACGACCTGTTAGGCTGGTGGCATTTCAGCCTTGTGTCCTGGGCTGAGACCTGCAGCACCCGAGCATCAAACACCCAGCTGGCTCCCTCAGAGTTCAGCTGGGGGCACCCCAGGGACCTGCCAAGGCTGGTGGAGCAGTGTTGGAATGCTGAACCACTTGGTGGTGTTGGGCTCCTACATTGTCATGGTCTAGCAGGGGGATGTGGGTTGAGATGTTTGTGGGAGGGTTTCAACAAAACCTGTGGATGGAGCCTCTCCAGAGCTCCATCCTGGAAGAGCCAGGAGATGGTTGTTTCTATATCTTCCTTGGCTGCAAGCACATAACAGTTGTTTTTCTCCATCAAGGTTGAAACATCTCTGGAAGAAAGCCGGATTAGAAGGAAGCAGAATTATGAATACTTGTGTTACAATTCATCTCATCTACTTTTAGGTGTTTGTCCCATTAATGTTTATATACAAGCTGGTTACATCAGGATGCCATTAATGAAAAATAGGTCCTGTTGGGGTGTGATTCATCAGGCTGATGTTTACAGCATTTTGGAGCCTTTTAAAATTTTACTATGAGCCTCCTCTCTGTTGGTATGTTTATTTGTGATACCTAATTTTTGTTGTCTTCTGATAAAGCTGCAGTAAGAACACTGTCCTTCTTTTCAAAAAATTAATTTCTGCAGATATCTGTTTCATAAAAGAGTAGTAAAGAGGAAAAAAGAGTTAATGTTTCTCTCTTTTGAAATGCCAGGAAATAAAGAAGGGAAGTAGAGCAGAATTTAGATGGATCCATAGGCTCCATATATTTGTGACCTGACACAGTATCCATTTGCTCATTAATATCTCTTCAACATTCAATAAATTAGAATAAAGGCTTTTATTTTATTAAATATTAATTAACCTTTTAATATGTTTAGGGAAGGCTATAGGAGTAAAGCACCAATGGAGGGAGATAACTGAAGGGATAACAGTAAATGAGACACAATTTCCCTGATTTCTAGCAAAAGCTCTCCTGGCTTTATGCTACCACTTTATCTAATTATATCTGATTTTTTTTTCAACAACAAAACATGTAGAGAAAGAAAAAGAGAAGAAAGCACAAACAGCTTGGCTCTTTGGGAAAAAAAATTGTCACTGAAAGCAATTTTTCCCCCTCTTTGTTTACTGGTGAAGGTGAAGCAGTAACTCAACATGCAGGTACAGACGTGATAATTTACTTGTCAGTTAGGTGGTGGAAAAATCATTCTTAATGATAATTGTTGTATTGAGGTTGGGGTTTTTTCTTTTTTTTTTAACATGACGGCAGCTAACTATTCTTTTTCAACAGTGCACTCTACTGATATTTATTCCTGGCCCCTTTCATCCTACATGTATTTTTTCACCCATCAGAGTCAGAGAGGGATATATTGTGTTTTATCACAAAGGCTATTTGTGGTCCTGAGTCTGGTCTTCTCTATCCACTTGGCAATGCTACTCTTGGTTGTTAAGGATGTGCAGATAGAAAATGATTTGGTTTAATTCACTTGTTGGCAGAATCAACCCTTACTTTTCTTTTGATGGCCATTTCTCAAATGCAGTAGTGAGTGATATTAATCAGTGATTTTATAGTATTTTTATCACAGCTATTGAACTTGTATACCTAATGCATTTAGGTGATTTAATAATGTATTTTAAGCATTCAAAATAAAAGGTATGGGGAGCTTTTTTGGAAAGACGGTGGTTATTTAGCTCAACTGGCTAGAGGAAAAATACATTTTTGTTTGTTTGCAGAGATGGGGATGGTATGCAGTTGATATAAATGGGAAACATGCAAATTAATTTGTTTTGAAAACTTTCACCCTGAAAATTCAGATGATGCAGCAGCCATGGGATGAGGTACCAAGTAACCACCCCAGGTGAGAACACAGTGAAACAGACAGGAGAGCAGGCAAAGATCACAACTGTCATACGTAGTAAATCTGGACCTGCTAAGGAGAAGAACATGCAGTCACAACAGAGGTGAGTTTTTCTTCACTTCTAATTAACCAAGTAAATTAAATTAGAAAGGGACATTGTGTCATATATCAGTGCATGCAGGAGGCAATATGAACAAGACCCTGGCCTTCTGTCTTGGTTTCTTCCTATAACTTTGACCAGTGGAACCCATGTCCATGAAGAATTCAAGTCTCAAACAAGCTTTCTTAGTAAAAGAGGTGTGAAGGACAGAACCTGAAGTAATGGACCCTTAGCAAGGGAGATGCCATCAGCAACAACTTGTCATGACCACATAGGTGCCTGTCATGTCCAAAACCTGCCTGGGAATTCTCAATGATTTAACTGCTGATGTTCCATCCATCTCTCTAGGTACTCATATCTTTGCCAGCCTCTCTACAAACCCATCACCTGAGTGCAGGTCAAGTTACAGTGCAACTATCTACCTTCATCTACTGCATCCCCAGTGCAGATGAAACATGCAGAACCAACGAATATAAAGTGGCCACTGTGACTTGCACCAGGAGATAAGAATGGAAAGAAAGATATGCTGCAGGAAAGGGGAGGTGAGACATGAAGCTGGAGGTTAGTTTCCTGCTCTTATTGCTACCAATGAGTTGGGCAGCACAAGGGCTTTGCTTGTTCCTCTCCTATAGCAGCAGATGCCACCTCAGAAGCACTGATAATTCCCTCAAAAACAGCAAAAAGCCTGGTTCTTCATGGCTGTAGTGTAGCTCACAAGGTATGGGAGGGTCACAACAATCTGGTCATCCTCAGCAATTTACTGTCTTTTCTAAGCAGATCCCTTGGTCCCAGCATGGCCAGATTGCAGACCTTTCCTGCCCAAAATGAGCAGTTTGCCTGATCTTGCTTAGGCAATATCACTATCTAGTCAAATTTTGACGATGCCACTTTAATAAGGCTGGACTTCCTTTTTTCTCCTGTCTCCCTTGTGACATAGCAGAGCCCTTCAGAATGTATTAATCCCCACAGCAAGACCTTCACAGAAATAAAGGCAAAAACAATTTCCAAAATTTTGTAGTAATAAATAATTTCTTTATTAAATATATGATAAGATTTCAGTTTTCTATTTACAGCTCCCTTTTGTCTCCCTAAATCCAGTTTATCAAAAGTTTTGCAGCAAAAACCATTTACAGACAAGGTGGTCTTTGTGGATTAGAATGTTTTTAGCATCATTTTTCCTTTTCCACCAACAGAGGGAGTACAGTTATCTTTCCCCTCCAGAGCCTTTGGCCATAAGGCTTAGTTAGTGACACCAGTAACTTCAGTGTGGGTGTTACACGTGTCAGGGCAGGAGGTCAGTCAGGTCTCGGTTTGCAATCTTTAGAAAATCGTGGTACAGTATAAACCAGAACAGACTGTGTAAGATTAATCCAGGATATCTGGTACTGTGGGCTGAATGGATGTTGCACCAATTATGAGATGCATATTGAAATTTTGCAATGTGGTGCACTCACTTAAGGACTAGTGATGAGATCTGTTAATTGCATTTTATTATCTACTGGTAACTGCACCATTAATGCATGTCAGCAGCACTCCTGACAGGGCTGGCTTCAGGGGTTTTTACTGCCGCAGGCAAACTGGAAAGTGTGTGCCACTCTTAGCCACATTTACTTCCAGAGTAAACAGTCAAAACAGTCAGTTGATTCTAGGTCTCAATTTTAAATTATACACCAGTGACTTATTTAAGTAATTAGGGCCATATTATCCACCCCAGAAGCCAGAAAATGTTTTATGAAGAGGAGTCTTCATAAGAGTAATTACATTTCTTTCCTGATCCCTCCTATGAAGTACTTGTGCAATTGCACTGCCTAGTGAGAATTTGGGAAATGCAAAAAGCACAAGGCTGGGAAAAAACAGATATTTATTGCCCAAGGCCATATGCTCTTTGTGGCATCAGACCCTGGCTGACCTGAAGGGAAATTCCTGAAAAAGTTAACACTGGATATGTCAGTGCTCTCTACCTTAAATTCTTCTCTGTGTGCTTTTGTGTCTTGTATGGCTCTGAACTTACTATTAGACCTCCCCAGATTCCTTACTTCTAATCAAAATTATACTTCTATTGTACTACTGCCCTTTGTCATATATTTGCAAAGTCTTTGGCATTGCTCTGATTTGAAATCATGATGTGCCCTGAAGAACCAGCCTCCCGTGTCTTGCACAAAGCTCTCTGGTGCTGCTGACTCACCGGGGCCCGTGAGGACAGGGCACTCGTGTTGGCTGGGCAGCTTCGCTCTGCAGTCTTGGTCTTGGTGTTAAACTTGCTGCTCTATCCTTCTGGCTGTATGGGAGATATCTCTGAATTCCAGTGAGCTGAAGTTGACCATAAGGTTCTTTTGGTTACTATGCATAAGGAAATGCAGATTTGTTGGCTCTATGCATGTAAGCTTTATGTCCTGCCGAGTTTCCCTCTAGATATCACATTGTGTGTGAGAGAAAGTTGTTACGCCCTCGTCTTATGTCCTGCCCTCGGTTCTGTTGCTACATGGGGAGTGTGAGGGAATATGGGTGGAGGAAATGTCTTATTAAGTTAAACATCAGAATCCATGTATGTGGAGTGGAATTTTTTTTTAATATGATCTGAGTTGTATCTGAGTCAGAATCAGATTCTTTGATATAGCTAAAAATCCTCAGGAATTTCTAACCTGAAAATTTTTCCTCTGCAGTCAAAATGTCTAAATTTTTTGTGAGTCAGAAAGTTGAAACAATTAGTTTGTATGTAATGCAACACTTTCAGTAGTCCTTTAATTGAAATTAATTATTTCTGCAATCCCAGGTTGAAATACTTCATCTCAGTATACTGAACCAAGTTGAAATGTTTGATGCATAGTAACTCTTCCGTTTCCAAAGGAATACAACACTTGCCTTGTTGTATTTTACCCTGCCTTACAGTAAGAGCTAATTTGCTGCAGTATATTTACCATCAGCCTTGCAAAACATGAGATTCAGTTGCCTACATGACTTGCCCATAGGGGAAGATACATAGCATCACAGCCAGCCCAGGAAGTCCATGAGAAATCATGGAGTTAGGTAGCATCTGCATCACAGTTCCTGTGGGACTCCCACGAGGTGGTGAGCAGATGCAACTTGACATCAGTATGATTCAAATGAAACATTCCTGCTCAATAAACCAAAGCATTTTGATTGAGTGGGACCACCCTGGAACAAATAACTTTTGTTTTTATTTTCCCAGGTTTGGTAGAATAATTTTTTCCTAAACGGGTAGCATAAATCACTTAACAAAAATCTTCCTGAAAATGCTAATATTTCCATTGCAAAAGTGCATGTGCAAATGTTTGTGTGCATATACAGATATGTATAAGTGTATCTGTATATGCACCTATAGATTGAAGGAAACTTGCATATGTTTCTCCTCATTTTCATTTACCTGGCATGCTTGCCTGCATTTTAGAAATGAAGGAGAGATGTGACCCCAGAAACTAAACTTGCCATGTTAGACAAACGGGTTACTGCAGTTATGAACATCAACTTATTTCTATTTCCCTTCTTTTTCTTTATTCTTTTTTTTTTTATTGTGACTGTGTCACCTTGAAAAGGGAGTTGATTATGTGGTACAAAATATGTATTAGAAAGTGCTTGGTCTGAAGGAGTGGCTGGCTCAAGAGATCAGTAATCTAATGTGGGACCTTTCACCCCTTAGCCACCAGTGTGAGCCTGGCATAGGTGAGTAATAAAACCACAAATCTCTCTGCAGCTGGCAGCCATTTGGATGAATAAATAAACTGAGCTGATAATGTCAATATAATTTGGTGGAAAAAAAAATCTCACATCTGTGGAATAATTAGCCTGCTTTTGGGGTATCTCAGCAAACAGAGAAAAACCTGAAAGGGCATGAGGATTGAAAATAGCAGTGCTTCATGTTTTTCTGATAGTTCCCATCCTGAATTATACCAAAGCGTTTTATAATTTATTAACTTCGGTCATGTTCCAGTGCATATCTCCCTGAAAATTCAAGACACCAGGGTCTGCTTAAATCCAGTCATCCACTCTACTTGATAAGGACACCAAGAACACTGAATTTGTTTGTATTTAAAATTTCCTAAAGAGGGAGTTCTGGGGCTCTGCTTGAAATGCAAGCACGCAGGGGAGCGAGGCGCTGAACCAGCTCCAGGACTGTCTTCCTACAGTTACTTGGCAACATGGCCCTGGCTCTCCCTCCTCGCCGCAGTCCCCAGGACCTGCTTTTGGTTCGGGTTAATTAGATGTTGCTCAGTGCATTCCCTGGCTAAGGCTAAAATCTTCTGGGAGCTTTCTCGTGGCCTAAGGCTGAACTCACAATAACTATGCTAATGAATTAATGGGAACAAGCAGGAAAAGGGTGAGTTACAGAAAACTATCTGTGTTTTTAACCCCTGTATGAGCTGGTGTTAATGTAGGGCTGGCAAAATCTGAAGCCTTGCTGGACATGAGCTGGCTTCCTGTGGACCCATTTGGATGTCTGCATTGCACTCCCCAGCACGCTGGATCCAGCAACACAATGCAGAGGCACCCGAAGCTGGCTCTGGAAGCTGTACAGAAGTATTTTTGCAGAGCTTAAGCTAATAAGCTCTGCCAGACCTGGCCTAGCCTGCACAGAGTCAGTATGGATGTCTGCAATTGTGGCACTGTTTATCAGCAAACTGGATAATCTGCCAGGGATAATGGAGAGCTGACTATATATTGAATGTTTGTACGCAAGGAAAATTACATGTTAGGGTTTTGACTCTAAAGCATCAGTGGATTAAAGTCAGACAGCTGACAAGATTTCTGCTCCTATCTGTCTGCTGGCCTCCTTCTCCGAGGTTGCTGCCCCTGTGGCAGGGGTGGCTTAAAAGCTCATGAGGCAGCTTCTAAGTAGTTTATAACATGTTGTGGTAGGGTTTTTTCCTGGAATGATAGAAGTGATAAATAGTATTTATGGCAGAAGTTTCAATAATCCAGGAAACTGATTCAGACACCTTGTACCCTTTCCATTCAGTTTTCTGCAGGTATGTCAGGTTTTTTGATTGTGTTGTTGGAGAGGCAAATGTTTTCTTGCTTTTGGCTACATTCACTCTACAAATGCCTAACTGTATCTGCAGAGAGGATGATGAACATCCTCTTACATCCACCCCAAACTTTGCCTGTTTCAGAGCTGTCTGGATGAATGCATCACAGGCTTGATATTTGTGATGTCACATGAGCTCCAAGAGGAGGAACCATCAAAATACGACACACAAGCAGAGCTCTGGAGTTGTAACCCAGACACAACAAAGATAAAATAGTTGCAAGAATAAGAGAGGAAACTAGGAAGACCAGCTTCAAACATTCTGTCTTGGATGTTTTGAAGCCATAGACACAAATTGAGCACACACATGAGCAAGTACACAGGTTCATATACATGTGGTTGTGTAAGCATCCCTAGAAGGTCCAGAAAAAGTAACATTTAAATTCAGTAAAGAAACATGCTGTAATTATAATATATACTGGAATATAAACTGAAGTTCCTTATTGGTGTGATATGGCAGTCAGGGAAAATCAGGTATTTAAATGTAGGAGAACATTAGCTGACAAGTACAAAAATTAATAAATTACAATNAAAGAGCAAACCCAAACCTAAAAGTCTGTCACATCGGTTCTCAGGCCCTTTGTGCTTTTAAAAAGCAGGTGGAATAATTTTTGCACAGTCCTTGCTGGGCAATGCCTCTTAGTCTGTTACTGCCAGTCATGGCAAAAGATTGGGTATGAATTTTTATAGCAGAAGTGTCTGTGCTACAATCCATCTCCACACCATCTGAATGCAAGGTTTTGCACCTCTTTTTCAGTGGAGATGCATATTAAGCTGTATTGTTTTATTTGTTTTTGTACTGAAGGGAATGCAGATTTTTCCCCTGGCTTTAAGGTGGCAAGTACTGGTGCTTACAGTAGGGTCCCAGATGATACTGCAGTCTGTTTTTCCACTCCAGGCTTCCTGAACTAAGCAGGAATCTTTGTACTCCTTTAGCATGCTGTTAAAGTCATGGTGTCTTTCTACCCCTGCATGCCTTACACCACACAATTAACTTTGTATTTTCATCTGTGAAAGATCTAATTCTAGGTATTTATTTCCTATTTCCTTTTTTAAATAACATGATCTGGGAGAGAAGATGTGAGAATGTAAATTACATGGAAAATGTTTTAGTATTTGTGTCATGCCTATCATGTGACTGAATTTTTTGTCTATTTGCAGCTTTCACACTTACATGAAATTTCAACGTTAAGGACCTGATTCTGACAAATACCAGTGCCCTTCAGGTGTACCCTGATGACCATCAATGTTACAATCCCTTCACAATGACTAAAGTTTAAGTGGTCTTATAATAAACAATTATATGGCTCAAATGTTGGTATCATTGAAGAAAAGACAGTGTTGGTTTAATAGCTGCATTTTCTTGAAGGTAGTAACAAAGATTATACAAAAACCTGATGATAAACTGAGAGGCAGCAGAGTTCATGTTATTTGGCCCTAAATAGTGTTCCAAACCTGGTGTGTTTTTATTGAGCTGTCACAGTTAGTAGTACAAAAACAGTAGTACAAAAACAGACACAGTTTTTGTACTACTTGCTTTAATTCCAGCTGTTGAAGTATGGATACTCTTAGAACGCTGAAGTGCTCATCAGGCTCAAGCCCCCACTGTGCCCTGCTGCATAGAAACTTGAAGCAGTTCCATGTGTTATTCCCAAAAGTACTTTGGGTTGGCCAGTGGGTCATGTTTCCCAGAATTAATGGTAGGGATGCTGGAGCTCAAATATTTACCTCTGGCAGATACTGGTTTTCATATTAATGAGCTGGTTGAGGCCCTTATGAGCAAAACATTGAGGAAGATGATCTCCATATGAAAAACTATATGAATAATTTTATTATATGTTATGTAAACATTTTCAGGATGTAGAAGAGCCATCTCTAAAAAAGCCACCTTTGTTAATTAGGAACATCATATTCTCAGTAAAATTACACAAAGAGGTATAAAGTATTGGAATTGATGGAGTGGGATTTCATATATTTTTCTCCATTATGGCAGCCACAACAAAAGTCTTACCTAAAAGTTAAAAAGAGTTGCCTAAAACTCTTTTCTATGGGAGTCTGGGCTCATCCACACTGCAGAAAGATCCTCTCAGAAGGTGCCCTAAGGGATCACCTTAAGCTTCTATACAGAAATGAGCTTTGTCTTGGTCTTAGGCCAACCCCAAGGACAGTCTTGCTGGCATTTTACACAGATAGGAGTTTCTTCAGACTCCATGACTCCCTGCTTGGAAATACAGATTAAGTCAATATGTTTCACAGGATCTGAGCATTTATTAAGTGTTGCTGTGGCCCAAATATGGTTTTAATACAACAGTTAAACAAGACATATCAATGGAGAAAATAACCATTGGATTCAGTGAAGATTGTCTCAGTCTCCTGAAATTTCAATGTAAATGTGGATACATTCAACCCTATTGCTGTGAAGCGAAATAATCTGTGCATTATTTGTCTGAAGCAATCTATGATTACTCTGATGTCATTGGTCTGCAGAATCTTGCCTTCAAAGCTGAATACGAGGACAGTTGTGCAAGTTGTGTTCAGTCTCATCACTGAATTAGTCACTTAATGATTGGAACAGTTTATCGTGTCTACATAGGAATTTTTCTGTTATTTTCCTGCAAAAATTCACAAACAGGAACCATCATTTTGTTATGATATAATAAGAAACTCTGTGCTACCCAATGCACTTTTAGGTATTTCAAAGGCATGGGTTTTGCTCAAAGGGAGGACCATGAGTTCAGCACAGAAAAGAGGTATATAAAGTGAGCAGAACCCGTGTCAGATATGGAGCAAACAGAAATTTTCCAGTTCCAATGTCTTTGATGCCTGAAAAACTAACACTGAGATTGAGGTACAAATGTATTTATTTAAAAAGGGAAATGGCCCTGAAATACTTTTCTTAAAAAATAATAAATTTTAATAAATATTCTGAGATAAGAAAGGCACATTGCAGGGATATTTGAGTCTATCAGGTTCCTCTGCCTAGAAAGTCTCCACCAGCTAGTTACTGTCTGTTTTTAAACAAGAGCATTGACCCACTTTTGATCAATCCTCTGGTGGTTTTTCTTGAGGTCCAAATGTTCAAAGATGCCACGTACCAAACTGCCCCCCAAAATGTCATTCTGGGTGTACTAGGGATGCACTCACAATCTAGAGCCATGAGGCTGAAGATGAGAAGTTTAAAACCAATGAGAAAAATATTCCCCAGTCCTACCTGTACTTTAGTTTTACTGCACTATGTAACAGAAATATTGGGGGAAAATTCCATATCTATATTCACCATGTCAGGTGGAAATTTTATACTGTAGCCACAGCCATGTGATTATTCACAAAAGCAAATTCATACTTAGTTGGGAAATTATGAAGAACCTACTGCGAGATATGAGTGAACAATATGGAGGAACGTTGCTTCCTTTTTTTTAGGAGTTATTTCTATTACTACTATTTTAAATCTATTCTAGGCTATGGTTAGTGGAAGAAAACTTGAAATAAGAAAAGAATTATGATAAACTGTAGTTCTGTTGCAACACAATTTAAGCTAAAATCTGTGTTTGTAATAGTTTATCCATATATTTATTCAAATATATGAAAATGTATGCAAATTTCCATCCCATTGTTTTGTGGTTAGGTGTACTACAAGGGAAGTCTCAGGCTGTGCAGCTTCCCGAGCTAGCAACTCTCACTGTCGTCTACTGTAATAAGATTCAAACACTAACTGATCTTGAAATCTGAAACTGAAGAAAGCAAGCAAAGGTGAAGTAATATTATCCAGGATCTTAAAAGAAAATGGAAGAGCTACCCATTCTTACAGGTGCTTTATATAACAAAATAATGCCTTCAGCCCATTTTTTAGCTTTTTGTGTCCATGCAATTAGGCATTTAATTACCTGTTTTCCAGCTTATTTCCTAGACATTCAGCACTCAATAAATTGGTGATTGCATTCAGATGAAATTCAAGAGAATTATCACCACTCTAAATAATACTTACATTTATTGCAAATCTTAAATGACCCTTTTTAAAAATTGTAAGACTCTAACGTACATCCTTTCTCCTAGAAGACGCAATAAATCACTTAGGCACCCCTCCCATTCTACCGAAGAGGCATCTGATTAGCAGTCTTTTTCTAACAGAGGTAAGAACCTGGGACAGTCATAAATGAAATCTAAATGTCTCTTTTCACAGCTATTCGGGAAAGAATCTGTGTAGTAGTTTGATCTGTATCTGCACTTGGATTGAGCAATTGTGTTCAGGCAGAGAATTGCCTGGCATTATCTTATGACTCACTTGACAGAGCTTACCCCTACTTTTCATTACCTGAGAAGAGATCATTACAAAACATACAAGTAGTATAATTTTATAGCAATCTATTTTGAACTAGCAAATTAAATGAGAAGAAGAGAGGAAATGGAATGCAGCAAGCATAATGCTTTGCATTGTGTTTTAAAGAAATCGGAGTTTAGCAGAAGTGTGGAAGAAAGTCCGGGTTAAGGAGCAGGAGCCTTTTCACTACCTTGTGACATGGCAGAACTAACTGCACAAACCTGATCCATGCTGAAGAACCCTCTCACTGAAAAAGGGTGAATATATGTAGGTGTCACAGGTGAAAAATATCTTTAACTGTGAAGGATAATAGGTGCCAGATAACTGGGTGGATGTGTGTGTGTTTCAGCAAAAGTCCAAAATTGCACTTTTGAGGTCTCAACCTGAAGCCTGCTGCTTGCTAACTGCAACTAATACAAGTTCACTCTGAATTTTCCCAAAACTTGGACTAAATAGCAGTGAAATGTCTTGAGCCCTCTGGGTACCAAGGAGACGTGTCAGGACCAACAACTAGAATAATGATCATTCTTCTGCATATAAACTAGATTGGGAGACCCTGTGCTTGGGATGCCCATAAAAAAAAGAGGCCAAAATATGAGGGTTTTTAAAGAGAAAAAGTGGTTTTGGAGAGAAGAAAGAGGACCAGAAAAGAAGGTGGTGAGAATCCTGACTGAGGGAAAGATGCTGGTAGTCAGAGAGATGCACTGGAAATGGAAATGGAAACTGGGAGATGCCCAGGGACTTTCACCAGTGATAGTCCAGAAGGGTTACTGGGAGCAGCAGGAACCCACAGAACTTCCCGCCCAAGTTTCCCAGAACAGCAGTAACTTCTCTAGCAGGGTGGAAATTAAGGGCTAGAAAGGGTAGAGTTAGAGAGTAAGGGAATGTAAAATAACCAAGCAGGTTAAAATAACCAAGAACTCAAGTCTTTCTGGTTATTAAGCCCAGTATACAGGTCCACTACTAGTTACTGTTTATTCTGTCTCTCCTGTGACAGTGGGAGAAGGACAAGGTGACCAACAGAAAGGCTTGAAAGCCAGGCTTGGGGATTTGGAGGACTGCATTTTTATTAAAATCTGTGAGGAATGGCAAAACCAAATAGAATCACTGTCCTCTGAATGTCCCCTCCTGTGGGACCATCTTACCTCTTGGTCCCTTTGCTTCCTATAAAGATCAACATACCTGCAAGTCCCAAAGGTGAAATAAAGCAAATTTTATGGGATACTCCTGAGATCTGTTAAGTAGTCCAGCTGGTTCCAGCACCTACAAGATACAGATGAAAACTATCATTAATAGAGGAATAGTAACAGAAGATGCTATGGAGACAGCCTTGAGCCTAAAGTTCTATTACAAAGGCACTCAAATTTACTTACCAGCAGGACAGTCGAAGCTGCCTGGAAGAAACTTATCCACAAGGTTTCAGGTACTTTTCTTGCACATGGGTGCAGAAGGCATTTTTACAGATACAAAAGTCTTTAGCCAGAAATGTAAGATGCCTTAGAATGCTTTAAAGACCAGAAGGCATTTTTGGCACTTCGTCAGCTCTTAACTCAATGCTGAATGCCTTTGAATTAAATACAGTCTCTTGCAGAGGTGCATCAACCTTCCCAACAGCCTCTCTGCTCCATAGAAAGCTTTTCTTCCTTCATTCCTGTGACCTGGTTGTCTGCTCCTGCTGCTGCCAGCATCCTCTCTGCTGGAGCCACAAACTGCCAGCTCCTTGCTGCAGCTGTAACAGGAGGATTGCTCCAAGGGCAGGAGTCAGCTGCCAAGCTTCTTGGAATGTCTCACCTCACACGGTCTCTTCTCATAAGGGAAGACAGCCTGCAAGCCAGGAGCATGCAGTGCAGCAAGCACTGTCCTGTCTGCCATAGCCACACTGAATTAAAACAGAAACAATACTACCCACAGGGACCAGAAGTTGGGAATTCCATATCTTTTATTGTGGCATCTTAAATATGCCTGTTTTACTTCTGTGTCCTTTCCCTGTGCCTTCTCTTTCACAGATCCACTTAGCTACAGTGGGAGGGTTTCAACCACCCCACTCCCCCCAGGCCTTATGTACAGACTGGTGCCTTCCTCCTGCATGTTTGGAAAGGTGAATTTAAATTAGGTAAAATGAGTGGTGTGGCCAGGTGTGACCACAGCTGTCTCCTCTGTTTAAATTCATGTTGTAGTCCTCTCAGATGAAGATGTCACGTGACTTTTCTGGAGCTTGGGGAGGAATGGGAAGAAAATGAACCTGTTTGGAGAGGGAGAGGGTGACAGAGGAGGCAGGGCACAGAAGCAAAGAGCCACAGCAGGGATCCAGGAACCACAGGGAAGGTTGTGCAAGGGTATGCAGCACACACTCAACTTAAAAGAGAGAGCCAGAAGCAAGGACGCTGTGGGCCAGGGGCAGAGTTGTGCAGAAATCTGTGTTCTGTTTACACTTTATCAGTTTTAGATTTCTGTCATTTAAGATAGTGATCCTACTGTTTTTCTAAGAAAAAATTGCTTTAGGGAGGTCGCTATAAGAAGAAGCCAGCGCAGGTTTATCACAAACCTCTGGCCTGCTCAGGGTCTCAATACACTTAATGCCTGCATGGGTGCTCCAAGCACAAGGTACTGATCACAAGATTTAAGGTGACTGCAATTGCTGCTTGTTGCATGGTTTAATTCCAGCCAGTAACTGAGCACCTCACAGTTGCTTGTTCACTCATTCTGCCACTACCCTCCACCCTCACCCTGTGGGATGGGGAGAAGAATCAAAAAAAAGGTAAAATCTGTAAGTGAAGAACTGTTCTAATACAGAAGTAAATTTCAAAAATAACCATAATGATAATAGCAATAATAATAATTACATAACAACAAGGAAAGAGAGGTAGAGAGACAGAAAGAGAGAAATAAAACCTGAGAGAAATAAGTAATGCACACCACAAAATCAATGCCCAGTCTGGCCACCAAGAGCAATTGGTGGCTCCTAGCAAACTCTCCCCAACAAATATACTGGGCATGACATTAACTAGTATGGAATGTGCTTTCCCAGCCATGTTTCCTCCCTTTTTTTTTTTTTTTGTGCACCCTCTCACTAACAGAGCATGAGACACTGAAATACACTGTTAGCTGTTGTCAGAGGCTGAAAATAGTTTATTCCTCAAACACTGATCTCTTTATAAAGAAGCTACAACCAAAGAAGCCTCCCTAAAGACTGGGACTTTGGACTGAAAGTCAAACTGCTGATTTGGGGGATAAAGATAAAGGGGAACCCAATATTGTTCAACCATCCCTGGCTGAGTTTGGAGAGGGGGCAGAGCACAGCTCACAGAACCCAGGTTTGGGGTGGGGGCAGAGCACAGCTCACAGAAGCCAGGTTTGGGGTGTGGGGAGAGCACAGCTCACACAAGCCAGGTTCACACAGACTCCCCACAACTGAGGGGGAGGAGGAGGTTTTAGGTGTGTGCTGTAACCTCTGGCCAGAGGCACTGAACACCCATCCTCCCTTACACAAACTGGCCCAGCTGTGGCACCCCCAACCCCACAGGGCACATCCACAGGACTCTCATGTGAGAGGCAGCTGAGGGGGAGTCACAATCCATCAAAGACCCCCAAAGTGCTGGGCCTTGTACCCCAGGGCTGCATGTGATGGAACAGACCCAGAATCTGCTGTGAGAGACTGTCCCCTCCCCAGGGGACATTGCCACCTGGCTCCAGGGGATATAAACCCATGGGATTCTGTACCTTTGGGGGACCTTCACCACCAAGAAGAGCAGCTGGAGAAGATCAACAGAACATTGTTGGGATCCATGGAGTGATAATATTTTCCTTATCCTGTCTCAGTCATTCTCTTTCCGCCCCCTCCCCCCCCCCACCTATTGTCTATTTCTTTCTTTCTCTCTCTTTCTCTCATGTTTACTATCAAGTAAAACCCATACTGACCAAATTAACTGGCATATGGTCTCGTTTGCACCTTAATTTGGGCAGAAGTATTTCTAAGAACCTCAATAACTGGATCCTGGCATCTGTGAGTAATAGGTACTCAAACTTGGGGCACTTTTAATTGATCTGAGTTCTTACAATTGAAGATGTTAAAGATAACCAAGCAGATACTTGGGAGGCTCTTGTTCATTTTAGCTAATGATACCAATAGCATTCTTTTCAGTTCTTTTCATCTGCTTTGTCTATTCTTTCTTATTAAAACCAATTAGAAAATTTTCTAACTGCAGTGTATTATCTCTGATATAATTACCAGTAAGTCATGAATACCAGTCATATGACTGCTAATGAAAAGCTGTTCTGTTTCTTAAATTAGCTATCTTAATATTTTCTGCAGTAAATTTTCTTTATTTTTCTAAATCAAGTTTAGAAAAGTGCAATAGAGAAGTAATGGGACAGGGGTGCTATAAAAAAGTCTTAGTGAATGGAGTAATTGTAGCACTTACAACAGATGAGATATTTGCAATTAATTTTACAGTTACTGCTCAAGACACTATTTTGGGAAATAAAATATTTTACTAACTTAAATTTATACTGTTTGTAGACATTTCATGTTGGAAAACATTGGGTAAAAATTTACTCTTCTGTTCTCCTTAGATAACTATAGGATGCATGTTACTGCCACCTCATTAAACTAGTATCAACTTTCTGATTTCACCTCCAATATTTTCCTAAACTCTTGTTTATATTTTTAATAAAGTTTGAAGTTAAGGTAAGGGAATGAAATTACAATTGATATGAAATTTTATTTCTAAAAATGTATCAAAATAGCACAAATGGTCATGCTTTTAGTGAGAATATCTACCAAGCTTGAGGTTGTTGTGTGCTGGTAGTAAACAAAAGAAAGTGTATGATGCAGCCACTGAGAATAGAAGTTATTTTCTGGAGTAATACTTCTGGAGTAATACTTCTATTAAATTTTAAAATTGTCTCATCTTACAGGCAGACGAAAAGCCACCATGTGCATGGACACGGTTATACCACAAGGGCTGAAATGGGGAGGTTCACATGGTGCTAACTCACATCTAAAAAGTGTATGAGATGAGGAGTCTCCTCCACATGACGTCATCCCTTGCCTGGAAACAGAGCCATCTCACAAAGTTGAATATTTCCCACAGTTTGTAGACCCAGCCAGTTTCCTCCAGGCTCCTGCAGTCCCCAGTCTGGCTACAGAGAAGCAGCAGCAGCAGCAGCTATTTATCTTATTTATCTATCCATTCTGGAACTCTGTGATATGAGAGACTCCCAGTTTTGTGAAAAAACAATGACTGGAACAGTCCAAATAATATTGTCTGATACAATGGACACCCAGAATGTTTTCTAGGATTTTATATTTTCCTTTAAAAGATAATTACTGAAGGAAGCCCATCATACTGTGACTTTACCAGGTATGATTTTTAATCTTGTTGCTTTCTACCAAAAGTTAGCAGCACTGAAAGCCAAGGTTCAGTGTATAAGTATTACACACAAAGACTGCAGCCCTATTAAGATAAAAGTTCCAAAGAGTGAAACTTGTTGAGGCTATTGCCTAAAGCAATCCCATCAGGCCTCCTGCTGAAGGTATATCTTCTACTGAAGAAAACCACTATATGTGCTTTCTGCTTTGTAGCAATGCTTTTCATTTTAATCTAGCTGTATTTGTTCTTGTGCTTTTATTCCAAGCAAACAAAAATGAATTCTTAGCAATCTGGGAATATATTTCCTAATGCCCTGTAGCAAATACACTTTTTTTAGCCATACAGGCTACTGGAGAGGAAAAATGAACCCTTTATGTGGTAAGCAAAGACAAGTAAAAATGGAAAAGTGCAGGGGATATTTTCTTACCAAGAGTAATTACAGTGAATAGAAGTATTTTCTATTCACAGAGCAGGTAAGCTTAACTCCCCTCTTCTTCAGGTTTGATGTAAAGCAGGAGCTGCAGTGTGTGATCTCAATGGAACTGAAGTGCAAGAAGGTCACCCATGGACTTGGCCTGAAGAAGAAGAAACAAGCTTTTGAAACTTGTTTACTGACGACTCTCTGTGTGGGACATATATATAGTTTTAATGGCTCCATGTGGAAATGTGAGTTAGCAGACTATATAGTACAGTTGTAGAAGCCTCAAGTAAATCTTCATCAAAATATTGTGGCTGAAGCATTACCATAAACCCTGTAGGCCCAATCATTAATGTGAAAGCCTCTATTAACAGTAATTGAGTTTTATTGGCCTAGGAAGATGGCGTACACAACTGGCATGAGATGATTTTTGTTGCTCTACTTCATGGTCTAATGCACTGAATGTGAAACACAAACGGCAATGGGGCTGGGAGGCAGAAATGGGGAATGCACTGCCTTGATTTGCATTACTGTGGCAGAGCACATGACCTCTCCACCACAGGTGGCCGGTGCAGATAGGAAAGATAACCCAGGCGGGCAAGGCCCAGCAGGTATCATCTCCTGGTGCCAAACGGTCTGCCACCTTAACAGATGTGGGAAGAGATAAAACACGAGTGACCAAAAGGCCCGTTTTTACACTATAAAAGAACTACAGTTTATCACAGAGGCAGAAGTCTCTTACACACTCCCTGGGAAGATGCAAGACGATTTCCTCCTGAAGCTTGGACACAACTTTGTGGTTACTTTTCTGGAAATTGAGGGAAAGGATTTTTATGTGTGGTCCTTCAACAATTTGGTGGCAAGAAACATTGGATCCTAAGTTATACTATTTCTTAGCTAGCTGTAAAATTAATGGTACCTTTAACCCCACGTGTATAATACTATTTGTCTTAGTCCTGTGTAGTAATAATCTGTTTTAAGTCTTATCTCTGTTAAATAGATAATCCATTCTATAATAGATTGAATCGGCCATTATTAAAGAATTTGCAAACAAGAGTGGGTTTTGGGGTGCTGGCCATCCCTATACAGCTACTGCCTGCTGCCAGAGGCCTGGGCAAAAGGCAAGGACTTATCTAAACCCCTCACATTTAATTCATAACAGTTTCCCAAGTTAATGTTCCTCTCCAGCGACATCACTCTGACTAAAGTGTTAAGTGTGACTGTAGGCTGATCCCCATGTCCAGCAAAGGATTTGCAATACTTCACAATAGGCACTTTGCCCCCTTTATCAGTGCTCAGATTAGGCTGCCTATAGGTAAAGTACACACCCTCATTATGTACCTCAAATCACCTGCACTGTGCTATTTTTGTGGGAGCTTTGCCTTTGAGGCGCAATTCAGAGTGCCCTCAGTAAGCTTTATTTTTAGATAAGAGGAGAACACAATCCCTGTTTCTCATATTGCAGTTCAGTGGCTGGAACACCTGCCCAGGGAGTGGAAAACTCCTTTGGAGCCCAGTGCCATTGAGCTGAAATGTCTCAAACCCTCCCTGCCCTAACCATAGCAACCTAAAGCACAGAGAGAGGAAATGAGGGCTTTCCTTCATGCCTCTCACTGTGACTATGTCACTGCAAAAAATCAAGAAGTCACAGGAACTCAGAAAACTGGAGCAAAAAAGAGAAGGGGGCTTTGAGGCTTGGCAGTAAGCCCACCAGCAAGAGTAGGAATGAGTAGCAATGGCTCTTCCATTCTGCCATATTCACAACCTTCAGACAAAGCACATGAATCAGTCCCATGGACATCAGAAAATGAAACAACCTGTTTGAAGCTTGGTAAAAATCTACTGTACGTATTAGGGGATAAGAATTGCTGACTTCACTTCCATTAGGTGGCTTTGGACACACTGTCTTATCTGTGTGTTCCTACAGTGTTGAGGGAAACTGTAAGCTACTTTAAACTAGGCTCAATCCATGTATTCTTGTTTAAAAGACACCTTTTGCTTAAAGGTGGTTAAAAGCCCTTCTACTTTATAAAAAAAGAAATTCTGAAAATAATCTAGACCTCTTCTGTTGTTGCTTTATTTTGGTATACTTCTTGAATGTGATGAAGTAATTACACAGGCAGAAAGGACAATTATATTTTCTTGCTATGAGAAATTCCGTAATTTCTGACAATGAAGTTACTTAACAAAAGGTAATGCTGATCTGCCTGTGTGTCAGGTGTATACACACAACTGTTTACTACTGTAGTCTGGTACAATTTACAGTGTTTGATTGAAACAAATAGATCTATTTTACCCTCTGATTTTCTAGTACATGATAAGTATATACCACTCTTCTATTACTATAAGGCTATTTTCACAAAGTCTGGGCAGCAAAGGGATTCATATAGAGAAAGTTCATGTTGCAATTATCAAAGCTTTTCATTCCTTGCACTGATGTTTTTCATTTTTATTTTTATGCTTATTTTTATTGCTATTTTCATTTGTGTAATGACAGTCCCTCTAAATAAACAGGAAATAAAATGTAATAAAACACCAGTAAGTCATTTTCTGGTAATTTCCTTGAACACTAGAGAACCTAACCTACATTATTTAGGTGCAAGGTAAGATGCAGTTAAATGTAACTGCTGTCCAAGAAGCTGTGACAGCTGTGTTGCTGAGGATCTTTGTACAATTCTTTATGAGCTCAGACATATGTTCATTTCTCCATTTTTCACTTGAATTGGACAGAAGCACATGTGGACAATATTTGCTTATTATATACATCCAGCAAAACTTCATTGGCAAGTGTTATTAAATAACTTAGACTGGAGTTCTACTTGAGGAAGACCTGTGATTTTCAGAGTCTAAGAGACAAATAGCGTAGTGTATAGCCTCTTGCATGTGTTTCCACTGTTCCATCATTCATGTGTCTCCTCTGTCCCATTATCTCCCTGAGACAGGCTTTTTAAAGGCTATTACCCTATTTATGTTTTGAGGTAAAGTTTATAAAGACACACTTGAAACTGAGAAGTTTTGATTCTGATTTGTAGATTGGTGTCTGCTCACAATTCTGGCTGAAGCAGAACCATCTCTTATTTTTCATGGATGGCACAAATATTCAATTTTTTTTTTATTTTGCATCTAGTTCATTTGCACTGAAATTCGCAATTATATCTACAGGAAAACAAGCAAAAGATATCTGGTTAAAAACACTCTTAATTACCTCCCTATGGTCTTTTCTATAACTTGGTAAATGTTAAGCATTGTAACCAAAAATTTGTAATTACAATGAACTTTAAATTCACAGTTGAATTTGTACATGGAACTCCCTATAGTAGAGTTGTCAATATGCTCTGGTTTTCAGCTCTTGAGAATATGATTTAGGGGTGATTCTGGAGCTCCCTGTGTACTACATATACTGTTCTTTGTCACTGATTCATATCATGATTGTTGTTGGCCATGAACTCTGGAGATATTCTCTGACAACCTTACCATTGATTTTACTATATATATCAGTTTTTTACTAGTCAAGGAACACTTGAATCAAGTGTTCTACTGTCCTAGGTTACAATGTAAGATGTGCCCAAAAGTATTTATTCTCTCACCATCTTCATGAGTTGTTAAAACCAGGTGGGGCAGTGCTCCCTGCCTCCCCCCTCTGGATTGTCTTCTGTTAATGGCCCATCAGTGCCTTTCCTCATGACTCATCATCTCACTGTGAGATGTTCCACCCAGAGGGAGCATTCCATCCTGAATATAAGCTGAAATCTCGAACACCACAAGCAGCCTTTCCCACTGGATTCCCAGAGGACAAGAGCTACATAGCCACCACTGGATCCTCCAAGGAAGACCAGACCTTTTTACAGGATCACTGCTTCACAGAACCACATCCATAACTTCAGGAGGACTGCAGCCACCATCTTATCGGACTGACTAACAGAGTGTTAGGTCGTATCTGACTCTGCCAGTTTAAACTAGTGTTTTTTCTGCCTTGTTTTATATATATATGTATATATATAAGTAAAGAACTTCCTATTCCTCATATCTTTGCCTGAAAGCCCCTTAATTTCAAAATTATAGTAATTCGGAGGGAAGAGGGTTGCATCTTCCGTTCCAAGGGAGGCTCCTGCCTTCCTTAGCAGACACTTTCTTTCAAATCAAGACATCTACTCAAAAGGAGAAAAAAAATTGAAAAGTTGATAATTACCTATAAACCAGAAGTTCTGGAAATTGATTTAAAATATCAGCTTTGAATTTTATCTTTTCTTGGATGAAAATAAACATTTATGAAATTGTTATTACAGTCTGGAGAAAATCCAAGATTGTCTTTTGCACTATTATGCATTTATACTAGAAAATGCGGTGTAAGAACTGCCCATGCATTATTCTTGGTTCCCTAGGAAATCATATTTTTCTGAGGTAGGAGTACTGGACTGCCTCTGGGTCCTAGTAGGCTCTCGATTATCTGTAGGAACATGAGGAACTCAGTGGACTTAGTCTACGGAAACCACAGGAGGGTCATCTACACTATGATATTATAATACTGTATCATACATAGGCGTGAAAAGGAAAACCAGCCAATCCCTTCTAATCTCATCATAAGTGTAATGCTATGGTTTAATTTTTTTCTATACAGTAAACTCAAAATTATATCAATTAATTTGTAGGACACATGAAGCAGTTGCAAGTCCAAAATGACTCTGCAAAGCTGTAGCTCCTCGTGTAAGAAGGATTAGAGTCAGATACACTAAATGTGGTAATTGATGCATGCTAAGTGGTCAGGCATTGGAAGAGGATGCCCAGGGAATCAACATCCCTGGGAGTGTTGAAAAGGTGTGTGGATGTGACACTTGGGGACATAGTTTAGGGGTGAACATGGTGCTGCTGGATTAATCGTTGTAGTTGGTGATCTTAGAGGTCTTTTCCAACCTAAATGATTCTCTGACTGTATAGTTCTATGATAAATGCCTACCAGGTACCCAGGATGCATGGCTGAACTTTGTTACCTTTGGGATTGATCTGGGAGAGCACCCAAGGGGACATATGAGTGAGGACTCCAGGCAGGCACTGGTGCCAGCATGGTAGAAGAATGGTACCTGTTGGAACATTTCAGCAGAGAGGTGGCAAAGGGGATGGCTGGACACTCCTCTGAAAAGCCAGTTTGGGAATCCTCCATGAAATTAGCAGATGGTTTTGTTGAATGTGATTGTACAGCCTTTATAATCTTCCTGCATAAAACTGACCAATTTTTAATGTTCTTTTTCTTAAATTATAAAAAATTCCACTTATACAAAGGATTACAAATGCCTTAGTCTTCAGCAGTAGCCATGCTGCCATCTGAGACACAGCACAACCAGTGCAGCCTGGGCTATTCCACCTCAAAGAGAAATTATTCTTGACCACTGCAAAAGAACATCCCAACACCTTGCTCTCATCACAGTGGTTTTGCCGAATCCATACCTGCAGTAGAAATGAAAGGCATCCCTTTTAAAAATATGCTCTCTTGCTGGCTACGTGAACAACCGCGACAACGTGCTTGAGATCTTCAGCAAATACATGAGTTATGTAGCTGTGTGCAATTATCACGTTGTCCAAGGATCTTACACACACTATCAATGCCCAGTGACATCCCTCAGACCCCATAAGGACTCTGGCACTTCTTGGGGTCAGTTGTGATCTTACAGCTCTTGAACTGAACAGCAATTTCTAATGTGTGCTGTCCTCGTAACAAGCAAATTGAGAAATGAAACTGGTGGCTGTTTACTATCATTTCCAATTTTGAACAAGTGTTCCCTGCCAAATATCTGATGGGTTTTCACACCAGTGGTCTGTTGGAATTGGCTTCCTGAAAGCAAAATACGATGTAGACTCTGAACTATTGACTACATACCTTTCCTCCAGTTAGTACAGCCTTTTGCTAGGCAACCATGAAAGTGTTCTCAAACACTCTGCTGCTGTGGTTAACTCTATATTTTCTTTAAAGCAAGCATTTAGGCCATTTCTCTTTTGGTTGAGTCAGGCCCCTCCAAGGGAGGCTTGCCAAGGGGGATGCAGCACGTGTAAAGTTCACTGATACAGACCTCTTGAGGCCTCTGGTTTGGCTTTAGGGTCGAGAAAGAACGTTCAGAAGGCACAATGTTTGAAACTAAGTTAGCTTTGCTTTTGCCTCTAGAGAATAAGATACAAACACAACTGAATGTGCACTAAACCAACTGAAACCTGCTCCATGCCTATTCCTTTAAAACAGAAAAGTGAGTGTTGTGCTAAAGTCCCACAGGACAACCTTCCCTGTAGCAAGCAGCATTTTCAAGCTTCTATTGATTCCTTACCAAAGGATCTGTGTACATATACAGACCCCAGAAAAAAAGGAACGGATAGATGCAGGAGGCATCCTAAAGATACAGAATGGTTCCAGACTACTACAGTGATTTCAAGCATACGTGTCTTTTATTTCTGTGAGACGTCCTTGATGCTGTGTTGAAGTTACTTGTTGGTTTCAACTGGAGAAGCAGGTTAGAAAATTCATGCATGTAGTCCTGTGTTACAGCAAGATCTGTTCCTGCATATTATTACACTTCTTTAGAAAGTCAGGGAATCTTGGGTAATGTTAAAATGTCTTCAGGCAGAGCCTAAGAAGTACTAAACAGACCTGATAAAACGTAAAATAATTTTTTGTATATTTCACCTGAAAAGGAGTTTTTTGGGACACCAATACTATATGTGCACAGACACATTTATCTGTTTGTAAATACATACCTCTATATGTAGTATGTATTTATGAAGTATGTTCTATGCTAGTTTACCAAAAGCCAGTCAATTGATGAAATTACTTTAGTGGAGTCAAATAGCCTCTCTGAGAATACAAAAGTCTTTCAGAGGCAAGAAAGAGTCCTCACGATGTGATATACAGGGTGTGCTGAGGTCTGCTGATATATCAAGTGCTGTTTCCCACCATCCTCATGCTCCTTCACTTTTGATGTACACAGTATGGAATATCCACACAGGAAAATGTTAGATGCAGTGATGCCCTTTACTTCCTGAAGACTGAGGTCGGTTTTTTCTTGATTGCAAGACACAGCACTGCAGTGCACATTATAGAGCTGATCTCATGCCCTAAACTTCTTAAGGCAAGGAGTCCAGATACAGTCACAGAGCTCCTGCCTTTGCGGGTCCCCACACATCCCAAGGAAACACAGGTATGAGTTTGGCAGAGTCTGTATGCAGGTCTATCTCCACCTTGGGATGCAAACAGGCTATAAGTGGGGACCAGTCTACAATACACAGTGTATTGTAGACTGCAACTGCAGTGCACTCTGCAATATCCAAAAATGCAGATACTGTACAGGCGGGAGGTGCCTCTAGGGACACTCGTGATTCAGAGCATCATGACAGGAGTTGACTCCTAACTTAAGTGCACTTAGTATTCACCAAAAAGTTTTAATTGTATAAGAACATTCATTCCTAACCTAGGCATATTCATTTAGATAACCAACATTTCCTTTTCCATTCAGTGAAGAAGGAGAGGAGAATCTGGTTAAAATCATAGTTATGTAGGATGATGTCAGAGTTAGCAGCATTAGAACTGAAAATTTTCAAGCATTTGTCTTGTTGGCATTTATATTGAAGTTTGTTTGCCATTTGCATTTCTTTGTATTTCACTGTGAGTCTAGGATTAAAATGCACACTGAAACTCAGCTGAATCCATAAAGCATCCTCTATAAAAATTCATGCTCAGTCAGAAACTTTGCAAAATTTTAATGAAGCCATAACTAAATTCAAAGTTGAGTTAGCTGTGCTTTGTTATTTTGTAATGAAAGTTCTGTGCAGCCCTGCTCAAATGGAGAGGACTGCTGCTGCTCCTGTGATTAGTAAACATGGGAGACACGCTGAGCCAATGTCTCCCTGCGGCATTCTCACTGAAGTCAAAGTCACCCTCGAGATGAATTTGACCTGTTGAACTCAGTGTTTTTAGAACTAATAGCATAATTTCTTCAACATACAGCTACAAGGAAAAAGACTTGAAACTTGAAGGCCAACTTGTATGAATTCAGTTTAACAGTGTAGAGAAAAGGTGTGGAAGACAAATCTGCCACAAACCAGATTAAATTCTGATTTTCTGAAACATTGGCTGAAAGCCCCCTCTCCTCCCCCACCTGCTTAATCTGAGGCAGAATCAGAAGACAGGACAAGGAGGCCAGTGTTTATATAGACCAGCCAGTTGTCCATGAAAACTTCCATGAATCATATCTTGAATTTTCATTAACTTTTTTGTTGTTGTTGTTGGAAGGTCACAAAATCAAATGTTTTTGAGGCTGTGGAACCTTCTTCTTAACGGGAAATTATTTATTCTTTGTTTTGATGACAAAAATTAGTTCTGTATTTTTAAATTAGTTTAAGTTGAGCAACTCACTCTTCTCTCAACCCTAATATTTCAGTTTAACAGCTAAACCAGCATAGTTAATAATTTATATAAGAGGTTATACACCATGGGGTTTTTTTTAATGCAAATGATCGTATTTTGAACATCCCACTTTGAACTATTATCATTCAGATTTTTTAGTTGATATATCATCAGTAATTTTCCTGCGGCTTTCCTCTGACAGCAGAAGCACAGCATTTGTAGTCCTAGCATCTGCGAGTCTTTAAATGTATGTATGGCAAAGGAACCTGGGGGCTAGTTTTTTTTTTAAGTAAAACTTCACTAAACTCTCAATCCAAATGGAATGTGCTTTTGGAATGTCTGCCAGCAATGAAAGTGAGTTTTTTGTAAATGCTATCCCTGACATACAACTATTGCATTGAAAAAAAGATTGTTTATTTAAAAAAATTAATTAAAGAAACCCCAAGACAAACCAAAAATCTGGGAAAGTCTCAAAGAAGACCAGAAAGACGACATTTCTATATTTTTCAGATATTCATCTCTCATATCAAGGTGACATAAAGGTCATGCACTAACACTTTCTAATTTTCATCCTTTAAGTACAATTAGCCTTATTTTTCAGTGGTGTTAACATGAGAAGTAGTCACAGAAAACAAGTCTGTTTGCTTGAAGTGCCAGTCATGAGAGAGTAAAGTCTGGAAAGATTGGAAATGGCATACAAAGGTGTCTCTTTTTCAGCTCATACTATACTCTATGGATTCTTCAAAATTATTTCTGTACAACCTTCCAGGAATACAGGAATGGTAGAACTTAGAAATGTTAGTGCTGAGTAAGAAAACCTGGCCAGCCTAAGGGAAAGCTTCAGGACAAAGTAGATAAAGCTGCTCAGTAAATACTTGTATCTGGAGACAAAGAGAATCAAGAGCAATTAAAGCAGGCATGACTGAGCAAGCATCCTTGAAAGGATGACCTTGAATTTCCTTTATGTTTGCTGGAATTTATTGGCCAGGGTGAAAGAGTGTGTGTTCTTTTGCTGGATTCCATGGTATCCTGGAGAAAAAGCAGATGTGATCCACCATAAACATCTGGCAAGGATAGAGCAACCAGCCTTTTTTAGTGTGTGGGATGGTCAAATAAAGAGGCCCTGCCTAGTTACAGAAGTTAGCCTTTTATTGTACATGGGATAATCATATCAATATATTCCTCCTCACTTCCATTAATTGTTTCTACTGCATGTATTCTGGAGTTGAACTCCATTGATCTGCATATATCCATCAGACCATGAATGCTATTTTGCAGTTCTTGTGCTGGATGGACCACTGTGCCTGGATATGGAAGAGGGAATCCAGTGCAGCCCAGCTCTCAACATTAGTTCAGCTAATTCAAATGTGTCCTTTTTATAAAGCATAATCCATGGCTAAATCACTAGTGAGAGACTTACTAATGACTGCGTGTTGTAAAATGAAAATAAATATAACATGTGTGTGGTTTTTACATATATAGAAAAGATATTTTAGAAAATATAATAATTCACTTCCAGAAGGAAATTAACAAGAGTAAAAAACTGGTTGGATTTTTAAGCCCTTTCTAGCATGTTTGCATTGCTTTTAAACCACAGAAATGGCAATCTTCTGCAGAAAAGGAAAAAAAGTGATTTTACAAAGGGATACATAATCATAGTGTTATTTTATGAAACTATATTACATTGCAATCAAGTGGAAGAGCTAGCAGGTTTTAATGCCAAGTGTGTTTTCTTATGATAAACACTTGTCAATATAACACTATCTCATGCCTGCTATATCTTGTTTCCACCATGACCTTTCAAACCACATGCATGTTCTTTTCTCTCCCTCTGAGAAAACCTTAACAACTTTCTAATCATCATGAAGAGCAATTAACTGTCTTCAACCAGCTGTGCTACTCAGCTCATCTGGGAATGGGAAAAAACCTGCTCCTTAGTGCAGATCCGCCTACCCAGGCATGGCAAACAAGGCTAGTGCAGAAC
>VZTN01000538.1:155359-166621 GCA_013400515.1 Erpornis zantholeuca
ATTGTATCAAGTTGTATTTGGCTTCTTTTTTTTTTTTTTTTACAAATCTGGGACTTAACTGTGTCATGTATCAGTCCTACAGCTCTTGCAATTTTCTGTTTATTAGCAAATGAAACAACAGAAAATATAGAGCAAATAAAATTAATGTGTATACAGAATACTTTCATAAATAAAAAGATGGAGGCAAAATTAGTAGTTAACATTTGATAACTGTTTTTTTGAGCTGCACGATAAGATTTAAAAAATCAAGCAGACCATATGCTCTTTCCTGAAAGCATCAGGGATTTTGCTCTGTATAACTAGAAGTATGCATAAAAGAGGTGTACCTTTATTTTTAACATATGTGTATTTCACCAAGAGAAGTATTTTTTGTTTGTTTTATGTGGTAATTTTAATAGATGCTTAACTGCCTTGCAGATTGCTCAGAAATGTAATCTAACTAAACAAAATGTCTATGATATGCCTAATGAAAATTCAAATGTAATCCATTTATAATGGGACAGATCCTACAGAAACCTTTTGGAGTTCCTTGAAAAATACAATCTCGTTTTGTTTTGTTTCTCATTATTTTTACATATATACTGCTAGGAAAAAAAAAAGTCATGATTAACACAATTTTCACCAATATCTGAATTATGTTTTTGTGAATCAAAACTAAACAGCTGATGGGAAGCGTTGACTACTTTCCTTCAAGTCTGAACCTTTGTCAAATTGCTGATTTTTTAAAACTCAGATCTTTGTTTACCCTCATGCTATATATTTTCTAAAAATTACCTTTTTTTACTGTAATTTTCTCAGAAATAAACTACACATTATGACCCATTCTAATGTGTAAGCTGAGATGTCTACAATTTAGTTCTTGGAAAACTCAGGTCACTTTTCTTTAGCAGCCTAACTATAGGTTTAAACACAGACATATCTAGTGTTTTTATGTTCCATCCAACCCTTTGTGTGCATGAAGTAGAGCAGGAGGCCAGGTGGAAAGTATTCACCAAGTGTCAGAGTCCACCTTCCATTAACTACTGAAGATGAAACTTCATGTCAACTAAATTAAGAATAAGATTAGGAGTAGGTAAGCTAAAAAGTGATCTTGGTATAACTTCCAGTTAAAATTTAACTTAGGGGATCTCCAAAGAAACATTTTTTAAAAACTGGGGAAAAAAGCAAATTTAAAAAAAAAGGAAAAAGACTGAGGCATAGTTTAACACAAAGAAGCAGGAAGATCCACAGCATATATTCACATGGTGCACAGAGAGAATACATTTATTTCATGGGGAACTAAGAGTAATTGTTATTTTAGACGTTCTTCAATTGTTTAAAAGGAGGGTGGCATGTCAGTTGCTTATAATTTTGCTGTATTGAAAAAGTTGCTGCAGAATTTTTTTTAATATTTGACCATATTTTATTTAGAATATTTTTAGTGAAAACAGCAGAGCTGCTTCTGAGACAAATGAGTTTTCAGCAGGATCTACTAGGACACCTGAGTTGTACAGAGTCAACAGGTCAGTGGTTCCACTGATAGCCAGAGGACAAGCTCTGTCTCCTTGAACAAATGGCACCCATTCCGTTTAGCAAGGTTTAGGAGGCTTGAGCAGAAAGCACCGTGTCCCCTGCATGTGGAGAACAGCTCTGCCTCTCAGTGGATGAAGGGTAACAGCTATCTGCTTGGCCAGCCGAGCTGACGGCCTGTCCAGGAAATTGCTCAGGTTAGAGTCATGGTTACGCGGTGGTGAGCTGTAACAATTCATATCCTGTGTGGGGCGAGGACATGCTCACTGAGGAGACATGAACATAGCTGAGGATGAGACAAAGCCTGTGGACAGTCAGCTGCATAAAATCCACAGGCTGGTGCTGGTAGAAATGAAAGGCTTCTTGATTGTATATATCTAACATGCCTACTCCAAGAGAGTGTCAGATAAAAACCAAGAAGCCTTTATTTTTGAGATGCTTGTGTGCAAGAAACTGTATCTTTATTTCCTTCATGGACAGGCAAATATCAGTCTGTGTTTTAGGTAGGTGAGGAAATGGTATTTGACTGCATAAAGGAGGCTACACTAAATCACCTTGGTGTGAGTCGAAACATCTTGTTGATGCTTTTGGAATTCCTTATCACATTCAGTAAGTCATTCTAAATATCAGCCCATCACATTAACACGAAGCAAAACAGTGGTTGGTTCTCTTCAGCCCTGCACAGAGAAAGATTGTGCTTTCACCATGGAAGTGCCCTGTATGGCATGAAACAGTAATAGGTCTGTAAAATCCCAAACTGAGACAGGCAATACATTTGCCAATGCTTGGCAAATGGCAGTGTGCTTCTGCCCATATGGAGCCTGGGTAATTACAGCCTTTGGATGTAGCTCATGGTTCAGGATAATGCAGAAATCTATAAAATAAGGGTGGAATAAATTATTTTGCTGTTGATTTAGAAAAGTGAATGTGAAATCTTTGGAAAAGTTGTGGAAGATCCAATTCCTTGGTTATGAAACTAAGTCCCTGGATGAATAGCTGTTCTGCTTTCAAAGGATGCTTTTTAGGCCTGGATGATCCTCTTTCAGAAGTTTATGGATTGCATTCTGGCTCAGGATACTAGTCCATGAACAGCTGCCCCTTAGACAAGGATGTGGTCTGTACCTATCATGATGAGTATCCATTTTAATGGCAGTAAGCACAGAGCTGCTATCTACAAAGCACAGCTCTCACTGTCAACATGATTAATGTGCTGCTCTTCTTTGTGAGATAGCTCTTTTCTGACCCAGTTGCTGACTTATATCATTGTGCAATCTTGAGAACAAAAAAAAAAGGAGGGTAGTTTTGTTTCTGGGTGTTCTGAGACTAATTTAGATAGATTAATTGGAGCCCTATTCCACCCTAACTGCTCTGGAATATAACTTCTTTAGGGTCCCAAAACCATCAGTTTAGAAGGTGGCCTGACCATAAACCTTTTTGACACTCAAAGAGACATTATGTACACTCTACACAATTAATTGTTCAAATGGACATACACAAAAGACAAGTGTCAGAAATATCAACAAGCAGTTTTCATGCTGCTGGAAGGAGTACTAAACACATGCTTGTTACAGCATAAGGAGGAAGTATTCAGCAACTGAGAAAGCCTAGCAGGAAAATGGCCTTCTTAATTACTGAAATTCAGCCAGCATCTCCTGAATAATAACATTGTCCATTGATCATGGATTATGCATTGCTTTCATGAATTTCTTCAGCAAAGGGAACAAATGGCAGATTTCTAAAATGCAATCCATTGTCTAAGATATATCTCAGCACGACCTGCGAAGGACATTTTGTGGTAGACTGAAACAACCTGTCACAGAATCATGGAATCATAGAATGGCCTGGGCTGGAAGGGACCTCAAAAATCATCTAGTTCCTACTCCGCTGCCATGGGCATGGACACCTTCCACTAGACCAGGTTGCTCAGGGCCCAATAAAATCTGGCCTTAAGCACTCCCAGGGATGGGGCATGTCCAGCTTCTCTGGACAACCTGTTCCAGTGCCTCACCACTCTCACAGTAAAGAATTTCTTCCTAATATCTAATATAAACCTAGTCTCTTTCAGTTTGAAGTCATTCCCCCTTGTCCTGTCACTTTGTGCCCTTGTAAATAGCCCCTCTCCCTCTTTCTTGTAGGCTCTCTTCAGGTACTGGAAGGCCTCAATTAGGTCACCCCAAAGCCTTTTCCTCTCCAGACTGAATAAATCAACTTCCTCAGCCTCTCTCCTCAGGAGAGGTGCTCCATCCCTCTGAACAACTTTGCTCCAACAGGTCCATGTCCTTCCTGTGCTGGGGATCTCAGAGCTGGATGCAGCACCGTGGATGGCATCTCACCAAAGAGAAGCAGAGGTGCAGAATCCCCTCCCTCGACCTGCTGGCCAGACTATGTTGAGATGCAAGGTACCTCGATGATGGGCTCTAAAGTCTGACTCTCCCAGGCAGACTCAAATATTGTGTGCAGTGCACATGACTTGAAAGATATAACCAAAAGGAAGTTGTGACTGCATGTGAGAAGTCTCACTGAAGGCAGAAGAGGCATTTGGTCTGGATAAAATCTTAGCCTATGGCGTACCAGGACAGAATATAAAGCTTGGTCCAAGACAAACAGAATGACAAACCTCTCTGTTCTTCACTGCATCATTCCATGATTTTTGGTTCACCTAGGGTGGAAAAATACCTATAAGTAAGAAAGAGAAGAAACATATGCTTGAGGCAAGGCTGAACATGTATCAGACCAAATAATTGACAGCATGCAGAGATTAGCTTTTCTCATTGAAAGCAGTCACCTCTATTGGTTACTTTGTATGGATTAGTGTTTGAGAAACTAAGGATGCAGATGACCTGGACTTACTTTATTTATTTTTAGACTGTATCTGGTTTGTATCACCTTGGGGTTTTGCTCATTGATTGGTGAGATTTGCTTAGGGGGAATGAAAAACTGGAATAAGAAGTGACTGCAAGCACAGAATTGTAGACTGTTCACAGTGTGCAAAAAAGTGCTAAAGCAGAAGAATGATATTGCTAAGTGAGGACACTTAGAAAAAGGGATAGAAAAATAAAGGAATTGGCTGAGGATAGTGTTACTTGGTAGCAGCTGAGAGAGTATTGGTCTTTTTAATCTAGCAGTTGAGGCAGGACCATGGGTACGACCCATGAGATAGGTCCACTTTGTACATAAATAAGTGTGCAGAGATGATTTGTAATAGAATCTCTGTATGCAAAAGCATGTTGGGGCTTCTTTGCAGTTGAGGTCTAACTGAAGCTTTATATGAGATAATTTAACCGATGTTTCCTTCAAGCTGACAGCTGGTGTGCTTTCCCTTGAGGCTATGATACATTACTTTTTTCTCCTCTTGAGTCCTGTCAAAAAAAAGCCAAACCACGTAAAACCTAAGTTGATTGTACTATCACTTGAAGTAAATCCTTTCCTTTTCAATCTTTTCTTTTCTCCAATGGGAAATTACAAGCAACAACACCCTTTTATAGGAATAAAAATAAGACTATGAATTATTAAAATCTTTTAAGGAAGCTGATTTCTTAATTCAACAGTGACTTACCTGTATCATCTCTGTTGATGTAATTTTTTAAGTCTCTGAGAAAGATACGGCTAATCTTTTTCTGAACCAGTATCAGTCCATGGACTTCTGTGTAATGTTAACTTTATCAACAGTAGTCACAATCAGTGGATTCCTCAAAATAAACACATTTTTCCGAGCATTGGAACACAATAAATGACATACAAATGCAGCTCATTTCACAGTACTTTTATACAGTAAGAAGGACTATACTTAAGCATCCTCAAAAATACCCAATGAATAAATTCATAAATCGTTTGGCAGACAGAAGTACTCCTACTGCATTTCCACTCCTGGTTTTAAAGAGCCTTAAAATGTGTTCTAAGCACCTAGAAAGAAGAAGAAACATCAATTGAATAAAAAAAAGAAAATAAAATGTTTTCTAATATGTAAAAATAGAAAAGTGTAATGTCTACTGAGATCTTTGGTATTTAGTTTTCTTTTTTTTTTCTTTACACAATTGAAAACATTTTTTTGGACTCTGTAAGGGCTTTAATGGGGTACACCACAGTATCTCTCTCTCTAAATTGATGGACTGTTCGGTGGATAAGGAATTGGCTAGATGGTCACATCCAGAGGGTAGTGGTCAACAGCTCAGTGTCCAAATGGACATCAGTGACAAGTGATGTCCCTCAGGGGTCTGTATTGAGACCAGTACTGTTTAGTATCTTCGTAAGTGGCACAGACAAAGCGATCGGGTGCACCCTCAAACTGTTTGCAGGTGACACCAAGCTGAGTGGTGCAGTGACAGCCCTGAAGGATGGGATGCCATCCAGAGGGACCTGGACGAGATAGAGAAGTGGCCCATGGGAATCTCATAAGGTTTAACAAGACCAAGGGCAAGGTGCTGCACCTGGGTCAGGGCAATCCCCGGTGTCAACACAGGCTGGGGATGAACAGATCCAGAGCAGCCCCGCCAAGAAGGACTTGGGAATGCTGTGACTTGGGAGTGCCAAAAGGCTGGATGTGAGCTGGCAAGTGCACTTGCAGACCCATATCCTTGGCTGCTTAAAAAGCAGCAGGACTGGCAGATCCAGGGAGCTGACTCTCCTCCTCTACTTCACTGTGGTGATACCCCACTTGGAGTTCTGCATCCAGTTCTGGGGTCCTCAGCACAGGAAAGTAAAGGATTTCTTGGAGCAAGCCCAGAGGAGGCCACAAAAATTATCAGAAAGCTATAGATCCTATGAACATAGACTGAGAGAGTTGGGGTTCCTCAGCCTGGAGAAAAAAGGCCTTATTGTTGCCTTTTAATACTTGAAGGGGACTTTCCAGATAAGTTGTTCAACTGAGTATACACCATTATAAGGTTTTTTTGTTCATTTCAGTGTAAGCTCAATTAGGTGTCTTAAACCATGGACTAAAATCACAGTCAGTTACCACAGCAGAGCTGGAAGCTCAGATATGCGAGATGCCTCTATTGTTGAGTGCTTAACAACATATTTCCACTCAAAATAATGACACAGGTTAATTAATCCATCATTGAAAGTGCTTGACCTTAATTGTCTGACTTTGCTCTGTGAGTGTGTAAGATTACTTAAGGACTCAAATACATCTGAAAAATGCTTTTAAAAGTTGTGCACTGTCTCCCCACTGCTAATTTTTGGTTCTCAGTACTTAAATTCTTGTCCTGGTAATTTCCTCCCAAGAGGTGTCATACCAAAAGGTACTATTTATGTGTCCAGATTATTTGGTTGTGAAAGTCACAACCAAATGCTGCAGTGGTAAGGACAAGAAAGCTTGACAATGTGAACTGCAAGCAAAGGAAGGCTCCAACCCAAACAGCCACTTTGGCATATGCAGAGCAGCATGCCCTCATTTAGCTTTGCATGCAAAGCATGACTTTGGGTGCTGCATCTTGGGTCAGGTAGAGTCTTCAGAAGGGAGTGTGCATCTTGCATGAGAGCGCCTGAGAACTGGAAGGACAGAAACATCCCGTGTGGGGAAAGAGAATTTCTTCACAGGTGTTCGCAGAGTAGGATTCTGAGGGAAAATTTCAGCTTCCATAGCAGTTAAAATAACCTATCAATAATAGAAATAAACCTGCTCTTTGTACTGCCATCTGAACATACTAAGATCCCTCAAGCCACTGCTTTATTCCACTGAAATGTTACTCTCTTGTTTCACCTCCAAATTTTTTTTTTTTTAAGGCTAAATTTCTCTGGCAAACTACTATAAACATAAATTCAATTTCTGTTCAAATTCCTTAAGATACTGTAAGACCCATTCTTCAATGAGCATACAAACCTTTTCAGGCTATATGACTTGGGAATTCTCATAAAATTGAGTTACATAGCCAATAAGGTTTCTGTAAAAAAAAAACAAAAAACAAAAAAACCCGCATTATACTCCTGGTCTGGATTGAATGTGACACTAATTGCAGACACAATTGCTTCTGGCCCATTGCCTCAGGGTGCCATTGTTTTAAAAGTGATCTCAAAAGACAATAGTGTTTTCAGACTAGTGAAACTGGGATTTAAATTCCTGGTAGAAGACTGACTATCATTTGGAATTCTTATTCTAAAGAGGAATAGAAGATGTCTCTAAGTAATCCTAAAAGGAGACCAAAGTTAATAGTGTCTCAACAACCTCAAAAGAAGTTAAAAAAATAGTTGCAAAAATGTCTGAAATTCTCAGAGTTATCAGAAGAAAGTAAAACTGTCGATGATAGATTTGTTATAGAAACCTGAAACTAGATTTTAGCAAACTGACAGTTTTATATTAAAAATAACCCTCTGTCATTTTTTCTAACTTTTTAGTAATCCTTTTAACTTACACTGAGATTTCCAGTTGAGGCTTTCCAACTTTACAGATATCACTCATTATTTATACTACTGTGTTGTAAGTGTACACTTATATGTGTACATCCATATATTTATGTACATGCACACATAGACATACAGATAGATATATGTATAGTCTTATGCATTTGTATAAAAACTCACATACATAGGGTTTCCAGACACTCTGGGCTTATAAACCACAGTCAACACCTGTATCAGCCACCTGTATTTTATATTTTTAATCAAACCAGTCATGAATATTGCTGCTTAATAAGGAATCATGGACACATTGTAGACTGCTAATCCCTGCCCTTACAAAAGAAGAGAGTACTATGGTCTGGGTTTAAAAGCATTGCAATATGACTGAGCCAGAATTAAGAATCTATTTACAATTATGAGATAATTCAGAAAGTTGGTGTCATTTAGCGACTTGACTGCTTGACTAAATTTAGGAAATATGTATTCTATTCTGGGCAAAATTTTGGACAAATCACTTCCTTGTCTTTTATCTGATAATGATTTTGATCTCTTTTCACAAAGTCATTTGAAATCTACTAAACAGTTAATATGCATTATTTAGCAATAAATTGGAATGCAGATTTTTTAAAGACAGAGAGACTATATCGCATAACAGAGACAATAATCATGCCACCTTTTTTCCTCCTCCAAGACTTCCTACTTAAACATGTCTGTGATTTCCCCCCAAAAGTTCAGAAAAAAAAGATTCTAAATTTGCCTGATCAAGTTTTATGAGCTGCACATTTAAAATTAAGTAAGTTAAGTATGTTCTAAAAAGGATTTTTAGCACCAGCATTCAAGATGAATTGCTAAACTTCCCTCTGTAATGTTGACTGTAGCTGAATAAGAATTCTTGAGAACTAGAAATTCATAAATAACTTGGGAGAATAAGCCTCATGTAATGATGAAAAAAATCCCATATTTTTAAACAAAATTTGGTGTGATAAAATATTTTGAAATAGAAATATTTTTTTAAATTATTTGAAAATCAGTTGTAAGATTGTTGCATTTCTCAATAGAATGTCTTTCTCCTTCTCCCAAGCCAGAAGTATTTTAAAGATGATGACATTCAGTTCTCAAAAGTTTATCCAAGCACATTTTGACAACAATTTATTTCAAGACTTTTCAACTAAGAACAATGGACAGAAATATTTCAAGCATCTCAGTATAAATACGTGGGGTTTGGACAGTAATTGTTGGCTATCGTGGACATTGTTACTTTCAGTCTTCCAGGAAATTATAGATACTAATGATGCCTTAGGTTTTAATTTTTATATTTTTCAAATCCTGTACCGTTAGTGTAACTCTGAAGTTTCCTGTAGCTTGTTAACTGCTATTCTCTCATGCTACAATAGACATAACAAAACATCTCTAGTTTGCTCTCCAAGCACACCCAGACTGTCCTAGGCCCAAGAGCTGTAAACCATCATCTTGGGGAGAGGGGGAAAGCTTGGGGAAATTCCGTCATTGGCTGGGTTCTGGTTGGTGAATTTATGCTGATAGAAAAGTGTGAAGAACTCGTGACCTGTAGTCCATTTTGGGATCCACTGAGGCAAGACCCTCTGGAGCCCAAAAGTGTACATCTGAAGGCCTTTCAAATAAATCCCTCCTTTATTCCTTTATTCCTGTCTAGTCTCTGTTTCTAGCAAGCCATTTAAGGCATCGCTGACCTTCAAAAATGAAATGGTCAATAAATGGACAGTAATTCTAATGCCAAAGTGAATGACCATGTTACTATTAGACCAAAAAAATAGTTCTAATTTTGCAATGTGTGACATCATATATCCCTACAAGATATCCTAAAAATAAATCTAAAATTTCAAGCAATAAAAAATGGTAACTTAAATTTAATACACAGGAACCATAAAGAATCAATCTAATAACAATTGGTCATCAGTAAAAACGAATGGAACAAAGTTCAAATGTACAAAAAGCAATATGGCTGGCAGTCACTGAGATCTGAGATCTGCATTTTCATCCTTCTCTCGACAAATTCTCCCCTAAACAAAAGTACATAAAAGGTAGGAAAAAACACAAAGATAAAGGATTGTTAATATAAAATAGCTGTACTGGGTGTGAGAAAAGGTCTGTCTGACCAGTTTTTGGCAGTGACTGGTAAAGGAAGCTGAGGCATCCACTGTAAGAGAGCAAGTATAGCTCTACTAGCATTTTCCCACTTTCCAAGAATAAGTCACTTAGGGATGCTAAAGACTCTATACACAGTTCTTAGTTTAATAGCCTTCTGTGCAGCCTTCATCCAAATGGGTCTGATTTCCCTTTGATATATTCTTGGCATGCAATAGACAATAAACTATAAAAATAAATTCCAGAGCATAAATATGCTCTCGGTGAAAAGGAATTATCTTCTGTTTACTCTACAAGCCTTGGCTGGTATTGTCTACTCCTAGTCCTTGTTATGAGAACTAGACAATAATTATTTCATGAGTTGTATGGAGCAGGTGAACAACAGCTTAAAGACCTTCCCCATACCTCTCCTTAGGAATCTCTTTTTGAAGACATAGAGTCCAACACTGTTTTACTGAGCTTAGGCTGCGTTCCTGAGGAGTGTGCCACCACACTGTGAAATGCATGGGATCTACTCCAGCATTTTCTGTGAAAGGCTATGTGGCCTCAGTTATCTGCTACTTGTCTTTTCCTGCTTGGGATCCTAAAGCAATGCTCAATGAATAAGTACACCATCTTACACTCTTGTTTAAGAAAGCCTTTGAGAGTCAATTTGACATAAAAGAAATTGCGTTTTGGTGCCTCTTGTCTGTTGTGACCTCACTTTCTCTGTACCTTTGGCAATATATGAAAATTGCTGTAATAATAAATATGCTCTCCTCAAAACTCTTCCCAAAGGCTGCTTTTTCAGCCTGATCTCAGTATTTGACTGCTTCCAGTTGACACCTCAACAGTCTTTTTTCTAAAAGATAACCTTTTTGTATTGCTTTTCCTTTTACTTTGCCAAGTCTTTAATATCTGGAATGTAAAGTTCCATGGACATAGTAAGATCAGTGCTTTCTGCAAACTGCTTGTGATACGAGAAAAATCCATGTCAGTGTGTTCTTATTTTTCTTCTAAAATATTTCATTACTGTTTTGATCCATCCAACTGAGTTTTTCTAAAAAAATTCATTAACTTTCACAAGTTAATTCTATTCCCAAGCCTTCAAAATCAAAGTAAAAGGAAGTATATAAATTGGAGTTTGAGTGATTAGTGTCTGGAATTCTCATCTAATGGTGTAGTCCCTAGCAATCCTGCATTTTCCACTGACTAACAGAGACAGGATAGGAGGAAATAATTTTCTCTCTTTTCTTTTCCTTTCCTTTCCTTTCCTTTCCTTTCCTTTCCTTTCCTTTCCTTTCCTTTCCTTTT
>VZTN01000538.1:166692-194857 GCA_013400515.1 Erpornis zantholeuca
CGATACTATGCCATCGTTTCCTTTCCTTTCCTTTCCTTTCCTTTCCTTTCCTTTCCTTTCCTTTTAAAGAAGTGTTGAAATAATTATTTTTCTCTCCAATATAAATTTACAGCTAGTCTGCTCTTGAACTGCATATATCTCTACATTTAACCATAGATTAACCTGTTTGAGCAGGGGTTGCTGGCTGGTGATATTTGAATTTGATCCTTCAGAGGAACATTATTAAAAGTTTAGGTGAAGATACATTGATTTTCATTCAGTTTTGCTGAGACATACATTGTTAATTAACATCCATTCATCAACTCTGGCACCTATTACAGGAGTTCAAAAGCAAAAAACAAAAAAAAATATTTTTTGGTATTTTAAAGTCAGCATGAAAGGGGTATTTGGTCTTTCTTTTTACCATAAGACTATAGGATTTAAGTTTCTTTCTAATAACTTGTCAAACATCTCAAAGCCAGTTAAGGCCTTAAAAATATTACAAAACCTCACAGATTCTACGTAATTAACATTTAATCGTGCCTGTAAAATACACCCTTTAAAATAGTATTTATAATATTGGAGGAAAACATGTAAATATAAATATATATAAAATACAAGAATGGATTCTTGCATATTTTAGCATTATGCTTGCCATCTTTTAGGTACTGGCCCTCTGGAATTCCAGCCTGACCTTCTCATAACTTTCCAAGAATTTTATTCCTCCAGATGTCATCAGAGACTTCATAAGTGCTGTCTTCCATCTTCCCTGGGAAAGAAGCTAAATTTGCTAAAATGCCTAATGTCTGAGGGACACAGATATAAACTGAAGAGAGAAAACACCTCTTCCTAGGCTTTATTTTCCCTATGTATTTAAATATATAGGGAAAATAAAATTTAATTTTTTTTCCTATTCATTTGTTAATTATTGACAAATTAAATGTAAACATTATAAATATATGACGTTTAACTCGACTCAATGATCTTAGAGGTCTTTTCCAACCTTTACTAATCTATGATTTTAGGTGGCAGAGCTACTTTAAGTGGTGAGTAAAAAATACTTTCTCATTCTTCCCTAAGTTTGTTCCTTAACTGCAGGGAAGAGACAAAAAAAGTTGTCACAGATATTATCTCTAAAAGCCAAATAAATGAACAAAAAGCTCAGGGTAACTGAAGCATTTTCTTTCTATTTCAATCTTCAAAGTTTAGACTATAAAACAGTGATAGATTAACTTCTAGACATGATATGTCACTTTAAAATAGAAGTGCATTTTTCTTAAAGTATAAGAAAATGAAATATTTAAACAAATGTTCACACACAAAAAAAAAAAATCCAGCTTATCTGTTATAGTAAGAAAATCTAAACCCAACATTGCTGATAGAGTGAAACTGTACTTTTACATTTACAGGGTTCAAGGATCTTTAGGTGAAGTGTCTCCTTTGGATGCTATTTTTTAAGTAAGGGATCAAGAAAAAAACTTGAAAGACCCTAAACAGGTTGCTCAGCTGGAAAGAGATATGCAGGAACCAGGATCAAGGGAAAAAATGGTTCGTACATCAGTAAGGTGCATGTGAAAAATAAAGGATGGCAGTTGAATGAGCATGCAACTTTGAACAGTGGGCTCCTACGGATAGAGGTTTTAGGGGCCTCACAGCACTAGGACACAATAAATATGTTTTGATTTGAACGTAACTACCTGAAATATTAGAAGTAATATTCTCTTGCTGTTGAGAAGGATAATATGCATTTTGACTACCTGTAAAAGTTTGACTTGCCAATGGCCCTTAGGTTTGGTATAGGCCCTTGGTCTGCTTTACCAAGTGTGTTTTCACCTGCCTGTCTTTATATATACGTATATATGTTAATCCAGTATCCCTTTATTAAACATGCCATAAGAACACAAACTGACCAAACACTGGCTGCACAAAATTAACACAATGCAAACAGCAACACAATAACATGTGAAACAATTGATTTTTTATAATTATCAAATTGATGCTAGCTGACCTAGAGAGCATACAAGAAATTGCAAACAAGAATAGACATGAGACAGAAACATTACCCACTTAGAGGAAAAATGGAAGGCCAAAGCCCAGCTGAAGTTAAAATTACCTAGTGACACGAGGAGTAACGAGGAAATTCTGTCAGTTTGCTCACAGAAAAAGGTTCAGAGCAAAAAGTTCAGAGGAAATGTGGCACTGTTGACAAAAGGGAGACGACAGCCCAGTGATGGATGACACAGATAAAGTTGAAGTACTCGAGGCCTTCCCTACCTCCTTACTTCAGTCCCTATAGGAGAAGCCTGAGACCAGATCACTGCATCAAGCCAGTCAAGCTTGGGAAGGAGAAGAGCAGTCAAGAGTGGAATTGTTGCAGGCTAGGGGCTACTTGAAGGATCCTAATATACTAAAATCCCTAGACCTGGATGAGATTCATCTGAAACTGCTGAAGTGCACAGCTGAGGTAAAGCTGCTACTTACCTGTGGCAAAAAAAATTGAGGCAATATGGAAAAGTCCCTTACAAATGAAAAAAAAAAAAAAAAGAAGTTATGTCAAGCTTTACAAATGGTAGGAGGAACCACCTGGGAGTTACAGGCTATTTAGATTCATCTCAGCCCCAGGAAACAGATTCTTAGGGGATTTTTCTAAATAGTTGCGCTAGGTGTGGCTCAGATAGTTTGGTTTTTTTTCAGAGTAGCTGCTATGGGGCTGCGATTTGGATTTGTGACCAAAACAGTGTTGATAATACAGGGATGTTTTTGTCACAGCTGAGCAGTGCTTGCACAGTATCAAGATACTTTCTGTGACTCTCGTCACCCCACCAGTTAGGAGGCTGGGGGTACACAAGAAATTGAGAGGGGACATGGCCAGGACAGCTGATCCAAATTGACCAAATGGACATCCCACACCATATGGTGTCATGTTCAGCATATAAAGATGGAAAGATGGGGGAGAGGTTGGTGAGGGGGCCCCTGCTCAGGGACTGACTGGGCATTGGTCAGTTGGTGGTGAGCAACTCTTTTCACCTGCATGACTTGTCTTTCTTGGGTTTTATTTTCTCTTTGTTATTTTTTCCTTTTCCTTACTATTATTGTTGTTGCTTTTATTGTTATTAAACTGTCTGAATCTCAAGCCACATGTTTTCTCATTTTTACTCTTCTTATTCTCTTCCCCATCCTGCAGTGGGCAGAATGAGTGAACAAATGCATGGTGCTCAGCTGATGCCTGGGGTTAAACATTGAAGGGCAAGTGAGTAACAAAGGTTTACTAAGGACTGATCATGCTTATTACCTCAATTGTCTTCAGTGATAAAGTGACTAGCGATGTGAATGAAGGGATAATAGTGGATGTAACACACCTTAACTTTGCTGACGCTTTGGAAATCTCTCAGAGCACTCTAACCTGAAAGTTAAAGAAGAATGGGTTGCATGAATGCACTTCTAGGTAGACTTAATATTGGCTGGACTTCGGTGCTGAGAGGGTAGGAATCAGGCATGTGATCTCCAGTAAACCTGGTAATATGCACAGGTCCTAGTGGGGTGGCAGTGGCTCCACAGCTGTTTGGTATCTTTGTCAACAACCTCAATGATTCCCACCCAGGGCCCATCACCCTGGGGGGTGCCCCAACACAACCCAAACCATTTTATGATTCATTCTATACCTGGACTTGCTGACAGGTAGCAACCACAAACTATAGCTTGGGCATTACAATACATAATACATCAAGCAGGGCGTTGTAATACATTTTTCAGCACTGGAATGCTGGAATATAGTAGTTCAGGACAGCACTAAGATTACAGAGAGGGTTGTGGATTATTTTCTCATTAAGGTTTTTAGGATATGATATTCCTGCTTTTAGTAGGCAGTTGGAGGAAATAATCTAAAGATCCTTCCAATGATTCCCTTGTTCTGATTCTAATTTCCTGCTTCCTAATGCACTGGAATTTTATACTGTTTCCATGTTCTTAAGCATGAAGAAAATGTACTTTGATTTATATCTATGCAGGCAGTGTTGTAGTCTGGGATGTCGGAGGTCTACACTTATTTTGAAGAAACAGGAAAACGTGATGAAGAAGTTAGAGCTGGTATGCTATGTATCTCAGTAGTGGTGTGTATTACTGCTAGAAAGACTGAGAATTTGGGTAAGAAACTAGCTTTTTGTGTCTTTGCTTCCTTCAGTTCAGGGATCAGGATCACCTTGGCACAACTATCAGTAACCTGAAGAGCTATGGATGTTCTCATTGGTTAGATCTCAGTAAGTAAAAACTGTCAAAGAGTAGACTGCAGAGAAGTGTTCTATATTACCAGCCATACAAGAACACTTTGATTTATAAATATCCATAAGCTTTAACAGAGAAGAGAACTGTGGCTGTCAGCAGAAAAAAAATACCATCAACCTATGATGCCCTACACAAATAATGTCAAACCTGGGGCACGATGCAGATTAAGGTGCACTTTAAGCCATCTACTAAATGGAGTATTAGCTGGAAACCAGATTTCGCCATCAATGAAACATAATTTAATATATCTGAAAGCCAGTATTGGTTCACCTATCTCAGCTGCAATTGCAGTGAAGGAAAGAACTCCTTCTTACTATAAGAAAGTACTCTCTTTTCTATTGCTGATCTCAAGAGTGAGTTTTGATCCTGATTGTGTTCCATGGCAGCCTCTTGAAAGGAAATATTTTTAGCCTTGAACACAAGAATACTCCCTGCTTCTCTGAGTATAATACCACTGTATCTCAATGGAAGATAAGCAATGCTTTCATAACTTTCTACCTTAGAGGAGAAAAGGATGTATTTAATTTGACATGAACATCTGATAGAAAGTGTTAATCTGGGATTATCTCACCAGGTAGATAATCTGGGTTTATGATATTACTCTGTAATCTAATCTAATCTAATCTAATCTAATTTCTGATGTTATTTTGCTATTTGGCCTTTAGCAAGGTATTGGCCTTGCTCACCTCTTAACATAGGTTTACCCTACCTTAGCACTGTAAATAGGCTAACAAGGCCTATTTGACACCTTGACAACTATAGAAACCAAAAATACAAAGTATTTTAACAGGGCAGAAAAAACAAAAGGGAGCGTGAAGGCAATCTTTGAAAATTCACTCTAAGACTTTTAATGATTTCCATGATTGCTCCTGATAGAGAGTTTCTTTGATTGCAAGCACTTTCACTTTTGGCTTATATGTTCATCCTTGACTCAGACATTCAAAGACTCACCAAAATTTGAGGCCTAAGACAGGAATGAAAGAACAAAATGAAGGGCACATGACTTAGAGGATGCAAGGACAAAATTAAGAAACTGCAGAGAAAATTGCCAATAATGAGAGTGGAGTTATGCAGAGTTTGGAAGTCAGGAATGAGGATAATGAGAGGTTAATGAATAGATCGTAATAGAGGTTGTCCATAATGTAGATGATTACTAGACCAGCATTTTGGATTAAATTAATAAAGGAAAAGAAAGGAGGGCTGGTGATGAAGCACTCAACTGAAGAAACTGAAGATCAAGTTTAGACCATGTTTGCATTGATACCAAAGAAAATCAACTAATTTTAAAAGAGAGAAATTAAGGGAATAAAAGGAATTAGACAATTTTAAAAAGAAAGATATGTGGTGAGGGAAAAGGGAAAATATCTGTATGGTATTAAAAAAAATCAAAGAAAAATGAATAGAGAGCTTGGAAGAATGCTCAAGTCAAGAGTACGGCTCAAGAAGAAAGACAGATTGTCCTGTTTCCATTAGACTCTTATTTTCTAAGCAACTATGTACTGCCTCTTAATTATATCCTGAAGAAATTCCATGCTTACACAAGTTAAACTGGTTCAATATTTGGAGACTGCTTACATAAATGCTTCAGATGGCATTCCAGATCTATGCCTACAGATCAGCTTCCCAGTTGTCTCACCAAACTCTGATCACATTTTATATAATATATTGAACAATAAAAAATATATATAGTAAACATTCTATATTTAATGCATGCGTTATGTAAGTTAATAACATATAATATATGAGATCCTATACTATTGGAATTTTAGAAACTGAGAATTTTAAATTTGCTGTGCTAGAAAGCACTCTTCTACAAGAAAACACTACATTTGATCTGAAGCTTTAAAATAAGCTTCTAAAATGGAGTAATAACATTAAAATTATGTATGTGTCGTTTGAATAGAAGGTGTGGTGTCACAGGGGGAAAAAATTAAGATTTAAGGTTTTGAATATACTAATACACATTTGACACTATACAAACAAATATATATATATATGTATACACACATAACAAATTCTTAAATACATGGAGTTATGTTCATTCTAAATTATTACCACAAAGATGAAAGAAAAGTATGTTGGAAAGTTTTTTACAGCCTACCAGGATGAAAATGTATCAAATGCAGCCGTTGAGATCTTTGTGCAACAGGCGAGGTGTGGCAGTTGAGGTGGTGTCAGTTATGTAGGTTGTATGATAACATGGTTATAATAGAAAAGGGTTATGGACATGAAAAGATTCTGGAGTATCTGGCTTTATGTGGCACGGTTTTGGTAGCAGGGTGGCTACAGGGGAGAAGGATGGCTGCCAGAAGTTTCCCCCATGTCCAAAGAGCCAACACCACCTGTCTCCAAGAAGGCCCCACCGCACTGGCCAAGGCCAAGCCCATCAGTGGCAGTGGCAGCACCTCTGGGATAACATAGATAAGCGGGGAAAAACTGCTGCACACCAGCAACCAGAGAGAGGAGTGAGAATATGTAAGAGAAATAATCCTGCAGATACCAAGGTCAGTGAAGAGATTCCCCAGCAGCCCATGGTGGGGCAGCCCACAGTGGGGCAGCTGTGCCCCTGCAGCCCATGGAGGACCATAGTGGAGCAGAGATCCACCTGCAGTCCGTGGAGGACCCCATGGAGGAGTAGGTGGATGCCTGAAAGACAACTCTGACCCCATGGGAAACCCAGACTGGAGCAGGCTTCTGGCAGGACCTGTGTCCCATGGAGAGAGGAAGCCCCCATGGAGCAGGTTTGCTATCAGGATTTGTGACCCCGTGGGGGACCTATGCTGGAGCAATTTGTTCCTGAAATATTGCACCCTGTGGAAGGTACGTACACTGGAACAGTTTGTGAAGAACTGCAACCCAGAGGAAGAACTTACCTCGGAGGACTGTTTCCTGTAGCAGGGACCCCACACTGCAGAAGAGGGAGAGTACAAGGAGGAAGGAGCAGCACAGAAAATCCCCATTCCCATGAACCGCTTGGGAGAAGTAGAGAAATCTGAGTGAAGCTGAGCCCAGGAAGAAGAGTGATGGAAGGGGAAGGTGCTTTTAGATTTGGTCTTCTTCCTCATTATCCTACTTCATTGTTAATTGTTGATAAACTAAATTAATTTCTCCAAGTCAAGTCTGTTTTGCCCATTACAGTGATCTCCCTATCCTTATCTCACCCCACAAGACTTTTATTGTATTTTCTTCTCCCCAGTCCACAGTCCAATTGAGAGGCTTGGTGGGCCTGTGGCAACTAGACAAGGTCAACCCACCAGAGATACCAAGGAGTTTTCTTATCTATTGTGACTGAAAATAGGATGTGACTTTTGGGTTTGTTGTAAGTTATCCCTTGAACTGTTTTTCTCCTTTGCATTCTGTTTTTCTAGTCTGCATAAAAGAAGACCGATTCAGCTCCAGGCTTTCAATGCTCTTTCCTTACTCCAATACATCTATCATCTTCCTAGGGATAAACATAGTGTGCACTAGGGTAGATAACAGAAGATACCATTATTGGCACTTCCTCAGGGTTTTAAATAAGAACACAGGAATCCTCTTGCTAAAACAGGTTGTCTAGGTCCATCATTCAGATTCTGAGGGCTAGCAACAAGCTTTCCACAGGAAGATGTGTTATGCAAACCATGGTAAAAATGCTTCATTAAATGGCTCATCTCCATTCTTTAAATCTGTGATTTGCTTAAGGCCTGAAGTGTGAAATTTGATCTCCCTTTCAAAAATTGTATTGTTGTTAGTAAATATTCTGTTACTAGATTTTTCTTTTCCTGCTAGGCATGATGCCTTAGGTTTTAACTTTTATATTTTTCAAATCCTGAACTGTTAGTGTAACTCTGAAGTTTCCTGTAGCTTGTTAAGTGCTGTTCTCTTATACTGATAGACATAACAAAGCCTCTCCAGTTTGGTCTCCAAGCACACCCAGACCATCCTAGGCCCAAGAACTGTAAACCATCATCTTGGGGAGAGGGGTGCAAGCTTGGGGAAATTCCATCATTGGCTGGGTTCTGGTTGGTGAATTTATGCTGATAGAAAAGTGTGAAGAACTTGTGACCTGTTGTCCATTTTGGGATCCACTGAGGCAGAACCCTCTGGACCCCAGAGTGCACCTCTGAAGGCCTTTCAAATAAATCCGTCCTTTATTCCTTTATTCCTGTCTAGTCTCTGTTTCTAGGTAGCCATTTAAGGCATCAGGCATATAAACATCTAACAGCCACCTAAAACTTAATCAACTAAAACCTTTAACAGCATTCTGTGACACATGAAAATAAAAGGCTTATTACAGAGTGAATGTTTTTTCTTTAGCAGTATGAAATTTGCCTCCTTTTGAATTCATTGGATATTTCTGTTCTTGTGCTAGAAAACAAAAAACAGTCAACAAAGGGCTTCATGGATATTGGGAGGAATTCCTGCATTTGGAGCTGACTTGGAGATGAATGGTAGTAAAAAAAAAAAAGTTACAGGCTTTTCTACAGTTATGTATTTTCCCATTTAACTTCCAGTAACAAAGAGAAAAGGAGTACAAATTATACTGTACCACAACAGAATGATCAGTGACAAATGTCTGTCAGTAAGATTACCCTTGCAGATAGAATATGTAAACATACGTTTCAGGCTCAATTTTTCCTTATGCATTCTGTCTCATCACGAAGATGCCAACTGGATAGACTTACTTTGCAGCATATTTAATAAAATGAGAGTGAAGGAATTATAACATATTATTATCTTGTTTTAGAACACTTTCTTTGGTCCATTTTTCTGTGGAAATAGATTAAGCACAGTTAATCAAGCTCTGTCACTGGGCTCCAATGGTGACTTTGTACATTACAAAAGAGAAAGGACAAATGTAGCACAAAAGGAAGGTACTTATGGAGTTGCTTGTGGTTTCTCACAGACTTCAAGCAAAGAAGAGATTTTTACAGACCTTTAATAAAGAGAAACTCAAAATCACACTATTATGTCTCTTCAGTTGTTTCTGATAGCAAATAAAAATATTACTGTGCACATGACGTGGAAAGTCTTTCAGCAAGGAGGGGCTCCCCTCCCTATCACAAGAACCATTACCATGACATCACTTGGATGAGATAATATTTTCCTGTTTTCTAATATCTTGCATTCTTTGTAGTACTGTAGAACTAATTTAGGCTCATAATTTCCTTCATGTTTGATTATTAGAGCATGCTTGTTAGTTTGCACATTGCCCTTGCAAAACTGTACCTGCACAATGAAAAAACCCCACTGCAATAAGTCATAAATTTGAGTCCAGAAGACTGTTACTGATGGAAATCAACTTTTCTTTTACTTTAGAGGTTTAGCATATTTATTAACTACCTGGAAAACAATTACATGCTGTAAATGTGGAACCTCATGAGGATGGATCTATGGAAAGACTTTTAGAGAAAGCTGTCCTTTAGTAGTAGTATAGGAAACTTGGTTAAGTTAATTTTCTAGATTTCCTCAGTGGACCATGGGAAGACCTAAGATGGGACAAGTTATTCTTTAGAGGTGCCCACAAAAGAAGTTTAAAAAGAGGGAGGTACTTCGCTCTGGAAGCATTGCTTTGTGTCTACTAAGAGGAAATCTACTCAAGACTAGACAACCAGCCAAACTTCTTTAAAAGTTAAAAAAACCCTAAGGGTTTATCTAGGTGACTAACTGAACAGACTTTTTTGAAGAATGTTAAAACGAATCCAGAAGTCATTATTCACTGAACTATTCTCCAAATTGCTATTTTCTCCACAGGATTTTAGTAAATATTTTTCCTATGACATATAGTCATATAGCTGAAAAATATGGGATTTTCTGGTTTGTCTCATCTATTCTGTTTCTTTCAAATATTTTCTTTGAATCTGATATTTTACTTTGTCTTAACCTACTTTTCTTATTCGAGTTAATATAATGCTCTGAATCTTGACGTCTCTGAATAGTTTAACTGAAGTTGGAATGCTGCCATTTCTTCTGCAAAGTTCATACTTAGATGTGTATGGGCTGGCATCTTTAACACCACTCATTGTGTAACTAATTGTGTTGGCCCTTACTGTGAATTTCCTGATTTTCTTCTGGTATAAATTCACTCATTGTAACAATGCACAGAAGTGCAAGTTCACTGCTGTTAATGGAAGTCTGTGCGGTTCACAAAAACAGGATCAATAATATGTGAGTTCTGAATATTCTGTAGTATGAAGTGTTACAGTAAACATGTGATTTCAATATGACAGGATTAATAACCTTTAAACCCAGGTGCTTATTTTTCCTGATTAGCAAGTTGAAAATTCTTTTTTATTTGGAATTTAAGAGATGTCTTATTACTCTTTCTTTTAGCAGTCTCTTTCAGTGAAATGTATTAAAAGTTAAAATAAAATAAATCTGCATTAGCTCAAAACAAATCTACAGAGTATCAAGGCTATCTACAGAATAGCAGGGTTAGACAGAGAGGACTTTCTTTATATTCTGGTACAAGGTGAAGGACCCCTTGTGCTTAACTGACCTGGAAAGAGCTTATGCAATTTTTTGAGGATGGTTAATTTTTTTTCCTTAGAAAAGCCTCCCTTTTTAAAGAGGGCAAACAACTCCTATTGATTACAGTATTAATGTATAAAATGGTGAGGAAGAAGCTTGCCTCCCCGCTGCTGACTTCAGCTGAGAAGTCAATCATGACTGCTACAACTGAATCTGGAGGAAAACTACAAAGCATTTTACTGACTGAAAAATGGAAACTGGAGGAAAAGGATTGTCTTGCTTGGGACCAGGAAGCAAGTAGTAGTGAATCTTTATTCAGGAAATGTCCTGTTTCCTAATATTTCATTACTTGGCACAATCTATTCAAATTCCAGCTTTCAGATGCAATATTTTGGGTGTCATGCACTGTTCAGAAATAGAGCTAGCTGTTGCAGAAAGAAAGAGTGCTACCACAAACAAGCAACACGTCTCAGTTGTACACAGACTTTCTGTGTGATTTACCATCTTTAAGCTTGTCACTTACTGGTCTCTAAACACTAGTCAATGAGCTTAATGACTGGTAAAAATGAGATGAAACTGCTTAAGAAAAGGCAGGTCAAGCATGAACACAGCTGGATGAGTTTGAGTCATTGCCAGTTGCCCAAGTATTTGTTATCAAGGCTGTAGCTTTCCTGAGCATGATGGAAGGAATAAGCCAAAAGGAAAAACCTAAGAGGTCAAAGAGCTACTTGAGAGATTAATTTAGGTCACTCATTTCACTTTCCAGATTTTAATGAAACTTAGGTTTCATTTGAATATATCAGAACCATCTGAGATGTAATTCCATTTGAAACACATTAAATACTGTTAGTTTTTGAATAATAGAATCACGGGCCTGAAAAGGACCTCAAGATGACACCTCTTCCATAACCTGGCTCTAAAGCAAACTCAATTATGTTTATATCCATCTGATGTTTGTTCTAAAATCTCCAGAGATGGTCTTTACAATCTCCCATGCCATTATCTTCCCAGTTCTCTCTCTCCTTAGCACTGGAATTTGCTTCCTAGCACCTAACTTTGCTGTCACTTAAGTCCATTATTTTTCAGCCTCATCTACCAGTAATACAGACAACAAATTGCTCCTTTCCTCTTTGTGTCAGCTTTTCATGTATTTGGAGTCTATTGTCATACCTTGCCTTTAATTATGTACTAAGAACCTTTAGGCTTCAAGAGAAACATAACTGACCAGCTGTAAAGGCAGCTGTTTATTTAACAGCAACAACAGAATGATCAAGAAAACAAGAGGCTTGGTTAAGTGATTAGCTGCTTCACTGGTTAGCCAGCCAGCCTGTCCTTGGAAGGCCCAGGATCATGAGCACTGCTTTGCAGTTCTCTTCTTCGTCCAGTATTAATGAATCTGAATTCTTTAGCCACTTGTTCTTTATTTATAAGGCCTACTGTTTGGGAAAGAGGCTATGTTAACTGTGAAATATTCCTCTGTTATGTAGTATTTGTCACCATAGCGAAATATACGGCTATGTGGAATCCAGACTAATCTGCTTGCAGAATCTAAACAAAAATTTAAAAAAGAGTATATATTCATTTTCCCATTTACATCATTCATTCCCATTTTACATCCTACCTTACACTGACAGCCTCTACATTACTTTTTCAATTAATTTTATTGTAAATCTGTTAAATATCTGAGTCTCCTTTGCCTAAGTCAGGAGCTTATGATAGTTAGTCTAAGGTTTAGGCCTGTAATCCCCCTTCTTACTGGCTGTATGACCTTCTTGCAGGCTGGTACACTAAGCTGGCACATTTCAGTATCTCATGTATTCATTTTCATAATAAAGTAGAAAGAGTTTCTTCCTGCCCTTTTTAAAAGTGTTTTGAAGTCACGGCAGCACCTACTTGCTGTTTTTAAGACAATGCTTTTGTGGTTTTGTCCTTCATCACATTTTACTGCTTGACAAAAACGCTGTGCGCAAAATATTTTGGCCACTATTTTTACCTTGGAATCAGGTTTTCCACCAACCCTGCCACTCCCCCAAGGTAACAGTACTGCCTAACTTGCCTTTGAACAGTCTTGAAAGGATCTTGTTGCTTGGACTTGAAAGACCAAGTGGATTTGGTGGTCTAGGCACCTTGTACAATGCCTGTTCTTCACCCTTTAATAATTTCTTACAAAATACTTAAACAGCATGCCAAGTGTCATATAAATACTGAAAACAACTGATGGTAGTGTTATATTACCATAAGTTTAATAGTTTTGTGGCTATAGACATCATTCTAACAGAACTTTACTAGCAAATGTACCTTAAAAACTTGTTTAGAATTTTTAAAAACATTTTATTTTTAATGAAACATTCAGAGAAAGTGTTTCAGCCTATCAAGCTAAACTATCAGGACTGGAAGCCCAGCAAGGTGTTGGGGTTTTAGAAGGTCCCCATTCTTTCTTTTTTCTCTCCCCCTTAAAGAAATTTTTCCCCATGTTTTGTTGCTAAGGAACAAATCACTGGGTACTTTAGAGAAACAAAGGGACCTGGCCACAGGGGAGGGCCCGGCTAGCTCTTTTTGCCTGGAGCTTTTCTCATTGGGCAGAAACTGGAACTGGGCGGGATTGGAACTGGCAAAGGAGAGTGAGATACAGCCCGCCAGCAGTTCTCTGGCATCGGGAGGAGAGAGGGGCTGCTCTGCCCCGCCGCTCCTCTGCTGCTCCTGCTGCCTTTGCTGCTTTCTGCCATCTCTGCTGTTTTCTGCCATTTCCTGCCACAGCTGCTGCTTTCTGCTTCGGATTGGGCTTCCTGCCGCAGCTGCAAGTTTTTTGCTACACTGTAGTTGTGGCACGCCCTTGCCGAGACGCCCCAAGACCGTGCTGCAGCTCCGGAGTTTTGATACATCTCATCTACAGCCCGGGATTTGGGTGAATCTCTCCTGCTCCAGCCTCCTGTTCCCGAGGGCGCTGCCTCTCTGCCCCAGGGCTTTGTGCAGCAGCTTCTCCTCCGCCATCACTGTGAGGGCCGAGCTGGCTGCGAGCGCCCCCTGCCGGTGCGGGGGAACCATCGCACCCACCCTGCTCCCCAGGAGCCGCCGGCGCCCCCTGCCGGCCGTGAGCGGCACTGCAGCGCAGGGAAAGGCCTGAGAGCCCAGAGAGGCTGCACTGGGCCTGCTCTGCTTGGTATCGCTGCCAGGGTCACTGCTGTTTGTTTGCCTGGTTACATATATATATATACTTAGTAAAGAACTGTTATTTTTACCCCTCATATTTGTGCCTGAAAGCCCTTAATTTCGAAATTAAAATGATTTGGAGGGAAGAGGGTTACATCTTCTATTCCAAGGGAGGCTCCTGCCTTCCTTAGCAGACACCTGTCTTTCAAACTAAGACACAAGGATTCAGCTGATTCCATTCAGCAAACATACTGTTGGCAATGACTGATGTAGACATGTTATTAAAAATATGTTAAAGCTGCATGAGAGCCTTGTTGGGTCTCAGGGAGGCCAGTGAGGGTGACATTGAGGAGAAAGTGTGTTACTGATCACCTGATCAATGTTGTGAATTGGATAAATCTACTTGAAACATCCAAGGAAGTCTTTGGATCGTATGATACTGGTTCTTATAGGAACTTTCACATTTGTTAGAAGGACACTGTGGTGAGAAGCGAGTTATCCAGGAGGCTTCTGGATTATATTTGAGGTAAACTCATGATACAGACAGTACAAGGGCCAACCAGGTGACTCTGGCATTCACTAGCTAGCAATAACTCTTGGGGAATATGATAATCAGTAGAAACCTTGGCTGTAATGACCACAAGATAGTGGAGTTCAAAATCCTGAGGAAGGCAAGCAGTGCAGTACTGAGCCTGCACTTTAGAAGGGCAGAAATAAGCTTAAGTGGGGAGTTCAGAGGTGGGATTCCACGGGAGGCAGCTCTGACAAGCTGACAAATGAGTTCAGGTAATCTAGCAAGTCTGTTAGGACATCACACTTCAAGCCTATGAATGGTTCATGCTGATGCTCAAGAAATCAAGTACACTTATCAATAAACCAGGTCAAGACAGATCCACCACAAAAGGCATCATGGAGAAGAAAGCAAGAACAGGCTTCAAAGGAGGAATTTCTGAAACACTGCATTAGTATGTAGTGATGGTGTCAGGGAAACCAAAGCTCAGATGGAATTGAGACTTTCCTGGGACATCAAGGCAACAAGAGCCTATGCATTATTAATAAAAGGTTGAAAAAGGAAAATATATGTACTGATTGCTGAATGAAAAGGGTGATTCAGCAGCAATGGACACTGGTAAGGCTGAAGTGCTCAGGGCCTTGTTCTTTGAGGCCTTCATGCTTAATGAGAGAGAAGAGAGTGAGTATCAACAGTAGATAAGGATTAAGTCAGAGACCAGTTATGAGAACTCAACTCATAAATGCTCATGGATCTGACAAGCTGTATCAAAACTTTATAAAGGTTCCAGAAGGACAACCCAGAGAACTACAGGCTCAACCTTACTTCAATCCCTGGGAAATACCCAGAGCAAATACTCTATGAAGGTATTTCTGGGAACCTGAAACAGAGTAACAGTACTTTAAATCAAGTTTTCAGATGGAACTCATATGGAAGTTGCAATTGAAGGACTTGAGGGGCAGGCTGCCGTTTGGAGGAACCTATCGGATGAACGGACAACAAGTTCAGGGAACAAAAGCCCTTCGAAGGGAGATGGAAGGAAATAGAATTTTTCAGTCTGAAGAAGAGGCAGTTCTGAAGAGACAGTGGCCTTCCACTGCCTAGGAGGAGGTTATGAAAAGGATGAGGCAGGTTATCCAGTGATTCATGTCACAGGATGAAACAATAGACATGAATGAGAAAAAGAATGTTTCCAGCTGGTTGTAACACATGAGGACAGCCACAAAGTGAAGTAGGTTACTCAGAAAGGATACACAGACTCTACTTTGAGGTTTTCAAGACCGGGATATGTAAATCTCTATGCAACTCTGTTTAGAGCAGGATTTTACATTAAATTCTTCCTGAGGTCTCTTCCAACCTGAAGTGTCTTATGTCCCTCCTAAAAGAAAAGAACATTTATTTCCGAAACAAGTGAAAATATACTTCCTTTTTTTTCCAGGTGAAACAGTGATTCATTGGACCTGTTTTCCAAAAGTGCATAATGCCCTAAAGTTTCCAACTATTTTAAAAAATTGGAACCATCTAGACTGTAAAAATGGTAGTTTAAACTTCCCAGACTTGATGATGGAGTATTTGACTATTATCTGTGGCTGTTTCTAAAACAAGCACTTTTTAACTTCTGCAATTTTAACTTCTGTGAGTTACAGATTTCATGGAACTACAATACAAATGTTGCACATGTCCTAACTACATGAAGAACATGAAGAACATCATGCTACTTTTAGCAGTTTCATGAACACTGGTTGAAGCTTTTTTTATGAGCATTCTGGATTGTATTCTGAATTGGTATGTTACTATAGTCTTTTCTTCAATGCTATTTAACACTTGTCCTCGAGAAGGTATTACTACATATGGCATATTTTGTCTTTTGACCATTATCTAACACAACTTTTAAAACTGTGTCTATGTCAGTCATTACCAACAGTATGTTTGGTGAATGGAATGAGCTGAATCTGTGCTGGGCTTACAGTCCTAAGAGTTTAGCTTGGAGGGCCAATAGCTTTCTATTACACAGCTTCGTTTCTTTTACAAACCCTATTTGCAAACACTATAGCATTTCTGGCATTTCATGTTACATGTTGTGAGTCAGAAGAGATTTTATTTTTATGTGGAATTTCTACAATTATATGCATTCCCAATGTTTCTATTGTTTCTGCAAAATTCAGCTCACATCCTCTGGTTGATACTAAAACTGGCTAAGTGTTTCCATGTCCCATATGAAGCAAATTATTGGCATCACTGACGGTCTTATAGCTGTATACATTTAAACAGTATGCTTTTATTCCAACTTCCTGCAGGATGAGGTTTAAGGTTGTGAGGTGGTTGTTTGTTTTCTTTCCCCCTTCTGAACACCATATTTATCTCTGACATGGAAAGAGGTAACTTGCACCATTTCATTCAACACCATAAATTGCATGGGAAGGTCTTTTTTCTGGCTCTGTGACTATACTCCTGTATATCAACATGAATATTCTCCTAGTCAACTGATCATTATCTGCCTGACTGTGATTTCTCTGGAGAGCAAGCATTTTGTTGTGGTGTGACAAGTCTGTAGAAAAACTCAGTTTATCCCACTGAGATATTTTGGTGCTCTGAGGCACAGAGGGAAGCAAACATTTGTCTCTCATATGGTCTGTACCATTTTTTTAACCTTGCTGACAAATAACTGAGACATAGGCCATTTGTCTTAGTTTTCCTTTTTTCTCCTGGCTCAACACTGCACTCATTCAGTGTTCCCTAACTTTTAACTCAGAAGGTCTTGTTGGCTATATATGTCAATAAATGAAATGGGACTAAGGGCTGTTTTCTGGCTGTGAGGCTAAATGGCACAGAGTAGCTGCAGGCATACTACATAACACTTGGCCTTGAGTGTCACCTCAAGGGGACAAAGTGTCTGAAACAATGCAAGGGTCACATTGCAGCTTTTTAGCACAGGGATTTTTCTACGATGAAACAGAGAGAATTTGCAGTGTGCTGTGGTGTGTGGCAGGAAGTACGTGTCAAGGTCCCAAACCTTCAGAGACAGAGAAACCATCAAGGGTGATGCTGGAGTGATTCTTGGCAAATGCCATCCCCATGCCTGGGCATTGTCTGGCACGGTGCTAGTTAGCACCAGGCAAACCAAGGAGAATGAAGTCTGTTAGCAGTGAAGCAGTGTGATAACCAGTGGTCCAGTTATGGAATTCAAGCTCTGTTTACATAGCATTGTGGCTATATAGGCTTAATGCAAATGCATGCACAGACATTGTGTCTCTGTATTTGTACAGGTACAGGCACACTGAAGCTGTTTGTATAGCCGCTGCCCCTCCTTGTTGTTTGCTGTGTTTGGTACTTCTCAATGAAGTACACTCACCTGTTCTGTACAGATTTCAATGAGATGCTGTCTGAATCTTGTCCCAAGAAGTCCTTTAAAGTTTTGACATATGTAGGCAGTATAAACCTCAGTGGACCAGAGATAAGGGAAAATAACTCTATGGATTCTAGATCAAAAATGACATCTAACCATTATGATGTACATGTAAACTTAACAAATGTTGAGGTTTCATTTCATATGTAACCAGTGTGCATAGATTTATCTGTTGGATTACAGTATTTTGCAGAAAGAACTTCATGTGAATAGTTCAGATAGTACAGATTTAATTAGCAGTGGAGAAAGTGATGTCCCACACTAAAAGCAGACCACAGAGCTATGAACAATTTCTGTAGGCTGTTAGGTTTTAAGCTCATTGTGTGGAAGCCTTTCTGTTATTAGCTCTAAGCTTCTTTCAATAACAACAATGACCAACTGTAGAGTAGTGAGGGAGCAGACAATTCCTTGATGCCATAGAACTTCTGCTAATGTAACTCCAAGCTGAGTAAATATAGTATTCCTGGCACACTAGAATGGATATAGTTAGTGTTACAGATTGAACAGCTATCAGCATATGAACTTAACACGCCACCAGGAGAGGAATCCTTTACGTCACCCCATTTGCAGGCTCCATCAACCAAAACTATCAGTGGATTAGCTGTAGAAGTTGAAGGGCAAAGGCTCTGGTTGTCAGGAGAAACTAAAGTAAGCATTGCACTGATAATATTGGGTAGAAGTAGATCTCAAAAACAATGCAACAAGAGTGGTTCTGGTGGACATTTGAGGAAAACCAGAGGAAATGTTTCAGGCATGAGTGAATAGTGGAATTTTGGTTATGTTTCTCCAAATAGAAGAGTAAGCGTGTCCTGGACCTCCTGCTGCTGAAAATCAACAGCAAGTGAATACAGTGAACACTCCTCTGGAGCTCACTGATCCTAGGAAGAGAAGTCCTAAGTCAAATCCCGAGCAACATGTGCAGATTTGCTGTTATGGGATGAAGTAAAATGGTAGAAGAAGGAAACTAGTGCATGTATTTGAGTTAGAACTAGATACAGACTTGTCCTTGTCATGGCCTGCTGTGTAGTGTTTTACTTCTTATAGTGCAACTGCCTCTATTCCTGATTTTTTTTAATCCAGGGTTTATATTTCCAGATTGTATGTTCCTCTGAAGAAGGAATCTGTTACTAATATTGAACCTAGACACTGACAAGGGTTAGCCCTTTTAGGGATTTCTTGAAATCAAATAATTCAGCTTTGTGCATTCATTTTTGGGAAACAGGAAGGCAAAGAGGAGAAATGCTAAAAGGAAATCTAATTTAATTTTGTATTCCTGCTACTACCCAGGAAGAGAGATACGCCAAGAAACTATCCCTTGTCAAATTTTAGAGATATTTTCCCCAAGCCTAGGGAACACGTCTAAGCTTTTGGGCTTCTCTGACTCTGATGCTTCACTCATTAATTACAATACATACCACTAGTCAGGCAAGTAAGAAGCAGGCAACTGAGAGCTTAAAACAAAGGGAAGTAGTGGTTTTGCATTAATTTTTTCCCACCTATAAATTTTCCTTTGATTTCATTTAATTTGGTAAACCTGGCAAGTTGCTGCCAGGTGGATCTCCTACACAAGTCTGTCTCAAGATTTCATTATCCTTTTTATTTCTAGCATCATCATTCAGACATCTCTGTTTTCTCTAGCTAATTAGCCCACTGTTTAAGAGGTGCACATTTCTTAACATATGGTACACAGTTGCACTGCATGTGTGCTGTATTTTCATTTTCTAGTTTAAATCTTATATTTCTGATACAGTATGTCAGAAATATCAGATGCCCATCTTACAGAACAGCACTCACAGCTTCACATTGAAATGTGCCCTAATTATACTCTCAAAATCCTTACATCTCCATGTTTTCAATTAAGACATCACAGCCATTACAGTACTGTGACAACAGATTGTGATTTAAAGATGCTAGTATTTGGAGGTCAGAATTTAGCAGGAGATAAAAGTCATAGGAATTAAGTGTTTAAAATAATTAAGATTAAAAAAATGTACCTTTCCAATTCAGTGGAGCAAAGTTAAACCCCATATAAAAATCCTCCACATGGCGTGATACTGTTTCTTTGAGACACTGGCATTGCATGCAGCTGTTATAAATCTTCTTCCTGTGTAAGACTGCAGAGGGAGGACCTGACTGGCAACACAAAGGAAGAAGCAGGTCTGTTCGCCTGTCTGAGAGAGACAGAGGGAGAGGAGCGGGTGGAGGGGGAGCGAGGCGCGCACACACTCGCAGCTGAATACAGAAAGATTCACTCCTTCTGTACAGCCCACAGACCATCTATGCCTAAGTGATTCTGGTCCACCATTTGCATGATATATTAGCCTTTCAAGCTGTCTTGTGGTATTATCTGAGAGACCGTAGCTTTTGCTTTTAGCTAAGCTCATCTGCAATTGGTTTTATCTCTAGCAGGTCTCTACTTCTAACTAATATTAACCTTATTGCAAGGAAAACAGTATGCTTAGAGCTGTGCATATGCTGAAAATACACCAGGACGCTCTACAGGCTGAATTAAACAGCTATAGTTACATAAAATTAAATTTCTGTGTTGTTTACTGCACTGGAAAAAATACTTTTTTTTGCTTTAAAAGAACCCCCAATGAAACAACAAAACAACCAAACCCACAATTTGAGCTTTACACAATATCTCTGTTAAATTTAAAAAAAAATAAAAAGAAGTATTAGTTCTGGGATAAGAGTGTTCACATGGGTTGTGACACTCATATAACTGTATCAGCTTCCCTGTGCTGGTGTAATTGATAATATGTGCTGCACTGACTAGCTTTCAGGTCCCTTGAGCTGCAGAGATGCAGATGTAACCTTAAATTCTTTCTAAAGCAAATCCTGCAGATGCTTTCTACCTCCCTCATTCTCCCTCAAAAAAGCCTTCAACTCCCTCTATAGGATTAGCTTTCTTCTGTACCTATCCCCTCCATGCTGCATCTAGCCTGAATCGCTGTCAGTCACCTGGTTACTTCCCAGCTCCTCCAGACATCCCCTCCAGCCAAGGCATATATTCCTGCAAGCTCCTGCCTGAATCATGAACTGACAGCTGGGAGACAGGTAGTGTGAGGATCATATCCAAGAGATGAACGAACATTTTCAGCAGAAACAGAGCACTTATCCAGTAATACACCATTTCCCTAACAAAAGAGGAAAATAACATCATGGTTTTTTTCTTCTGATATAGCCAGCTTTTTGTCATGCACTGAACACAACAGAATTATAAGATTTCAAGTAGTTTTGTGACAGCAGGTGTATCTACAAAATATATAAATATCTGTGAGATGCATAGTTACTTCGAATATCTGGGTCAGACATGAATACTCCTGTGTTCTTATATCATAGGTCCAGAATGATAGCAGAATTTTATTTAACATAAGGACTATATTGCACAGTGAGGGTAAGAGTTATACCAAAATGTCTGCAAACATTTTCCAGCTTGTGGGTAGAGAATGAGGCACCTAAACAGCTGGACTACTTTTCAGTAGTAGTCAGAGGCTGCAACTGCTATTGACTTGTGCTCAGCTCATTTAAAATGCAAGCCTTATTTAGATGCTTAATATAGATTTAGGCATCTAACTGTAAACACTTGATTAAAAATATTGGCCTAGCTTTACAAATAAAGGTCAAAAAAACCACATTACTGGGCACTGGAAAGCAAGAGTAAGAGCAGTAGTAAAGACAAAAGGAATTCCAAGGATTTGTGGAGGACAAAAGAAGGAAGGCACTTTGATGCTATTTATTTTTTTTATTATTAGTTAATTTCAATTTAATCTACTGAAATTATATAGCTCTTATATAGCCATTGTTACTCTTCCTCTTGTTTTTATTATTCCTTACTATTCTCTGTGCCTATTCAGCCTGAGTGAGAGCAGAAAATTGTGTGTAGAAATCCTGAGACAGCCTGTTCACATGAAACTTTCATCCAAATTTTAGTAGATACCAAAGGGTGAACCTTTAATTGGGCAAAAAGAAACTTATGGATTCCTAGCTAAAGCTGTACATTTTCACATGTTCGCCTGTCATAATGATGTCCTGCTGCCACACTTTCTACTTTTTAGCTGTCCAGCATGAAAATAATAAAACAGAGCCACTAGCAACCACCAGAAGAACAAATGCTTTTATTTATTATTCACCTGGATGTAGGATTTCAGTCAAACTTCTAAAGCATGTATGTGTAAATGCTGCCTGTATGGCAGTTATTCAAGCTTCCTTTGAATTCTGTCCATCCATTTAGTCATCCCTGCCAAGTCAGTCTCTATTACCCATACCTACTAAGATGTGTTTTAATGGTGCAAGTAACAGGTTGACTTAATAAAAATGCTGGCAATGACACCAAGGAATTCTGGGATTTTACTAATCTGAAAAATAATGACCTGAGGGGAGCTTTGTTCCTCTTTCTCATGGGTCCCTGCTAGAAACAGCCAAATAATTATAAAAAGGAGCCAACTCAATAAACACAGTGGGAAGTATTGTGGATGTTATTATATAAATGCATTATAGATATTTTTCAGCTTTGATTTTTTGGATATGAATTTACTGAAACTTTTCATGCTGTTTGCATTTTTTTTATTTTTAAATTTTTATTACTACTTCAATTTATATTACAAAAGACTTTTAAAAAACTCAGGCAAACACTAGAGCAACCCCCACCTGAACTGAACAGGCCACATATTGTATGAGTCATATTTATGAAGCACTTTTAGTTGTACCCAAAAAAACCCCCAAAACCCTCAGATACACTTTTGTATTTGACTCCATACATATGGACATTTTCAGGGTAGATTTATCTCCCTTACACTAGGGACAATCTATTTTAAGCAAAGGCCAGATTCAGATTTATGTGGCTTTTAGGGACAGTGGAGGCCACGGGTCCTGTGGTGTGTCTGTGGCTGTGCTCATGGGGAATAAGGAAAACATGGATGCCAGACTGAAAGAGTTGGTTGGGTAAGGTGTAATACTGTGTAAACACATGGCATTTGTATAATATTCCAGTAGTATTTATTCACAACCCTGATTTCAAATAAAAGTGATTCATGAAATGTTCCCCAAATTGATACATCTTCTTGACTTTGACTGAAATCTGTTTTCCTAACAGCACGTCCACAGAACCATTTGTCTTGCTTGCAAAAGAGCACTGTGCCTATGGTGCAAAAAATGTTGCCATAAAAAAAGCATGTTCTCTGTTATCTATTCAGTGAAATGGCCTATGTGCCAGATGTACGGAGGAGACAGGGCTTGGACATAAAAGATTTTGCCCCCTTAAGTCCATCATAGTGAAGAAAAAAGAATAGAGGTACTCTTCCATCCTGACTATATATTTGGTTGACAGTTTCTCTTCTGTCTCACAGCAGCATATCTGTCATAGATATAAGTAGCCTCAGCTAAGTCCATCAAAACAGAAAGCTTCTTGCCATCTAAATAAAACAGACCTGCAATAAAGCACTGATAAAAGAAAAGAAAGGTAATACATGTACATAAAAAATGTAGTTCTCTCAGGATCTGGATTTTTACATAAAGGTGAATTTTAATTCAGTGGCCAATTCCCTTAGAACTCTTTGTCACAGCCTCTAGCACCTCTTTGGAAAAGTTTTCACTAGAAAAGTAGGTTAAATGAAAAAACACAGAGCCATGTTAATTATCAGACTGCAAATCAGTGTCAACAGGAACAATCTGAGTTTACTATCAAGATGAGACTTGATTGTGATTAACCCCATAGCTTCCGTACTGTTTAATCTCAACTGTTTCATGCTATGTACATATTTTTGCTATCTATGCTGATTACATACAGTTATGATTAATTAACATTACAGTTATGATTAATACTGTGTTAGTTAAAAGGAGACCTCGCAATTGTATTCTAACATTACAAAATATTCTAGCAAATTAAGGCACTGGAAGCTGAGGCTGGCCTGCCACATGTTCAGATGGAAATCTGTGTGCTCAAAGCAGTAGTTGACGCTGTATTTATTGGGCTGGCTCCTTTTAATAATTATGTCTTTGATCCTATTAGTTGGCTCCTTTTAATAATTATGTGTCTGACGTGTAAAAAGGACAAAACTCTCCTAAGGTCATTATTTTTTATATTAGTAAAGTCATAGAATCATGGAATCAAAGAATGGTTTGGGTTGAACGGGACCATAAAGATCATCTAGTTCCAACTCTCTACCACAGGCAGGGACTCCTCCCACTAGACCAAGTTGCTCTGAGCACCATCCAACCTGGCCTTGAATACCTCCAGGAATGGGGCATCCACATCTCTGGGCAACCTGTTCCAGTGCCTCAGCATCCAAGCATTCCTTAGTGTCACTGGCAGCTTTTTTAAAGTCAGCCTGTTACTGTCACCATTAAAACACATCTTGGGTATGGGTAATAGACTGGCTTGGCAGGGATGACTAAATGGATGGACAGAATTCAAAGGAAGCTTGAATAACCACCACACAGGCAGCATTTACACATGCATGCTTTAGAAGTCTGACTGAAATCCTATTTATGAAGGTCAGAAGCAGCTCTGATTCAAAGTTCAAGGTTGAATATGGTACCTTGTCATGGTATGTCACTAACGGTAGTACTTTAGGAGCCAAGGTCTTCAGTGAATCAGAAACAAAAATAATTTAGATTGAGATTAATGATTCATTTTTCTTCTCCATGAAGACATCCAAAAACTCTATGCATGCTCCATTGTATCCCAACTACTTTCATGATGGTAGCTCAGAACAAATACCAGGGAAGTTCCTTATTTCATGAAATTGTTTTTGTGATGGGCATGATTCCTTTTACTGATTATGTTGGTGAGACACTGATGTGGGCAAGGACTGACCCAGAGAGGCTCCTGAGAGACCTAAAATGAAGAAACATTTTCATGGTGTGCTTTGCTTGATGTACAAAGTGGGTGTGATTTCTCCACGAAATCTCTTAAAGCTTTCACAGAACACATTCCTTGTCATGGCAACGTGATGCAAAAAAGGCTACAGAAGAAGAAAAGCCCCCAAATATTAATAATCTTGATAAATATAATACAAATTAAAGATCCTTTTGGTCTCTAACTTCTAACAGCATAGAGACAAATACTATACAAAGAGAGGTCCTGTGGAGGGTGCCAGTGCCCAGACCCTGCAGCAGCAGGGAGTGCAGGTGTGGAGGCCGGTGACCCTGCCACACAAGGGTTCCCGAGGATCCCCTGGAGAGACGGACCCTAGTAGGAGGAACACTCCGAGGTAGGGGGAGAAAGAAAGGCTTTACCCACGATACCCAGTGCTGTTATGTTAATGTACCCCAGTTCTGTGTCCCTGGTTGGCCCTTTGGCCCTTGTCCCTCAGCCCCTCCCTGTTCCCCACTGGCTCCCATACCCTGGCCCTGCCTGTGCACTACCCCTGCGCCCTCTGATGATTGATCCCTGATGCTCTCTCCGCCCTATCGCTCCCGTACTTAAACCTGGACCCTCCTGTGACACTCTTTGTCACTGGAGTCCTCTATGCGAGCGGCTGGAATAGACGCCTCCGTGGAACCCCATACAAAGACCATTCCTGCCTCTTTGTTGTTGACCGTATTAAGAGCTATGCGGGGTGAGTGTGTGTATGTGGCAGTGCCGAGTGGCTTTCCCTGTTGGAGACACTTTCGGAAGGTAGCATCATACTACCCACCACCTCCCCAGATGCAACATGCGGGGTGTCTGTGAGGGGAGGCCGGGCTGCCCCAGCCGGACACAGCCGGTTCCAGCCGGACACAGCCGGTTCCAGCCGGATCCAACCACCCACCGCAGGGCGCGGCTGAGCCCACGGCCCAGGGCTGCCCCAGCTGGACACAGCCGGTTCCAGCCGGATCCAACCACCCACTGCAGGGTGCGGCTGAGCCCACGGCTGGGGCGGGGGTGGCACTGGGGGAAACTTAGTGATAAAATAGGAGAAAAAAACTGCATGGTGTGAGAGATAGAGGCGTGGGAGTATGTGAAAGAAACAACCCTGCAGACACCAGGAAGAGGTGCATGGCAGGAAGAGGTGCTCTCAGCAGGATTCGCCTGCAGCCCATGGTGTAGCCCACGGTGAGGCAGCTGTGCGCCTGCAGCCCATGGAGGGCCATGGGGATACAGATATCCACCTGCAGCCTGAGCAGAACCCCAGGCTGGAGCAGGTGGATGCCCAAAGGAAGCTGTGACCCTGTGGGAAGCCCCCACTGGAACAGGCTCCTGACAAGACCTGTGGAGGTGTGGAGAGAGGAGCCCATGCTGGGTAGGTTTACTGGCAGGACCTACAGCCTGTAGGGTATCTGTGTTGGAGTGGTGTGGACTGTCCTCCATGGGAAAACCATACACTGGAGCAGGGGAAAAGTGTGAGGAGACAGGAGTGGTGGAGAGGGGTGGTTATTGACTGACCATGATCTGCATTCCCCCATCTTCCTGTGCCATGCAGGGCAGGGATTGGGTTGGGGTGAGGTAGAGGAATTGGCAATGGTGGAGTGAAATTGAGCATTGGAAAAGAAAGAAGGTGGGGTGGAGGAAGCTGTTGTTCTGGTTTGTCTGTGTTTCTCATTGCCCATATCGATTTTAATTAGGAATAAATTAAAATAATTTTCCTTTAGTCAAGTCTCTTTTGCCCAGAATGGTAATTGCAAAGTGATGTCCCTGTCTTTAACTTGACTCATGAGCTCTTCCATCGTATTTTATCCCCCTATCCTGTTGAGGAGGGGAGTGAAAGAGCAGCTGGGTGGGTGTCTGGCAGCCAGCTGCTCTGGCCACCGCAAGTACACTAATAGGTAAAGTGGAATATTCAACTATATTGTGATATAATAGTAAATATCCAGTTCTTTAGTGAGCTGTTGCTCAGAGCTGAGAAATATTGTGTGTAGATATTTAGTAGGATTCAGATAAGGTTCCATGTTAATTCCATATAAATCTTTGCTGATTTAAGCTTTTGCAATAAAAAAAAAAATGATGTTACTTTCTTGATCTTCTCTCTCCCCAGCATTCTCCAATACTTATCTTTTGCAGCGCACTGTCCAACTCAAGAGTTAGAGCTCCTGCAAAACACTACCCATGGGAAACTCCTGTAAAGAACAATAATAGAGCAAAGTACAATCAGAAGCAAGGAAGATTTTTGGAATTACACCTGTTGAAAAAAAGATTAAAAAGAATATTTTGATTAATCAGTAGCAAAACATGAAGAATCTTTGCAATTTTTTTGGTAAGAAGGGATCTGAATAAATAGTTCATTAAGTCATAGAAGGGAGTGGAAATACTGGAGGAATCAGAGAAGCAAGTGTAGTATTCCTCCTCAGTGAAATAAAAAGCTACACACTGGCATATTGCAAGGGTAATTTCCCAGTAAAATAGCAGACTATATGTTTCAAAAAACAAAAACAACCAAACAACCAAACAAAAAAACCAAAAAAACACAAAAAAACCACAAAAAAACCCAAAAACAAACAAACAAACAAACAAAAAAAAAACCAAAAAACAAAAACCCCATAACCTACAGGATGAAAAATTAAGAACAGTTCATCCCATAAAATCTTTGACCCTGAAACTCTCAATGAAGTAAATACATCAAGAACCTACTCTTGCCAATTTGCAGGAAATATCTGTCATTTATTTCTATCCCAATCTTGTTCCTAAGGTCTTTTGTCCAGGACCTTAATTTCAAAGAGGCTGTAACACATCTCCCAGCCTGATTGGAGCAAATTGAATCCACCTGACACTTATCATCCAGGAATAATAATATTGCCCTTTCATAGAGATGTGAAGCTCCTGAGATCAGAATAATTCAGGGATTCAAGTTCTTACGGTCAATTGCTCCACTGGAATAAACTGTCATGGCTCTATAATGGGCAATGAAGCTGTCACTATTTACACTATTGGAGATTCTTTCCCTTTTATCTGCCATATCTGGCCTCTGGCTACAGCTTTCAACAGAACTGCCAAATGGGTAACAGCTGATGTACACATATATACCCTGCATATTTAACAAGTTCTATTACATACGCTTCATGTAGTACTGTATTATAGGGGAATCTTCATAACAAACTTAATTTTTGCAAAGTACTATAGCAACTTAGAATTCAAGAAGTTATATTGTAATGCGAGAGACAATGGTTGGGTAGCAGAAAACTCAAATGCAATGTGACCATGTTAGTGATATTCTCTTATTAATTCTTGTATTCTGAATTCAAACCATCTTGGATAGGAACACCATCATATGAATGAAAACTATCCCAAAGATCTTCTGTTAGTAAAAAATAACAATATATAGGACCATGTGACAACTTTTAGCACAATGTTGCATTGATTTAGTGCAGCTAATGGCAATTTAGTGAGTATACTGAAACACTAGTTTTGGTGGGTTTTAAGGATTTTTTTAGAAAATTAAAGTGTTTAGTTAAGGGAAAGGGTATAG
>VZTN01000539.1:4816-76060 GCA_013400515.1 Erpornis zantholeuca
TTAACCTCTTTATCTTTTACTGAAAAGGGAAAAATATATGACCATTCATTTATACCATAAAAGGAAAAACTAAAAATTCAATGAATTTTGGTCTCAAAGTAAATCAATTGCTCTTTACAATATTACACACAAAATCACTCTTTTGATTAAAGGGGACTTTTCTGTAGTAGTAATTAACACAGCCTAGCCTACACTTTATAGCAGGAAGAGAACTCATTTCCAAAACTGTTAATGTGAGAGTTCATCTGTATGGTTCTAATGGTATATCTTCTCCATAAAATAGTTAAAAAATAAGCAAAGTAATGTTTAACCTATGATTCAAAATTTTCTAATGAAAATGGCCTGGTAAATTTTTATTCTCTGCCCTACTCAACCACTGGGAAAAAAGAAAAAAACTAGCAGCCTATGTAAATTATAAAGTAATGAAAAACTTAAAATATGTGAAACATGCAGAATCCCTGACTCTGGTGGATGAAATCCTCTAAACTCTCTAAATTCAAATCATCTGAAGGAAGAGGTCAAGAGAAAATCAAGACTCTCAAAAATATTAGACTAGAAATTTTTATCAAGGAATGGAATAGGAAGGTCTCAGCAGACAGCCTGTTCAATAAACTTCTTATGTGAGTGTTAATTATCAGTAAATATCTAATGGCAACCGTTTATGAAGATATTTTTGCATATTTTCAATATTTTCATTTTTATTTTTTCCTGAATTATAGGCCACAGAAGTTCAAGTAAGGAACAACTGCCCAAATTCTCCCCAGACCTTTCACTTATTCAATCCAACCGTCCCAAAGCTAAAATGAGAACACAATATCTGCCAGGTCTGCAGAAGACAAGGTGTGTTCATGGTGATGAACTGGGACAAAAATTGCCAGGGCACAAATGGATTTCTGAAAGAATTTTTTCTCCTCAACTCAGGCTAGAGCGGACTGTGCCAGCATCAGCAGGTTATTAAAATGACAGAAAGAATTAGTAAAAATTATCCCAATACCTGAATAATCCCTTGCATTCCCTGTTAGCACTAGCTGAAATGCATATTCACAAATTAGACATGATTTGAATGCAAAGTTGTCACCAGACTGGAGCTGAAACATTAGGGTTTTTCTTATTTCACAGGGCATTTTAACTTGGCATTTTGTATGTAATTGTTTCATAGGAATTTTAAGAGCAGATATGAAGATTTCATCATTCAAATAAAGATTCTAAGAAAATTTGTCTAAAATCTTTCTCTTCACCTTTGGTCCTGGAATGAAATAAAGTTCTTCAATTTTTAAAATTTATCAAGCTAGACATCTGCCAAAATGTGTTTTAAATACTAAAGGCTTAATATGGATAACCTTAATTCTGAATGTGTTTAATACCCCTTGTCTTGTCCTCCAGGTTTGCCCCCGAAGATGGTATTCAAGACTAATTTCGTCAACAATTTTCAGATTCAGGAACTCGTCTGAGAAAATAAATGGTGAAGCTTTTAAGTAATTTCAGAAAGGAAGACAGGTAAATAAGATATAATAATGGTTTTCAGCTCTGATTGGTGTTTGTCACATTTAATACAGCAAACTCACTTGCCTTGTGTGCTACACTTGTGTTATTTTTCTTACGCTGACTGCTGATGTAGTAGAATGGCTCAGTAGAAAGCAGAAATGCTACAAACAACTGTGATTTTATTATTCCTTCATTTTAATTACTGTCATAGACTGGTATCTGTAGGTTGCTTCTTCTCACCAAAGTTTAACTTTTCCTTTACATGCAGTAATATAAGTGATACCAGCAACTGATAGATTCACACACTGCATCACATTGATTACAGTGTCAATAACATTTTTCAGATCATTAGGCTTCTTTCTAAAATTCATTCCAGAGTAATATATTTAGTGGGAAAAAAGAAGAAGAGAAGGAGTGAATGAGTGAACAAACAAAAGAAAGAATGATTGTTGCAAATAGAAGACATGTGAGCTGAAATTTTTTAGGGTAATTAGAGAATTTGATACCTGTGAGAAACAGGTCACATCAGTATTACCTACAAGTGGCTCACTGTAGTGTATTTACACTATCAGCACTCCTCTAATATTACCGTAGATTTCCTGAGAAGAAAAGCAATAAATTAAAGAATCCTACATTTGACAAAAGGAACCAAGTACAATAAACTCGTCAAATCAATCCCTCATTCTGTCCATCTCAAAGGTATCCCAAAGGTAACTGTTATCTATCTCTTTTCTAAATCAGCATGCCATCTGGAGCTGGAAGCAGACTGAAAAATGCATTTTCTTTTCTGTTTTGTTTCATGGTCTGTTTTCTGTCGTAGAGGCACTACACACACTGCTATAAAGTAAGCTCAACATTTCTATTTTAAAGACACTTAGGTCAGCTGACAGTGAATATATTTACTGTAGCTAAAAGCAATGCTACACAAGTTTTTGAAAAATTGCATTCATTTTTCTTTATTTTTACGTGGTTATATATGTATTAGAAATAAATATTTTCATTTGAGTTTAGGTAATAAAGACAAAGAAATTTTGGTGAATCAGTAGGGTTTGTTCCATTTGGAATTTAACAGATTTTTAATTGGATATTTCTGATCATTGTCCCCAGTATGTTTTATTCACTTAGAGGAAATTGAGCTTTCATTAGACAATTAAAAAAAAATTTTTTACAGTAAGCCAACAACTGGTTATCTTAGCAGGTTTCTTTTTAACATATACATTCAATGGTAGATTTTGACTACAGTACTAATTCATAATTTCACATTTAATTAACTAAGAAATTAGATATTTTCTCACAGAAACTGCTACAAACAGCCATATAGAAAAAAAGTAAGTTCTTGTCAGCCACAATATGAAATGGGACAAAATATTTTTTAAAGTTGATAATTCAATGTATCATATACCGGTAACATTATTTGCTTAATGTTTTAATTAATTTTGGTCATACTACAAAGTCACTAAACTTACTGCAAAATAATCTGAATGTCACTATGAAAAAACCCCAAACACTCCAGTGTTTTTTAATACAAGCTCAAGAGCCATTCCAGACTCTTGCTCTGAGTATATTGCAGTTACAGGGATTAAAGGGGTGTTTCAGTCTCAGTAGTGGAATTTTGCCCTTTAAAGGTAGTGCAACAACTTTCTGGTCAAACACATGTCAAAGAGACAACTGTGAACACAATAGGACCCCAGGATCCTAGGCACTCCAATCCTAAATCAGGACACCCTGAACAGCATCTGCAGAGGGTGTCCCTGAGCGTTAAGCATGCCAAGGGAATTTGACACTCAGTGAGTTTTGGTGGGCACTCCATGGACTTGCTTTGGACTTGACAATCCAGGGTCAGGCAGAGATAACATTCTGGATTTTCAGTTGCTTAGAATAAAACAGTTGTCCAGAATAGTTATAGAAATGAAGAGTCATGCACAAAGAGTCACTCACAATGTCCAATGGGCATTAGAACAGCTCAGTGCTGCACAACACTTCATGCGGAATAATTTGATTTCATAGCTAGTCAAAATGACATTGGAAATCTTTGTACCAATCAAGTGGAACAGATATGCTAAAATGGTCCACTCACTTGTCAGCTCTGCATCTGCATTCTAGCCAGCTAAGAATGTCTGTCTTCATGTCTTCATCTCCAGCCCTTTCATCTGAATACATGTTTTACAGAGTTAGGTTAATAACACCAGGCATTTATGTATGTTTGCTAGGGGTGGGGGGAAATGTAAAAGGATTTTCTGGTGAAACAATGTGAGGTGGATGCTCTTGGGGGCTGATTTAATGTACTGCAGCTGAGCTTCAGAGATAAGAAAATGCTGCACTGCATTACAAAAGCCATTGCCTAGTACAAATAGGCATAAGAATTTCAATAGCATTTCAAAGGAATATTATAATCAGAAGCACGCTAAATAGATTCTTGAATGGCAATTTTTAACTTGCATAGTTCAGATGTTTCTCCTGGCAACCTTCCCTAATGTCATTATCACTTACTAAAATTTGATACCATCTACAACCTGAGCCTGAATTTCTGACACACACTTCCACAGAAGTAAATATTATGCCAGATTAAAGAGTAGCATGTTTTGACAATTATGTAGACAAACGTTCCTCTTTTACAACAAAGAAGTCTCAGAAAATATGTAAATACTTATGCAGTTAAATTGTGTGCAACTTATGCACAAGGGAAATAACTTAAACACACAGCCCCAAGCTACTGCAATGCCTTTGGTTATGTACAGCTCAGTCAAACAGAAGAGAAGATGTTTGGCTCCTTCCAAGAAACTTCATATTCATTTCTAACTTGAAGTCATGTATCTTCAGGCTGTGATACTCTCTGATCTCTAGTTCAGTGCTTATGAGAAAAGAGCTGCACTGGAGACCTCACATGATTTTTGAAGTGAGAAAGAGACAATATTATTCTGAGTCAAGATTCAATCCATCACTGCTGAAATCTATGCTCCTGGGGATATAAAACTTCTGCTAGAGCTCAACTCTTGTCCTAAATTCCCATCCACAGACTCTTCTAGTTGACAGTCTGGCCTTGTATTACTAACACCAGTAAAAAGTGTTTGAAATTTGCTTTCTGCTAATTAAAATCTGTTAATCTAAAGGCTCATCACAATTTAAACTGGTTATGATGCATATTTTGTTTTTTAGGCTGAACTTTTTCTCTAATTTCTCCACTGAATCCTACCATATATGTGGTGGCTGTGGTCAGAATTATTTTCACATACATGAGTAAAGGAAGAAGTTTTTCTCAAAAATTTGAAAAGCCTTTTAAAAATGAAGGGGATGAGATACTTTAGAACGTGTATATCAGTGTTTTTTCATGTCCATAGGTACTATAACATAATTTGGTATTAAGAACTGCAAACTGAAATTTAAGTAACTACACGTCAGCTTTCCAATCTTTTTTGTTGTGATATTTTTATGGAAAGAAACAAAAATTACAAAAGCCTAATTCACACTTCACATCACCTTGGCTAGGCATCAGCTAAGTGTTTAGCCACAATTTACACCAGTTTTCATTTTGTTTGTCAGATAGTTTCTTGATATTTTCTTTCATTGTTCAGTGGAAGAACTATTAAATTTATGACAATTATTCTTCTCCCAGGTGAAATCAAAGAATATAAAAGTAGTAAAACTAAAATGTTATACAAGAATGTGTAAAGGTAAGGGTAGTTGATACGAAGACAGCAGATGACATCATGTAGGGAGGATAAAGAAGAGAATCAGATAAAGAAAGTATGAAGTAAAAGGAATTTAGAAGGAATTTATTGCATTATTTTAAATTATTTTTTGCTCGGCATGTCTGTTGAAATTTTAAAATCTGTCCTTAGTTGTCTGTACAGGGTTGCTCTGCTGGGTCAGAACAAAAGACACCTTACTCAGTGTGTTCTGGTAGCAACTAGTGATAGTAAATTTTAGGTAGTGGTCAAACCAGATAGGTCAAAAAAGGCAAGACTGCCACAGCTTGATGGCCCAGGTCCAACCAATAAAGAGGCTGAGCATGTATTCTTCCCACTGGCACACATGGAAACGCACGTACAACACATAGTCATGGACACACACAGGCAGCTGCACGGATCAATACAGGCAGAAACACAGGGCACTCATGCAGTAACAAACAGCACAATGTCCCTCTGGCCATACACAATGAACCTCTGTTCCAGTCCAGGGTCCCTCTCCAGCTGATCAGGCTGAAGGTCCATTAGTGGGAAATATATCCATACGTACAACGCAGATTCCTCTAGTGACAGGGCTCAGTCCCCTCAAAGGCTCAGTATCTGGTCTCTGGACCCTTGCTATCTCCTCTTGCTGGTACCTGGACTCAGGAGCTGCTGAGGCTGCAGCGTTGCAGTGGCTCAGACAGGGGCTGGGGCCACCAGGGAGGCTGCATCCCCTGAACCAGCAAGCTGTGGGTGGGACAGCTCAGAGGCTTGAGGTGACCTGCCCCCAGGTTGTAGTGAGGAGAAATCTCCCTCCATAAAGCACTGAAATCCCTACACGTACCCCGTTCTAGAATGCTCCCACCTTCCCTGCTATCCCCTTTCAGCCACTTCTCCCTTGTACTCCCATTGACTGTGTATGCCAACCCCACATTTACTCCTCCCCTTTGCCCTCTTTCCATTGGTTTGCACCCCTGGATAAAACCCCTGGACCCGCTCTCTTCTGTGGCTACTTTGTATTCGGATCCCCTTCGGAATAAACCCTGTGGATTTCCACACTAAGGCCCCCTCCCATCTCTTTGTCTCCGGTGGACACTGAACTCCTGAGTTATCCTGGCATGGATGTGTTTTCATGCTCCTACCCTCACGAGTGTGTCCATGTGCCTGCCAGCAGCCTGAGGAGCTGTGCTGGACTGTCCAGTGAAGGACATGCCCGGGACAGGACGTGGTGTGTTACTGCAGCCCCACTGCAGGTGCTGCTCCAGACCCCTTGTGGAGCCACACACAAACCCTACACACACACTCTCATATGCTCACACACAGAAGTCCCTCTTGGCATTCAGACCTCTTCATGTCGTCAGCACTTGGCCTGGATCCTCTGATCCCTTCAGTCACAATTCCTCCAGTCATCACACTCACACAAACACACACACAAACACCCCTGGCTTCCAAACCACTTCACCTGCTCACTGATTAGTTTGGTGATTCCATGCTGACCAAAGCCCTCCCTCTCCCTTCTGGCACCCCAGACGCATGACTCCCAATGACTCAATGGTCCCTGCTGCAGCTGCCACACCTAGACCTCCATACACGCATGTGGAACAGAGAATTGGAGCTCCTCACTCACAAAAAGAATCAGGAATGAACTTGATGAGAAGATGGGTCAGACTGAATATACCAGGTGCAGGTCATGACCAGAAAAACGTACTGACCAAATGCCAACTTATAGACTTCTTTTATCCCCCTTTTCTTCTAGTCTTCCACACCAATTTCTTTCCAAAAGACCTTGAATTCTCCCTTTCACCATTTTTGATACCTACCCTGAACAGCACATTCTAAGTTCTTTTAGTAAGTTCCCCTGTGTCCTACAACAACTCCCTTACCCATGGGCTAAACCCCACTAGAGTGAAAGAAGACCTGGAGAGCCTCCAGCACAGAGTCATGGATGGGGGCCATTCACGGGGCTGAGAGCTCCCTGTGACAACGTGTGGGGGGATTCAGGGGAGGGGCTCATTTCTCTGAGTAGGTTATTAAGATCCCAGCACCTGCTGCTGTGCCTCTCTGCTCTTCTGTGTTCATAGAGTGGCCATTAATAATGGGTAGTCTCATTACCTAGCAGTAAATAGGACAAGTTAATAGTGATCCTTCCTCCTGTCCACCCTCATACTTTGCAAAAATCACTGATATAGGCTTTTCCTGAGACAAACATTGCTTTCATGTCATTTTGTTCAATTACCATCCATACTTTCTTCCATGAAGTCACTTCTTGTTTTTCTCTTTATAGTCGCCTGCAGAAATGTATTCCACAATCTAACTACATATTGTGTGACACAGTACTTAGTTTGTTTTGAACAAACTGTCATTGGGTACCCTTATTTGTCAGGCTCAGGGGAAAGTGAAAGGTACTTCTTTATTCCCTCTCATTCACTGAGTTGTATCATATCTCTCTCTGTTGTCTTCTTTTTAATACTGACAATCCCTACCTACTCAGCATTTCCTTCTACAAAACTGTTTCATTCCTTGGTAAACTTTCTCTGTTCTTTTGGGTTTGTGGTTTTGGTTTTTTTGTTGGTTCTTTTTGGTTTGGGGATTATTTTTAGTTTTATTATATACTCATAAGTCTTAAAATGGATGCATGTAGTATTTAAAATCTAGATTAACCATAAATCTACATATAAACATTATAATTTTTATTTAATCTCCAAGTGTCTTATTTATCTTTCTAAGCACTGAGGAACATGGAACTGGTAATTGCAGAAAACAGCCCATAATACTCCACAGAAATTTCTCCTGAATGCTTTCTATCTTCAGAGTGCAGTCATCACCTACTAGAGTCAATGTGACCAAAAAACCCAGGCAGGGAGGAGTAGATATTTTTTCAGCCATTTATGTTCAATATGGTTTTATCTTTGCTCTTCACTGTTATTTCAGTAGCCATAGTAATATTATTTTTGCACCTTCTTGCTGCTTTCATTAATTACCTCTCATTTAAAGTTCACTCAAGTTTGTTAATAAAGGAAGCCACAAGAACAATCAAAAATATACCAAATACACAGCATATTTAGGTATGTGACAGAAATTAATTTTTCAGATTCCTTGAAGAATGAGAGACTTCAGGATACATATCCAATTTCTACACGGCTTTAGCATCATAAATGTTACCGGAAGTTACAAAATATTAAGATCCAAGTGGAACTTCCTCCAATATATTTAGTGTTAAACCCAAATTTACAGTTCTTAATTTCAATTAAAGATAGCATAGCATTCCTTTCTCCACTTAGTTCAGTGAAGTCAGGCTCAAGTCAGGCTCAGCTTTCACATTCCTGTTCAACTATTAAGTGTCTAAGTGTCTGCACGGATAATAAGTTACAAGGATAAAATAAACTGTGGTCTGCTTGTAGGAAAAATATGTAGGATGGTTAATAGACAATTTAAAATTGTCTGTCAATATCATCTCATGCAACCTAGCTTATGAAGGAAATAAAGGAACCTCTCCTTCTTTTGGATCAGGAGTTGGCAGTTTCTGCAGAGCCATTGACAAACTCCAATTTGACACTGCTCAAAATGAACTTACACAAGCTTGAAGGTAGTTATTAAAGTTGGCCATGGCCAAATGAGGAAGTCTCGTTTACTTCCTTCATCACTTCTCCTTATCTTTTTCTTCCTCATTTCTCACAAGGGTACCTCATGGATAGTTGACTCTGCTTGTTACTGAAACTCTTCACTGAATAAGCTCATCCAGCATACAACCACCCACAATTTTAATCCTGCAGGTAGGTTTCTCTGAAGTTAGTAAATTGAGTCAGTTCCTGGAGGTTTATCATTGACTCAGAATTGGTTCAAGTGTGAGGATTTGCCCCTACAGAATCATCAGCTCTATTTCTTGTATCAGAATACATTTTTGGTGACTTTTGGAGATGATTCAGAGGAAGAAACTTTATTTTCCAGTATTACTGAGGCTTTATTATTAACAACACTTTATGACCGAATTAATTCTAGTCTGCTGCTGCTGGGATAGGGAAACTACAGCCTTTTCTTCCTAGTGAACTTTATCCGTTTCTCACAGGCTTTATCAAAAGCTTTGAGCTTTTGTCTTCAGCTGACTCATTGTTAAAGAAGGTCAAACACTCATTCATCAATTTCTAAGGAAAGGACTGTAACTGGAATGACTACCTTGGCACAGCAGAGAGCAGACACAAACAGAGCCCCAGACTACTGGCAGTGGCTGGGACAAAGGCTGGAGCATGCAAGACGTCCTTGTTTGCAAGAGTCATGACCTGGCTGAGGAGCTGTGTCGCCAAGTCAAGGAACTGTGTGAGCAGCTGTTCAGATCGTCAAGACCAGGGAACTTCAAAAAGAGATTGACAAGGTCTTCAGAGAGACCCTACAGAAATAAGGGTTTTTCATCTTAATTAGGATGTTACAGCCTGGTTAAATGGGTAACTAGATAGGTTAAAACTGGATAATTGAGTTCTATGAGTAGTGACCACTGGACCAGTAAGAAGTGGAGTACTGTAAGAAGTGTATCTGGAATCTGTTCCCTTTAGCATCTTTATCAATAAGTGGCAGGTGAAGGAATATACTTTCATCAAGCCTGCAGGTGGCACCAAATTGGGAGAAAGGACCCTTGAGAGCAGGGCTGCCATTCAGAGAAGCCTTGGTGGGCTGGAGGAATGGATTGGAAGGTTTTATGAAATCCAACAATGATCGATGCAGCCCCCTGCACCTGGGAAGAAAGACCCCTAGGAGACATGAAGGAACGGGATGCCTTGGAGACAGCTTTGAAGAGGGGCTGAAAAGGACCTGAGGTTCCTGGTAGATGGGCAGGGACAAATTACACATCAGCCATCAGTTTGCTCTGTCACCGAAGAAGGCCGAAAGTACCCTGGGCTGAATTCATATGGGCAGAGCCAGGAGAACGAGGAAAATGATAACCCCTTCTACATAATATGTCAGGCCATATGTAGATCCCACATCTGGTTCTGGACTCCCAAAATACAGGAAAGAAATTGATTTCAGCAGAGAGACATTAAGATGGTTGAGAGCTGGAGCACTTAAGGTGTTGAGGAGAGCTGAAGGAACAGGACTTGTTCAGCCTGGAGAACATGGAGCTTTGGGGACACCTAACAGCAGCCTTGACAGTACCTACTGGACATTATTAGGAAATTGGAGACAGGCTACTCAATGTTTCACAAGGTGGGGAACAAGCACATGGACATTGAGGTGAAAGAAGCAGAGGTTCAGACTGAATATAGGGAGATGTCATGAGAGCAGTCAAGCAGAGGAACACATTGTCCAAACAGATTGTGTCGTCTCCAGCTATGGAGGTTTTCAACACTCAATTGGATAAAGCCCTGAGTAACCTTGTTTGTCCCATATCTCATGCTGTCAGTGCAGGAGGGTGAACTCAGAGATCTTCAAAGATCCCCTTCAATAGGCATTATCCTATGATCCTGAACTAGCAGTCGCCTTTGTGGATCAAGGAAAAAAAGGAAGGGTAGGTTGTTCATCATCTTATAATGGTATGTCCAGAAGAATAGCGAATGTTGCCTGTTGTTCCAAAAAAAAAAAAAAATTTCAAGCCAGACTGACACTTCAGAGGAGAGGAAATAACACATATTGTTAGGTTTTCTTAGTGTAGTTGGTTTTAGGAGGGAAATAATCTGTCCTGTTTTTCTTCTTGCTCTAGGACCTTAAGTCACATGCCTCCTTAAAAAATAACTTAATTTTAAGTGCAAGAATTAAACCTCTGAGGTTAAAGGGTCTTTCTTGGTGTTTAGCATCACCATGGTCCTGTTTTAGAGGAAGTCATAAAGAAGAAGGTTCTCTAAGCAGTGTGTCCAAGGCAGGTGTGTTTTCTTTATCACAGGTTCTGGAGTAGAAGAAAAATGAACAAGGAGATTTTTTGTCATTTGTATTCTTACAACCTGTAGTCTGAAAAATTAGTGGCAGAAGCCACTTGTTTCAAATGACCCATGGTTTCAGAAGAGTTTGTGCTTTCATGTCACATTGCTTGAATTAGCTTATGCAAGAGAGTTTTAAAAATTAGGTCATATTAAATATAAATGATCAAAATAAAATTACCAAAGAAAAACCAACCAAACCCCACAGATTCAGCTGCTCAAATGTATCAAATAAAATGAGCCAGCCTTTGTAATCTGCAGAGTTCACACTAAGTTCTAATTCTGGCACTCCAAACAGAAAAATGCCTAACAATCAAGTCCCTAGATATTTGTGGTGGTTAGACCCTGACCAGATGCCAGGTGCCCGGCAAAGTGGTCTATCACTCTGCTCCTTAGCTGGACAGGGGAGAAGAAGCACAACAAAGACCTGTGGGTTGAGACAAGGACAGGGAAAGATCACTCAACAAATACCATCAGGGCTGAAACAGACTCAACGCAGGAAACTTCATTGATTGCCAATCAAGTCAGAGTAATGAGAAATAAAAGAAAATCTTCCATGCCCACCCCTTTTTCCTGGGCTCAGCTTCAATCACAATCTTCTCTACTTCCTTCCTCTCCAGCAGTATAGGGGAACAGGGGATGGTCAGTTCATCAGACACTGTCTCTAATTCTCCTTATTCTTTAGAGGTAACACTCACACACTTCCTGTGCTCCAGAGTGGGGTCCTTCCCAAGGGAGACAGTTCTCCCCAAACTTCTCTAACGTTCTTCATGAACTGCTCCAGTGTGGGTCTCTCTCCACAGGAGTTGATCCTTCAAGGACAGGCTGTTCCAGCGTGGGGTCCCCACAGAATTTCCAGTCCTGCCAGCAAATCTGCTCCCGTGTGGACTCCTCTCTCCACAGGTTCAAAGCTCCATTGTGAGCTTCCCACAGGGTCAGAGCCTCCTTCAGGCTTCCACCTGCTCTGGCATGAGTCTCCTCCACAGGCTGCAGGTGGATCTCTGCTCCCCCGTGGTCCTCCATGGGCTGCAGGTGCACAGCTTCTTCACCCAGGTTTGCACCATGGGCTGCGGGAGAATCTCAGCTCTGGTACCTGCAGTATTTCCTGCACTTTTTCTGCACTACCTCGGTGTCTGTGGAGCTGTTTGTCTCACATGTTCTCACCCCTCTGTTCTCTGCCCACTGTTCTCTGCTCTCGTGCTGTAATTTTTTCCTTCTCTTAACTGTGTTAAGCATTTCTCAAATGCTCCAGAAGTGGCAGCTGCTGTTAGTCAGAAGTGACCATTGAATACATCTTACAAATTGTGTTGGATTTAAAATATTCCCTGTTCAAAAACAGGCAGGTTTTCTTTCCCAAAATGTATGGGAAGTACATATAAAATCATATGGTGTTCAGTCAGACAATAATGCCATGGGTTACAATTATGTATTTGTCCAGAGACAGTCCTGGTTTTGGTTCAGAATTATTTTATAAAAACAATATTTTTCTTGGACTACTTTGAAAGCTTACCTCTAAGTTCTGTGACTTTATTATGTTTATTACTTGCTTCACTTCCCTATGAAGCTAAAGGCGAAAACAACATCTGTCAAAGAGAATGATTTCCAAATCAGGCCTTCTACATCCAGGCAAACTACATCAAAATAACAGGCCTTGCAGGCTTGGCAACCTGAGAGAGATCTGTGCTTTAAAAGTATTTGGCAGCCATGATTTTTACTGCCTGTCAGCAGGAGATTGGTGGGCAGATAATCTCAATGAGTAGCTGATTAGCTGATCCTTCAGAAGCCATCCCACAATATTGCCAGCCATGCCAATTATCGCCTCTTTTTTTTTCTCTGTGTATGGGGATGTTGGGGAGGTACATCCATGAATCTAAAATCCAGCTGTGTTTGTTCAATCAGATTTTATTCTGGCCTAATCAAGGAAAGATTCTTTTGATTCACCAAGAACTTGCTCAACCACATTTAATTCCTCTTCAGTGAGTGTATTGCATCACCTTAGACACTACTGGACAGAACTGCCTCGTTATGTCTAATCACAGACTTTATAAATTACTACATCCACTATATGTGCATTCCATTGATTAGCTAACTTTATTGCAGGGTATATTGCAAAATTATTGAGAAGACTGAGAAATAACTGGGACTTCACAAGCATAGTGAGAATCATCTCATTTTAAAGACAAAAGCCTTGATCTTCAGACCTGATTAAAATGGGAATGTGAGTTGGAGAAAACTAGATAAAAGTCAATTTTTTAAAAAATGGAAAAGAAATGAATAGGCAGAAAATATCTACCCTTAAATAACAACTAGAACTGACCAAAATTTGTAAGATGTACCTAAAGGCTATGCTGGAATAATGCATTTCCTTCTGATTTGCCCATCCTCTGTCTAATAGCAAGTTTCTTATTTTCTGGCACAGGTTGGTTGAAGTGTCTTTCATCCTCTGCAGCCAGTAGCCATTTTCTCTACAGTTGTTCCCATTTCTTGGGTTTCTCTCTCATAGGTAGAATCATTTTTGCCTACTTTTGGTTTCATTAGTGGCAGCATTCCCTTTGAGACCTGACAGTTCTGCCTCTGCAAGCAAAAGGTTTCCTTTGCAGAAATGTCAGCTCCAGACAAATATCAGCTCCTTCAGCATGTGTAACCACATCCCAGAAAATAGAATTTTTAAGACATTTTCAGCCTAAATCATTGAAGCTTCATAATCAGAATGTTGCTTTCTCCTGGGTTTGGTTTTTTTATATGATATGGAGTAATAGCTAGTTATGGAAAACTAAATAGTACATCTTTATTTCACCCTGATTATAGTTATAAAACATACAATTTTTTTGTAAATTTCAGTGATGGAAAATTATTTTATAAAATGTATGCTAGAATAACTGACACTAATAAAAGCCTTTGAAATTTCCTACAAATACATGCAAACCATACAGGAAGTCAAAAAAACCAAAAAAACCCCAAGAAATTTGACCTTTCTTCTTTTATGCTACAGATGTTAGGACATATGTATTTCTGGTTTAAAAAAAGGTCTTTGAATAATGAGTAAAAGCTTCCCATTACATCTAAGCTTTTTTTTTCTTTCTTTCTTTCTTTTTTTTTTTTTTTTTTTTTTTTTTTTTTTTTTTTTTTTTTGCCATAATTCACCAGGATGCAGACCAATCTCTGGGCCAAGTTCTGAAATCCTTACTTGTTTCTTCTGAAAAGATACAAGGCATTCCTTCTGCGTTTGTATTCCCAACTGGAAGAGGCATCAATTTCAACACGGTATAACCATGAATGACTTGAAAAAGAATTTCAGAAAAGAAAAAAGCAAGACATCTGACTAGCTGTGAGCAAATGCCAAGAGGACATGAAACCTTAGAACTTATCACATTCAAATGCACGTTCAAAGCAGGTAATTCAGATTTCATTAACTGGCCAAGATTTTAGCATTCTTTATCCCAATTCAAAGAACTGATTGTAGCATACAACTTCTGTCAAGCAGAGATTTTAGCATGGAATGTCAATAATCTCTGTTTCAGTTAGGAAAACCAGGCTCTTCACAGAACAAAAAAGCTCTCATTCTTAAGGCTTTGGCAGACCACTGTCTATGGCAAACTGCTAATGGTAGTATTAATCTGTCCCCCAACAGAGGGACAGGTGGTAAGTTGTCATTTCATCTCCACCAAAGAGCATAAGTGAGGCCTGAGGGCCTTTTTAAGTTTTTGGGGTTGGTTTTTTTTTCACATAAAGAAAAGCTCTCCCTCAAGATAGAGACTTCAATACTGGAGATTTTTAAGCACTACCATCTCTACATCTCTTTGTGGAAAGAGTATAATGCTCACTAACCTCAAACCCTTCTGTCCATTACTACAGTAGAAGACATATGAATGTGTCAAAATCTGATCACGTTTAATTTTTGAAAAAATGCATCTGTCAGTTTTAGACAACTCATCTTTAGACTGAAGATAGCTTTTGCTTTCACTCTCAAATTATCCCAGGTGCTAAATGTTAAGCACATCTTTTTACTTCGATTTTGTTCCTTGGTAGTTTGCCACATAACCTGATTGGAAATTTTGATGTGGTTTAAACAAGTTACAGTACATGGCTGTTAGAACTAACTATGGGGTGAATGTGAATTCTGCACATTCTTTGATAAATGTATGTGCCATGGCCCAACTATTTCAAGACTAATTTACTTGGTTTTGAGTCACTTGAAAATTTTTAGGCAGTTTTGCCATCAATTCAAGAGGAGAAACTGCTGATTCTTGTAATCTGTGTAGAAGTAGTAACCTTTGGGATTTTCTGTTGACAAAATTATTACAGACTGGATTTGTATTTTCTTCAACACTGGATTTTATCTGTATCTTCTGAAGAAGATAGAATTCATAATATAATCATTTAAGAAGTCCCACATATTTTTAGACGACTTGTGTCTCAAATAGACATGAGATCAAATCAGTAACTTATCCTTACTATATAGTAAGGATATAGTACTATATAGTGATGCCTTAGGTTTTACCTTTTATATTTTTCAAATCCTGTACTGCTAGTGCAACTCTGAAGTTTCCTGTAGCTTGTTAAGTGCTGTTCTCTTCTGCTAAGATAAACATAACAAAGCCTCTCCAGCTTGCTCTCAAAGACACCCAGACTGTTCTAGGCCAAAAAATTGTAAACCATCATCTTGGGGAGAGGGGGGAAATCTTGGGTAAATTCCATCATTGGCTGGGTTCTGGTTGGTGAATTTATGCTGATATAAAAGTGTGAAGAACTTGTGACCTCTCATCCATTTTGGGATCCACTGAGGCAGGACCCTCTGGAGCCCAAAAGTGTACCTCTGAAGGCCTTTCAAATAAATACTTCCTTTATTCCCCTATTCCTGTCTAGTCTCTGTTTCTAGGTAGCCATTTAAGGCATCACTAGGGTACCTCCTTTCTCTAACAGAAAAAGTGAGAAAATTAAACCCCGAAATAAATCACTTCCCTTGCTCTGCTATTTCCCCTCCTGTGAGTACTCTGCTGTCAGGCATACTGCCAGCCCATGTGCACTGGTGAGACCCTGAGCTCCTCACAGAAAAGGGAGCTTCCTTGTCTTAATATCAGACTGTTTGTTCACGGTAGAAATGTCCTCCACTCTATCACTGCTATTGATCTTCCAGAGTTAAGCTACCTACAGGTGTGTTGTCTAAATGGCAACCCATCCTCACCAATGTTGTTATCAAAATTGATCCTAGGAAAGGTGAAAAAATTAAGTTTTTTATTAGTTCAGGTGAGCTACCTTAACTCCCACAGTGCCCAAGATCTTAGCTGGCTGAGGTAACTATTTGTTCTTTCAGCTATTCTCAAAGGAAATAACAATGTAACTTTTATGTCCTCATCAGAATAAGAATTTTTTTTGGAGCATACAAGTGTTTTCAAACACCTGAGAAGGAAAGGTGGGAATGCTGGAATCCATTCGGTTAAGTGAGAATTTAAATCACTATCTGGAATAATGACTGCACTAGTTAGAATCCAAAAAATGGATGCTCTCTACATAGTAAACCAGTCTAAATAGCAGACACTCAGATATTTATTGAACAATATTCAACTGCAAAATAAAATAAACTATGCAAAAGAAATATTTGGTCTTGGACTGCACCTTTCATCCTCTATTTAACACAATAGCCTGTAATGACCTTTACTACTGTTGGTAGAGACAGTATGGTTTTTATCCCATGAAGGTAAGATTTGCCATTAAATGGAAAAAAGAACTTGATCCTTCAAAATATTTGTTATATCTATGGTAATTCAAATATTTGATGGCTCTAGAATTAGGAGCTAGGCATCACTATAAAGGCTGTAGTCAGATATGGCAGGCTAATTCAATGATGATACTCACAACTATGCAGAAAATTATTGAGAAATCCCTCTCCATAATCTAACAGGAAATAACTTGCACAAAGAAGCACCTGTTTTAAGAACTGCAGAATAAGATTGTAACAGTTTAAATTCTTGACTGGAACTGAATTTGACACACTTCCTAGAATGTACTGTTCTTTCTTCCTCGAGTTGTTTTGACATTACAATATGATCATCTCCTAAAATAAGGGAGATGCTTGGTGCCCAGGAATGCTTAAGGAATTTTGGGGTCAGGGGTGGGGGGGAGAATGATGATAAATATTCATTAAAGAATTTTCTTTTCAAAATTATAGTTTTACCATCCTAACTTATAGGGTAAACAAATGATCTTGCCTTTTCCTGAACTTTCTACAAATAAGACTTGTAAAAGACTCCAACTGTTTTAATTTACAAGCACATGCAACACAAAGTCTCTGAATCCCGAAGTTCTAAAAATTCTGCCTGGCAAGCCTCCTGCAACTTGGGATTAAATTGCCAGGCACTAACCATGGCAGCTCTTTACTGCTTTAGGCAATGACATGAAAATCCAAGGAATGTATCTTCTGCCAGAAAACGATCTTATCCTACAGTAATTGTTCATCATTATGGTATTTTCATGCCACTGAATCTGGCATATTCTTTTTAATTAATACTTGGACTCCTGATATATAGTTTTCATCTATGACTCATATAAAACAATGTCTCTCCATTTAATAAAATAACATTCAGATTCAACTTGTATTTAATGTCTACAAATATAGCACTAAAACCTCCAGGCAATGATTAAAATTGGGGTGGTAACAGAAAATGCCTTGAACTTTACAATCTGATCTGGAGTTTTATCTGAAGGAAAGCAAATTAGGATTATATCACACTATATCAGCTGTGATTCTCTAGCTATTAGGCATAGTTTTGTCTAAAGTTGAATGGGTACCTAATTTAGATAAAATAATTTCCAAACTGACTTGTTGTTTAGTGTTAAAATTAAAATTCTTCAAGTAACTTATCTACCTCTGGCATCTCTAACTTGTATTGAGAAGGCCACACGGAAAGATTATCACCGTGAAATTTTCTAAAATCCTAATGAATCAGTCTTTTTAGGTAGTTTTAAAAATTGCACTTACTCAAGTCCAAGTCTTTTTATTTGGATTCTTACTTTAAATCAGAAATGTTTGAAAAACTCTCAGTTCAGGGCTTACCCTGTACTAACTCTAATTCATATTTTACTAACATTACTGAAATATGCCTGGCAAAAATTGTTTCTTAATCTTCTATAATCTTCTTCTTTCCATATAGTGTACAGCTTATGGTTCCAGAAGATTTCTATAAAAGATGGAAATATCAAGACATGCAAGTGCCTCAGCGTTTCTTAGTGTTAGTCCCTCTCATCCCTTCTTCTCCTAATGAAAGGGCATGAGTTCAACACTGTAATGCAATCTGCCTTGCTGCTGCTTATTCAATAAAATCGTCACAACTTCCTGCTACAAAAGCTGAAAGGAAGAACTTTAGCCAACCTATTATCTTTTCCTTGAAATTTTGGAAGGCAGACTCATGATTTTTTCATCTCCATTCACAGAGCAAATAGAGATGCTGCTGTTCTGGTAAATTAGTGGCAAACTGCCAGCTGGACAATGCAGATAAGAGGCAGCATGGATTTATAAAGCACTTTAGCAAATAAAAAGAATCACTTCCAGAGTGGAAAAAGTTCAATATTGTTATGTCATATATCTTACCTATGTATTTTTGATAGTACAATATAGTGATATTAGCTAAAGAAGAAGCAAATACACTGTTCATAGAGTGCTGCTTATGCACTGTATTAAAACGGATAAAAAAAGCAGTAACTTAGTAGATTTCCTGAAGAACAAAAACTGAATTCCTCACACTGTCCTAATACCTTCTCCAAGATGATTTCTAACAAAACTAACAGGAGGTTAAGATATTGTAGACATTACATATCTACAAACTTCACTGACCTAGGCCAGTAATAGAGAGAACAGATCTTATCAATTCATTACTGAAGAACTTTCCATCTGCATTGAGGAAACAGATGATTGAAATAAATTACCAGTTCTGCTGCTTACGTATGCAACTTATTGATGTTCATTATCAGACTTCAGCAAACTGACATGAAAACACTAATTATCTCATTGTCTAAGTATGCAAATATTTGAGTGTTGAAGTTCTCTTACATGTCAAGTTTAGCAATTTAGTGTAGTATTTTATGTACATGGTGGGTCATGTGTTTGAAGTTGAATGAGGAATTTTACTGACACTCATAGCTTAATATATTACATAATTTTTGAATCAACATAAATTCTAGGGAAACAGTCACCCTTTAAATAAATTCCCTTATAGGATATGCTTTACATTCAGAAATATCACCATGAATTTTATCAGTTGAGAAAGAGGAATTAATCAAAGTAATCAATTAACAGGAATGATGTGGTATCTTTTATGTAATCACTGTGCATTTTTATGCACTTCCAGTGACACCATGGTATTTCCATGGAACATCATGATCTGTGCCTAGAGGACATCACGGAACTGCAGGAATGTGCAGCTTCAAGGACTGATGGATCATACTATCAGATTAGGGTACTGAAGAAATCTTTCTGATGCCTGCACCTGGTAGCCTTATGAAATCCTATGTGCCGAGGATTTCAATGAAAAAAAGAGCACGGATATTGCAGCACTGAACCACACACAAGAATTAATTAATTTTAGGCAGAGCAGATTCTACTCTCACTTGAGGTAGTTATCATAAGTCAGTATTCAATAATTTCATCTGTAACTGAGAACATCAATTAATGACAACCTATTTCTTTCAGAACAGACACATCTACTTAAAAAAATATTGACTGATGATAGAGAGCTTGATCTCAAGGGAATACGCATTCAGATGTTCTCAAGACACCACCCTAGATTAAAAAGGGAAATATAAAAATAAACTGATAAAATTTACGTAATCCTTCTTCGTCATTTCAAAGAAACACAAATAATCCAGCTGCATGAAATTTCTGATAGATAAATGATATATTAATAATTACAGAAGAAAATTAATAACCAGAAAAAAATTCAAGGCCCCAAAACAAAAGATATTTTGAGGCAGTGTGAGCAAGATGAAACTTTTCTCAAATATTTTTCCTGAGTCATATAGTAAATATTTCATCTGAGACAGAATTTACCAAAATATGGGATTATATGGAAAGTATGTGAAATGTACACAAGGCAAGGCCACTAAAACATAAACCTCTTGTCTCAACAGGATTTTTCAAGCTGGTTTCCTGACACTGATTCCTTAAGTGGAATCTATCCAAAGGAGCTTCAAAAATTGAGCATCTGATTCAATCAAAAGTGCAATACTCGTACAAAAGAAATGTGAAAAAGTAGGTCAGAATGGATGTAAAAAATATATTTTGTGGGAACAAAAAGTTCCTGAATCTACCCAAGGAAAAAACTGCATTTTTCTCTGGGGAAGTCTCAATCCACTCTAAAATGACACCTTTACTGGCAATTGAGAACACTGCAGAATATTTGAATATTTTTGTGTGAACAACATGCACTACCCTAAATAGAATGATAATCACAACTCTTATTAAGACTGTCAAAAGATGGGTGGCATCCACAAGCCACTGAAATGTCTCCTTGTTCACTGGCTGCTGGAAAACTGCATGCCCTCTCTATACACCTCTAAATGTCCTGTGGCACTCTGTACATTGATACCAACCTGTACTGGTTCACGTAGCAGTGGTATTTACACACTACATACATAGGCTTATCTATTTATACCACTGTGCATCCTTTAAGATGTTGTGGTTGTGCAAGTTTTTCTAGGCATGATTTCATGCCCTCCTGACCTTACTGGACAGTTATCAGAATGCAAGAGAAGTTTCATGGCTACAGCACCCTCACGATGAAAAAGGGACATTACAGCAAAATGAATAAAATAACAAATTATTGACCTATTTTCAGTTCCATTTATTAGGAATTGGTCGGGAAAATGCCACTGTGTTCTGTGTGTGGAGGAAAAAAATTTACCCATGTATAAGCTTAAAGAGTAAAATAAATGTTGTTCTGAGTCTGTTTTAGAATTTAGCACAACAGGAAATTGAATAAAAACTTGGCTCAGAGGTATATATAAAAATAGCAGTCTCTTCAGTTCAGACTTTCTTTCCACTTGCTCTTGGTCTAACACAAACATGTGAACAATAGAAATAATTTAAAAATCTTATTTTCCCCCTCAGAGAAAGAAAGCCAGTACACACAACTACTGAGAATAAGGAGAAATGAAGCATATGGAATACATCCTTGTAGTAACAGCATTGTGCTGACATAACCTGTATCTTTGAGCTTTTGTTGGGCTCTCTACAGGATGTCTGTATCTCTCTTGGATGGGGGAGCTTAGAACTGGGCACAGTACTCCAGGAGCAACATCACCAGTGCTGAGAACACTCCTGGAGTACCAACCTCCCGGACTACTTGGTTAAAAATTGCTTTATATTTATGTATTTTTTGCTGCTTTTTATCTCATAATAATCTGTGCCCATGGAAATTGCACAGTTACAGCATTTTGAACTAGACAAATATTTTTCACTTCCCCCTGTAATTAGCCAGAAAGTTTCCTGTATTTTTTTTTTTTTAGGTAGTATTTTAAACAGAATATGTGCTGAACTCTAGAATAATGAGAAATTAGCTAAAGGATTTAGTTGTACAGTGAAAAAAAGAAAAATTCTTCAATTCTACAAGTATAAAAAAATCCAGCATTGCCTTTTCAATTATAGGATCTGGGTCACAGATTTTAGTCTTTTTTCCTTCAGTACAGAGAAATTTAATTCACCTGTAAATCCCAACTGCAAAGTGATTAAGACTAAAGTGAGTACAAAAGATTCATATGAAGTTCTTCATTCAGTGTTCTATGAAAGAAAGTCTTCACAAATTTCTTAAGGCATTCTTGAATACAGACTTCTGAGAATTGAGATTGATTTGATTTTATCAGTAAGCATATTTGCCACTTCTGACAAAAAAAGGCAGAGGCCAACTAAAAACTAAAAGCACCTTATGAGTAATACAAAAGTTCTTCAGATTTTGAGGAGCATTAAACTTTTGTATAAAGTCTATGCCCTAATTTTCCTCTGACCCCTCTTTATATCTCTGGGAAAATATAGTGATTGACTCATCTATAATATGCGCATTTATTATGCATATTATGAAAGTTTAAATGACATCATGCACTTCAAAGCAGTTTAGAAAGCTCTATTTTTTGCTTTGGCAAATACACATATAAATAATCTTGTGGGGTCTAATTTAACCTTTTGTATTCAAATACTGATGCATCAGAGAATGAAACACAGATCACAACTTGCAAAAGTGCACATCCAGGATAATCGGATTATTTCAATGATGTTCATTATGATTCCTCATAAATCTCCCAGAATTACTACTAAAAATATGTACCATAATAGAGCAAAAATCTATTTTCATCTGAAAAAAACCACACTGTAGTGTATGTAAAACCAGGCTGCATTTCATTGCTCATTCACAGTAAAAACCAACTATATTTTTTCTCCCATTTGATTGGGTTTGGGGTATTTAAGGCTTTTTTAAATTTAAAATGATCTCTTCCAAAAATCTTCACATTTCTTTGATTAATAGATAAATATATTATTTCACAGGACTTTTATTAGAATACTCATATTTAATTTCTTTAATCTTCTCCAGTTTTGGGCCTAAACTTGCTCCCATCAAATGTAATATGTTTCACCTAATGGACCTTTCCTCCCAGGTACTTAAATCATCATTCTCACCACTCCCTGAATGTAATTCAAGTATCTTCTTGTGACTGACTGCAAGACTTAAATTTCAATCTCCATTGAAAGGTAGGGCTCGCAAATCAGGGTTTTTTCCTCCTGTTTTTATTTTTAGAGCCCTGCAAATCTTCCCAGACTAACAACACTTCTGTGGAGCAAGTATAAGCTTAGAAGGAGGAGGCTGCTTTTTTCCTTTTTTCATTGAGTTCTGTAAGCTTTAAGTCAAAAATAGTTCATGAGCCACAGGCTCAGAACTGCAGGTCTAAATTCCTAATGGAGTGGGAGTCTGAGCCCTTTCTCAGATACCAACTTGCCCAGCGGGCAAACATGCTCTCACACCCGGTTGCAGCCTGAACTTGTTAGAGGGTCTCATGCACCCAAATTCTCTCTTGCATCATTCCTCTGGGTCAGGCAAAGATTCTTGGGCATACAGGAATCTGCTACAGCCCAGTTTCAGCTCTTCTGAAGCTTAGCTGACGACAAGGAAAGAGCCAACAATACAAATGTTTGAAGAGTGTCGTGGCAAGGACTCAGGGCGCACAGGGCCGCTTGCTGGCACCTGGTTTGTTGCACAGGGTCACGTTACATCTCTGTGCATGTGCATTCTGGATTTGTTGTGCTGAGGGACGTTTTAGCCAATTGCAAACTCTGGGTTAGAGTAACACTGTTCAAAATAATGTCTGCAGTTAAAAGGCTTCCTCACACATAATGTTTGTGTTATACACTTCCCCACGTGCACTCCAGATTTTTTCTTTCTAAGTATTACCTTTTATTAATCTCACTCTTTTGTATTTCAATATTTTGAAGTCCTCTAAATCTGAGGAAAAAATTGATTGCAGCCATTACTTTAAAAGAGCAATTAACAATTATAGTAAGAAAAAACAACTGACTTCAGAATGTTCTTTGTATACAGTTATTACAGCATATTATTTATTACCCATCACTCTTGTCATATAGATAGACAAGCTCTTAGGTAAGGTTAAAAAAAACTGTGTGCAGTCCTGTCACCATTTGAATTAGAGAAACATTGGCAAGTAATCTTTGTCTCACTTTCTATTTTCCAATTACAGAATCTCAGATTAATTTACACTCTTCCACTTCTTAAAATAGAAAGTTCTTTTTAAATATGTGCCAAGAATTTCCATATTTCCTATGAAACTTTAATTATAATCTTATTCATTGAAAGTATTGTTATAAATATTTACCACTTAAAAATCCCTCTATTTATATATTTAATGTTCCAGACACTAAATTTGTGTTCCTAATGTACATTTACTCCTCTGCTTGCCAAAGGAACACCCACAGTTCAGTTTCAGTGACAAAAAAAACCTGTTCCCTTTTCTAAAGGTCTTCACTTCTTATTATCCTATTTACAGTTTAAACTGTAAACTAGGAAATGAAACATGGAAATGTTCACCATGTTGTTCTAATCCATGTTAGAGTGCAGGCAGAAATGCTGCTGTGGATTAGAGAATTGCAAGAAATTTATGTTTTAGTTGCTTCCTCCCACCCCTTTCCACCATATGACTGTGACATTAAATTTGCTAGTGGTAAGAGAAATAGGAAACCTCTGTCCTCCCCACTTAGTTTCTCACAGGGTGGCATATGGAGCCTAAACTGTTCATAGCTATAGCACACCTGACACAGACTAAGTATCATACAAAGGAACATTAGCTTCCTCCAGCTTCTTTTCCCCCCGTTTCCACTGAGTTGCAAAGGCCTCATTTCCAAAAGAAATTGAAAAAGTAAGTCAGATTTCAGAACTCAAGCTATTTTTGACCTTTCTGGTGAGACCATCAAGAACTGTGTTCCTTAAATAATGTATTTTGCCATGCGAAGACAGGAAACAGGGACAAGAGGTGAACCATTTTGGTTATGGTGAACCATAACCAAAGGGAAATAATTTTTTTTTTTTTTTTTGCACCACATATCAAGGTGTTAATCTGGACTGACACAAATTGGACCTAATGGACTAACCTCAGGTGACTTCATGATGCTCATCCAGGCCAAGGTCTGTGGTGTTTTGCAGCTGGAGCTCCCAGAGAGATCAGCCTTCCACTGTCTGCTCACATGCTTGTGGGTGTGCTGTAACTTTGCAGGATAAATATTTCCTGCGGGATTGACCATGTGATCATATGCTTTACACCAACATAAGCCTAAATACATTCTTGTGTTCTCGTGGTACCTATCAGCAGCTAATTAAACACATAAACACCAGTAAGGACATTTTTTACTGTCAAATTTTGATGTTGAGCTCTGCAGTGCTGGCAGCACCACTTATCAGTGGCACATGCCTCTTACAGAATTTGCTCTCACATGCCCCTTTCTAGATCCCAGTTTTACTGACCTTCAGAATCCAACATAATTCAGTACATATTGTTTTGTTTTCATTTGCAGCCATTTGGGAGGTTTTGTGTTTTATCCCAAAGCAGCTGCAGCAGAACTCTGTGACGTGTACTGATGTTACTGCTGTGTTATTTTTAAGCCAAATTAGTGTTTTGTGGCAGCAGCTGTCAAAGTAGTATCAGCTATATAAGTAATGAAACAAATAATTAAATCTGATTTTTGCTATAAAGATAGTATGAAGCTCTTAAGAGAACTTTTGAAGACCACCTTTAAATGTGACACTGTATAGAAGGTTTCTAAAAGTGGTCTGTGTAAAACTATTTCCTGACAAAACAGCAAAAATTTAGGAGTAAGTTGGACCACGTTGCAGTGTCTAGTAGTTTACCTCTAAAACTATATTTATAAATGTTTCTGCTAGAAATCTGACCACTGCCAAGGCATGAATAAACACCTGCCAAAGCCTCTCTCCCTCCCAAGAACTCACAGAAATTATAGTAGGCAGCCTTACAACTACACATGCATAAGAAAATAATTTCTTATGACTGTGTTGTTTGCCAGTAGTCTAACATCAGGTGTTCATCCTGCATTAGTGTACTATTTGACTAAGTTCAACTCAGAGATGGATTATTTATTAAATGAAAATATTTTGAATTAAACTGTTTTGTCCACAGAAGAACAGAAACTTTTTTTACAGAGCACCGATACTCATGTGGTAAAATATATTTCTTGCTTTCTACTCTTCTTTGCTTCCTTGTAGACACACAGAGAATATACAAATTATCTCATTGCTGTTCCCAGGAATTTAATAATCTGGCCTCTTTGGTGAGTTTGCTCTGTAGCATTCAACACACATCAGCTGTTGATATACAAAATGAAATAAAATGGCAAAACTGCAGTGGAATCCTTTCTAATCTAAGAACCATTGCAGTGTGTAGTAGCCAGCTGCAGTTTCTAGCACATCTCAGTGATCTTCTTCTACATCAGAAAGACAATATGTCAGTTTAAATTCCACTACAAAATACAGTTTGAGGGTCTCACATGTCCTAATAAACAAACCCACCCCCCCCCAAAATAAAACAAACCATAAAACAAAAAAAAAAAAAAAAAAAAAAAAAAACAAAAAAAAAAAAAAAAAAAAAAAAAAAAAGAAAACAAACCAAAACAACAAAAACTGAATTCTCTCTCACAATTCAAGACAAGTGTCTGCTGTAGTAAACACAAGATGGGTGGACCCTTCAAGTAAAAAGTGCAGTTCTTTCTTGTAACAGAATGGGTGTTTTCAGCATGAGTGATCTTCCACTTGACCCTTACGATGACCAGCCCTGGTTCATAAATCAGGAAATGTCTTAATCTGATCATTTATCCCATGAACAGGGGAAGGTTGACTCACTCAACCTTGTAACATTGCAACATTGAGGAACACAATGGCAGATTATGCTTTGTTCTCAATGCAGAATTCAGGCTGAAGAGATTCAGTCTTTCAACAAAACCTGGCCATGGAGCTCAAAACAATCTGAATCTTATATCATGCCTTTTTAAGATTGTGCTAAATTGTACACATGAAATAAAACTTATAAGTGTTTTTTTTTTCTTTGAGACTATTTGGCAACCCATAATATTATTTCCTGTCTCTATTTTTGCACTTGAAGCTCTGGTTAGGAAATGGCCTTTAAGGGAAAATCTTCTGTAAAGTTTCCCATTAGACACACATAAAGAAACTTTTCTATATCAGCAGTAGTAGGCTGAAGTGTGAAGTGAATATGGTCTACAAGTTTGGAAGCACTGAGCACACTCATTCCTTTTGTCAGGGTGCAGAATTTTTAAGGCAAAGCCTTTAAGGGGATCTCAGGAAATTTTCATCCCAGTACCACAAATGATCCATGAATACAGAAGACACCAACCATTGGGAGCTTGTGATTTTTGGCTACTGGTATATTCTCTGAAGAGATCATCTCTAGAAGGAAGGAAAGAAGACTTCACAAAGTTCAAGAAAAATCTGAGGTGAAGGTTTGTCATAATTTCAAACCATTTTCATTGAGATTTTATCTGATCTGAACTTGGAGAACAACTAAGAATAACTTGACCGTATCTTTAATTTTTATTCCCTAAAAGGTTTTTCATCACTAGTTTTAGGAAATGAAATTAATTAAATTAACTCATCTCCTTCCATAGAGCGATGCTGAAATGTGAAGAAATCATAAGCACTAACAAAAAGAAAAGGTCATATTATCCCAAAGATACTATATAAAAATACAGACTCCATACATTACAAATACATATCGTTCAGTAATCACTTGAGTTAACTCCTCAGAAGTGTCATTTTTAATTATTCAATAAAGAGTAAGCAATACTAATGATATCTAAATATTCTTGTACAAATATAACTTTTCTTCACTTTTATATTCTAAAAGTAAACTTTTATGCAACATTTCAGTTAGTTACAGAAATGTTTCTAGTTTGTTTAGTAAAAGTATAAGCAAATGCCTTTAAGCTAAAAAACTGAATCAGAGGCAGTGTCACATATGTGTGATGTTGTGTGTTCTTTAATGTACACTGGCCTTCCAGGCTGAAAGTGCAAAACCCAAATTTTATAGAGGCTATTAGAAGTGAAGTTTTCAGAGATGTGTAAATCATTTGAAAATTGACAGTCAATAAAATTCATGTGACATAATCTGTACATGCATGGGTGTAAACAAGGATGTTTATGACCCTGCACATGTTTTGGGACAAACGTAATTCGGGTTCAGAGCAGAAGCCAGGTCGGTGCATTAGTATTCCACTGCATCTGAGCTGGTGTATCCTGTCAGAACAGGCAAGCAGCCTTGGCCCACAAGAGCCCCACGTGGTGCTTGTCCGATCAGACACCAGTGCAGGCAGAGAAAGAGACACTCTGCACTCCTGTGTCAGCACACGCATTCTGCACTTCTGAAAACTTTGGCCAAGGCTTACACAGCTCCCACTTACCTTTCAAAATGCATTCCCCTGTGCTGCTTGAGTGACTCTCCAGGCTCCTGTTTGCCCTTTAGCCAGCAGTGAAGCTATGCTGTAGGGATAAACTTACTCTTAGCTCTCCACGACCTGCCTTTGGTAGGGAAGGAGGCCAATAGCAGCTATAGGTGGGCTGTGGACACAATCCTGCACTACACTCACACAGCATGTTCCAGGTTTGGGGTTCTACAAGGTTCCCATGTGTCCACAGGACTCTTCAGTAGGTTGTTATCATAACAATAATAATTTGTAAAAAGAATGTTGGCAAGTAATTTAAGTATTTATCATAATTTATGAAAATGAAAAAAAAAATACCCACATACAGATAATTAAGTAAAGGGATGGTTTACTCACACAGCATTTGCCAAGAAACAGATATAAGCCATGAAACATAAATTGCATTACAGATCAATGTCCATCTGTTTGAATGGCTATTAACACAGCAGTAAATGAAACCTTAGTAGAGGGCCAAGAATTGTCCAGGCCTATGTTTGATAGATGTTCAGCCATAAACAAAGCATTCCTTTCTCTTAAATCGATCTCCACTCAAGATTAAGATGAAGGCACAAAATGGTACAGTGTAAATTGCTAGCATAAGGCGATAAGTAGAGAAATATGAATGGTTTTGGCTAAGATTTTGTGGCCCTGCACAGATACCATTTTCATAAACAGATCAGTCTTTCAGCTTATGGTTATTGTTCTGAGATAATATGATATGACAGGTCCAGATGTTTGAAATTTTCAGCAATTCACAGAATGGGAGCAATAAATTATGTTAAAGGACATAGTTAATTCAATTTATAGTGTATCTGGCACTATCAGAGCTATGGAATTTCTAGCTGAGTATAATACAGAAACTTTTACATGCTCCAGCAAACTTTAGAAGTGCAGTGTGCAAGGCAGAGGGCATTGTTGCAAAGCTGGTATTCTTTCTATCTGTTAATCAGTAATCTCTGTATTGCATTGCTATTACGTGTTGTATTACTCTAGATTTTCCTAGTCTTGAAACAATTAGCAGAAAAATTCTTTATGAAAACTTTACACATGTTGTGCAGACTCAAGCTCTTTCATCCCATTCTGAATTTCAGAAATCCATGAAGCATGAACCTCTGAGAGTATGGTATGGACATGGTCTGTTGTACTAAGCCCAGCTTTTCTAAAGAATATGTTGAGTATATATTTCATATCCAGTCACCCTTTATTTCAAGTTAGTCCATGAAGATCATTCATCCAGTAATTATTTACCTAAATATATTTTATATACCTGTGCACTGTGACACCATAAGACAAAAAATTAAGTTTGTTACTAGAGCTGCAGAGCCATTAAGTGAGCTGCTTGTTTTTTCACATGATTAAGGGGAATTTTCAGTGTCCCGCCTAAGAAAAAAGCATTCTTATAAAAAATCCTGTATACGTGTATATATTTGTATGTTTCAAGTTCTGTCATAAATAAGGGCTTATTGAATTGAGCCACATGCATGCAAGGACACCTGAAAAAGGAATCTTATTTTTATGGTGGTAATTCTGCCAATAATCGTCTTTCAATTCTGCACTGTTCTAGCCTCTTAATTCTCAGCATTTGAAATTCTGAGTTCTATCACACAGCTGGGACAATTAACAGCACTATTTAACAGACTTGTATACATTATTCTCCCATCTGGAGGGATGGGTATCATAGCAGACCTTTCCCACTGCCTTTAGAACTGAAAAAAACATCTCATCAGACCACATCTCCCTGCCTTGATCTCCTTCCTCTGTGTATTAAATGGTCTTTCCCCCTACAAGTTACTCTTCTTCTTCAGTAGTTATATAATACAAGAAAGACAGTGAATTGAAGAATGGCACGTCCAGTTTATTATGCCACACAGCTTCTTAGCTGTCAACAGGTCTGATGACATTTTTAAGGCACTTGTGCATAAGGCCTTAACGCAGATCACTCAGAAGAGCCTGGATATTTGCCTGGCTCAGAGGGATGAGCAAGTCAGGCACCAACAAGAGGCAAGTCAAGCCTCTGCTTTATCTCGGTTCCTTCAGTATTTTGTAAAAGATGGGATATGAAGGACTTCTTTAGCAATAGAAAAAGTTTTCTTTGGTATTTAGAGTTATACAAGAGCATGCATTCTCTATCAACATCTTCCTAATAAAACACCACAAATACTCAGGTCATCATAGAATCATCGAATAGTTTGGGTTGGAAGGAACCATAAAGACCCCTCCACACCATGGCCAGGGATGCCACTTACTACATCAGAATGCTCAGTGACCAATCCAGCCTAGGCTTGAAAACTTCCACAGATGTGACATCCTCTGTTCCAGTGCCTCACCACCAACAGAGTAAAGGATTTCATCCTAATATCTAATCTGAATCTCTCACTTTAAAATCATTCCCCTTCATCCTGTCACTGTCTGTCCGTGTAAAAAGTCGCTCTTTTTTATAAGGCCCCTTTAAGTCCTGGAAGGCCACAGTGATGTCTCCCAGAGCCTTCTCTTCTCCAAGTTTTTCTCAGCCTGTCTCCACAAGGGAGGTGATTCAGTCATCTGATCTTCTTTGCGGTGTTCCCCTGGACTCTCTCCAACAGGTCCATGTCCTTCCTGTGCTGGGACCCCAGAGCTGATGCAGCACTGCAGGTGGGGTCTCACCAGAGAGGAGCAGAGGGGCACAATCCCCTCCCTGGCCCTGCTGCCCATGCTTTGGATGAAGCCCAGGATAGAGTTGGCTCTCTGGACAAATTGCCAGCTCATATCCAGGCTCTCATCCATGAGAACTCCCAAGTTCTTCTCTGCAAGATTCCTCTCAATGAGTTCTTCTCCCAGTCTGTAATCATGTCTGGGATTGTGCACTTGAACTTGACCTTGTTGAACCTCTTGAGGTTCTCGTGGGCTCATTTCTCAAGTTTGTCCAGAGGCCATCCTGTCCTTCAGGTGTGTCAACTGCACCACTCAGCTTTGTGTCATCTGCAAACCTGCTGAGGGTGCACTCAATCCCACATGTCATTAATAGAGATATTAAAAGCCACTTGTCCTGATACAGACCCCTGAGGGAAACCACTTGTCACCAGCCTCCATCTGGACATAGAGCCATTGACCACAACCCTCTGCCTTGCATTCATCCAGCCAATTCCTTATCTACTGAATAGTCCATCCCTCAAATCCAAATCTCTCCTGTCTCTCCTGTTCAGAGAAAATAATTTTGTGTGGGAGAATGTTAAAGGCCTTACAGAGTTCTAAGTAAATGACGTCTGTGTCATTGGTAGATCATCAGCGGCATTCGTTTCCTAGCCTGTATCAAAAAAACCTATCTAAGTTTAGTTTCCATTCCAAGATTTAAATCATTACACTAAAATATTGCTTAAAAATTGAGACTGACTCATTGAAATACTCTCCCAGTTTGTCAGTAAATCAATAATTTCTCACTGAGACTGTTGTGCAACAGAACTTGTGGGGAAAACATTACGCAGATCTGACTTCTGTAGCTTTACTTCTGAGAAACGACGTGACAATACAGAAGTCCTAAGCTCAAGATACCTCATACCTGCAGCTCCATTAGGCAATTTCCCACTCAGAAGAACAGAAAATAGATACATTTACTGTAATATGTCTTAGACAATTTCATGTTGTTTATTTATTTATTATTCTCCCTATTGTTACTAAGTAACAATTTTTTTCAGAATCACTCTGGAAATCTCTTTCCTCTTTAAAATTATCCATATTTCCAAAAATAATTATTCACCCTTCAGAGACTAGTTTTAGTATTGTTTTAACAATGCTGCACTAATTTTCATTAGTGGACTTCATTCACATGCAAAGTGACCACACTTACTTTATCTAGGCACCTTCAACCTGTTCTTTAAGTATTCAGGATCATTGTTCTGTCTCCTTTTGAAAATATCTATATAATAAACTTTTTAATTCCATGTAATGCTTGAAAATGGAAACAAAGAAATAATTCACTGCTTTTTCAATATCAACTGTACTTTGCACTCCTGTCCTGGTAAATGAATATTCCTTTTTCCTCCTCTTATAGAAAACTGCTAGAACTTTGTTACATCATATGCTGTTTCTTATCTTTATTTTATGTGGAAATAATTTACTACTATACTATTATGACAGCTGCTTTCATTAGATGACAGCCCTTCTCCACTTTCTTCTCTGTCAGTTTGCTTTCCCAAAGATCTCTATGTATCAGCTCCTCGTGTTCTAAAGGTGATTTCTCAAGTAGTTTTTTCAGAGATATGTTTCTTATGACTACTTTGGAATAACAAACGACTTCAGTTTATGATGATTTCCACTCAGATTAGCATCAGTTCTTTTTACTGAAAAATAAGACAAGAAGCTCAGTCTCTAATTTTCACAGCAAAGTTGATTATTCTATCACCACCTATCTAGGGAATGGCATACCCTAGCCATCAGAGAAAATCAGAAGTCATATCCAAGTTCAAATGGCCATATTTTCACAACAATGACATTCTAGTTATATCAGGTCTAGAGTTATCATTTGCTCTTTTACCATGGAAAAACCATTCTCTGACTGAGAATTCAAAGATCATAACTTCAGTGCAAGCAGATTTTCTTACCCTTTCCTGTGAGCCACTCTCCTCCTCCATACCTCACATTGCCTTTAGCAGCACTTCTGGGGCATAGGCTGAGCAAAGCTGTGAAAAAAACACAATATCCCACTCACTGCCCCCATTTTGCCCTAGGCTACATGTTTCTTCATATCTCTGTTCTGATTGTCAAGCCTATTCCAACTGCAGAGGTAACTATGCCATTACTTAATTGTTTCTGAGCTCAGCAGATGGAGAATGTGCATTGATGTGGACATGTAAACAGATACATACCTATCTCAATAGGTGTATGCACGAAGGAGACATACGCACATTTTTCACATTGCATAACTCCCCCCTTGAATGCCGAAATATTCTCTATTCTGAAATCAAGTCTACCTCAGAGCATGCACTCATGACAACTGCTTAGAGGGAGCATTGTTTTACTGTCCTCTCTGCCTTTTCTATAATTATGTGGGAATGAGTTTTTTAACATATTTTGTGAGGTAGTTTTTCTTGCAAAGCTCTATATAAATGTTGTCACTCTGGCACTTTAACATCCTAATTATTTTCTGCTATGTTTTTTCTATTCCTTCAGCATGAAACATCATAGTTTGATGATAAGAGGATTTATAGGATATAGTGGAAGAAAACCAAACAACAACATCCATTTTAAGTGCTGCTAAATTAACATTACTTGTTTTGGACTGAATTTTCACTGACAGAGTACTTACTTTTAAATCAGTTTCTCTGTACCTCTCTAAAATCACAATGTCTGTGGCAGTAGATATGTTTCCCTGGATGCAGACTGTTTCCTAGCTTCTCTGTTTGCAAATGTGGATTAAATATTGGTGGATTTGCTTTGTCCCGGAGCTCAGCAATATAAAATGCAGTCACCTGTCTTCCTAAGTTGCAAAATGGATGGAATTAATTCTGTTCAGAATTTCTTTTTCTTCCAGTTGTGCACATCTTTACACAGTTTTATTAGAACCCTCTGAGGCTGGATTTGACTTCTAGTTGAAGATGAAGGAATTATTCATATTGACAAATTTATTATGGTAAACTGTGATTTTTCTTGCCTGTAGTAATCAGTCTCTTTTCTGCACTAAACAGGCACTTCCTGTCAAGTTGATAATAACTGCAAATATTCAGACTCTTAAACTCAGGTTGTCTTATCTAATATGTTTCTGTTTACCTCCACTATAGTAATTAAGGACTAGATCCTCAAAGATATTCAAGCACCAACATGAAACTGGTGGAACATCAGTGTCTAAGTATTTTTCGTAGTTTTTCTTGTAAATGCAAACTCATATGTTTCAAGAACATCTGTGCTTTCAGCAGTCATTTGACTTTTAGGTCATTCATACATTCCTGTGAGGGAAAACGAACATGAAGAATTCATTTTTTGGAGGCCAGTACAACCCACTTTTAGTGGGTTTTAGTGGGTTTAGTTAGTTTTAGTATGGCATCATAACGAGGCAACAAACCTCAGAACTTGGAAATTCCCTCAGGAAATTCTGATAATTTTACCTTAGCTCTTGGATTGGAATGGGTCTTTTCATTCATTAGTATTTGCTGTCATAATTAATTTGAACCTATTTGAACAAATTACCCCACCAACACCACTATCTGGCTATGATATGAGTACTCCTAATTTATGATGGTAAATAAATTTCATCTAGCTGATTGTTGGTTCTACATAGGGTTCTCTGGGTTTGTGTACAGTGCTGTAGGGGCAGATGCATCTTGTTGTTGCACAAGCATGTGCTCCATCAGTCCATGTAAGAAGCATGCAAAATTTCTTTTAACCTCTCCCAATAAGTCTGGATTTGTATGATAACCACACCTCTGAACTTATTTCTTCCTTCTCAGTCATGCTACTCCAGTCTTTCTAATTCATTCACTGGTTCCACCACAGGAAAACACACAAGCAAAATTTTCTCCTTTTTAAGCTCTGTGTGCACAACTTACTTGTTTGTCCAGGACAGCTGAGGATAATGAAGAGTTATATATCAAATGGCAAGATACTGTAGTGGCTTCGACCATAGCTGGATGCCAGGTATCCAAAGTCATTCTACCACTCCCCCTCCTCAGCTGAAGAGGAGGGGAAGTGGTAGAATGAAAAGCTTGTGGGTCAAGATAAGGACAGGGAGAGATCACTCACCAATTACTGTCACAGGCAAAACAGGCTCAACAATTGGAAATCATTTTGATTTCTTACCAATCAAATAAAAGTAGGGTAAAGGGAAACAAAACAAATCTTAAAACACCTTCCTCCACCCCTCCCTTCTTCCTGAGCTCAAATTCACTCGTGATTTCTCTACCTTCCTCCCTGCCAGTGGTTCAGGGGGACAGGGAATGGAGGTTGCTGTCAGTTCAGTCACATGTTGTCTCTGCCTCTCCTTCTTCCTCAGGGGAAGCTCTGCATGAACTGTTCCAGTGTGGGTCACTTTTCCATGGAGTGCAGTCCTTCAAGAACGGGCAGCTCCTGCATGGGATCCCCCAGAGTCACAGGTCCTGCCAACAAACCAGCTGCAACATGGGCTTCTCTCCCAACACATCCACAGGTCCTGTCAGAGGCCTGCTCCAGGGTAGGCTTCCCATGGTGTCACAGCCTCTCCAGGCATACACCTGTTCCTGTATCAGCTCCTCCACAGGCTGTAGGTGCATGCCTGCTCCACCTGGACCACGGACTACGGACCACCATGGACCTCCATGGGCTGCAGGGGCACAGATGCTTCACCATGGTCCTCACCACAGGCTGTAGGGGAATCTCTGCTCTGGCACCTGGAGCACCTCCTGCACCTCCTTCTGCAATGACCTTGTGTCTGCAGAGCTGTTTCTTTCTCATATTCTCACTCTGCTCTCCAGCTGCTGCTCTGCAGTGGCTTTTCACCCTTCTTAAATAGACCATCACTGAGGCACTACCACCACCACTCATTGGCTCAGGCTGGGTCTGTCTTGGAACAAGCTGGAATTGACTGTCAGACAAAGCTTCTGGCAGCTTCTCACAGAAGCCACTCATGTAGCCCTCCTGCCACCAAAACCTTGCTACACAAACCTGATATTGTTATACCCAGTGCCAATTGTGTGACTGGGCCAAATTCTGCAAATTCTGATTTGGGCAGATCTCAATGGGACACTTACCTCCATGAACTGCAGAATTTAAATCACAATAAATTCAAGGTTTCTTTCATTTACAGATAAATGTGTATGACTTTTTAAAGGTGACAGGTGTGTTTTATCCCATAAACTGTATTTTTACATCCATAAGTCCTGTATGTTTGCCACTCAGATGACTCCAATCATCTCTCAGAATTGCATTCAGCTTAAATTATTATGAGACAAGTTCTTTTGGAAAAATTGACATGATATAACTGGATAGAGCTTTCTTAAAAACCTCTCATGCTCCATCTGCACACTTTCTCATCTTTTAAAGGAGGATAGCAAACACTACAGAGGAAATTCTTTGCTGATGACAAAGGTGCAGTAGCTTTCCCAATTCCTGCTCCTCCTCCATCATTCCTTACAGGTTGATCTTTACAGCATGTCTAATGCATTAATTTAGTCTCCTTTTAGCTCTGGTAACCTCACTGCCTCATTTTTGGAGAAAAAATTCAGCAGCTACAGCTGCCACATGTTTGGTTTTACTCATCCAACTAGATTAATATTTCCTGGAACCTCGCTTAAGTGTCAGAACTTCTTAAATATGGTGTAGTAAAAAGTGCTATCACTCAGTGCCATAAAATTTTGTTATTTGCCAAAGAATTCTTTGTGCGAATTGGGCAAAATTTATACAAAGGCAGGAAATTATTAATAATGTATCACTGAATATAATTAAAGTATATTTCCATTCTTTATTAAAAAATATTTGCTAATTCAGATAATTTGGGGTGTTTATGAGTCATAACTTTCCCCATCCACGAGATGACCTTTAAGTAGTCTTTTCTTGGTTGGTACAATCTCACTAATGAATTTCATAAAATATAAGAATATTATAAGGTATTTCCACTCATCATTGTTCTAAGTCAAAGAGATAAATAGGATGATGTAATATAATTTTCCTTAACTGAGCAATCACTATGCTATGTATTACTTTTATGATATCAAAGTAATTAGTCTACAGGTAGATCCTACTAGTTCCAATTGCTATCACAATAAATCTTTTCTCAAAGCTCAGTGTCATCACTTGCAGTGTCAATATCAGTTTCAGAAAAGAAGTAATACATACAGTTGCTAACTCAAATTGCATGATTCTGGGACTAAAGCTTTGGGAAAAAAAGGTTAATTTTATCACTTTTATTAACCCACCAGTATTTTTTCCTCTCTTAAGGCTGCCAGGACTAGAATCCCACTGAATTAAAACTGAGATTCTCCCATATGCAGTAAATTTTGACATGGCACTGCATCTAACATCTGTAAAAGGGATCAGAGATTAGGCAGGGTATATTCTAGGAAAAGATACTGAATTTACACTGAAAGAAAATCCCCAGACCAAAATCACATTCCTAGTTGCTAGGTCATAATTCTTATCAAGATGAAAGCATCATCAGTTTCTGGGTGACAAGTTCTTATGAAAACCAGAACACATTTGAAGTCTAGAATTTACTGTGCAAATCCAGTGATGGCAATGAAGAGAATTAAATCTTAGTCCAGTTTATTTCATAACTATCAGTATTAAATAAAAACTTCAAAACCTTGAGACAAGCCTTGAAAGAAACCACTGCTTCCCGCATAGCAGAGAAGAGACAAGGCCCTGTACTCTGGGTGGAAGCCTCCTGAGCTCCTTTAAACAAGAGAAGCAGCAGGAAATGAAGAGCCCCTTGGCTTTGCTGGTGTTACCACACTACTCAAGGTGCACATTCTGTCACTTTCATCCAAGTTTACCATCCACCTGTAGAAGAGTATCCATAGAAACAGGAAATCACACAGTCCACCTTTCTTCACCTCACTATCCACTCCCACAGCCCAGCACACTCACTTTTCCTGTGTTCCTGCAAAATCCCATCTGCCCTTTTCTCCCCTGCTTCCACTTCACTCCTACTCACTTTTGCTGTTCCCAAGATTACTTTTGCCCATGGAAAATTTTAGAAATACATACATGAATATTTGAGACTCATTCTCTCCAGATCTCCAGAACACTGCTCCCCCATTATGCAGACCAGGGATATGCTGAAATACAGGTCCAATTCCTTCCCAGCCCATGCATAGAATTTCATTTCCACAGGAAACTTGTGCAAGCACAGAGGGAAGGACTGGTGGACACATGGATCTGGCCTTGGCACAAGGCTGGAAAAGGGGACAGGTCAGTACTCCTGAATCAGAAACCTAAAAAGTATTACCATAACTATACCTTTAGACATTATTTAGAAAACAATTATGATGATGAACATCCACCTACTCAATCTACATACAACCCATCAAGCCTACCATATGCTATTTCCTCCAATATTTCTGTTGGGAGAAAAACATTACTGGTGAAGGGACAACTAAAGTTTTGATGCCTGCTCAGTTTTCTATCTTCAGCTGAGAACATTTTATGGTTTTGGAGATTCCAAAACTCTCCACTAAAAATAGGATTGCAATCAAAGTGATTCACAGTCCTCAACAGCCTGTCATCATCTTGCCTCCCAGCTTGCATTCAAAACTTAAGCATAGAAAGGAATCCAACTCAATATATTTTTCTTCTATTTCATTTGCATCAAGATATGGGAAGCAAAACATTTACAAGTCCATTATAAGAGAAAAGTTCACTGTTTGAAACACCAGGTAAGTTTTCCTGTGTTCTCAGTTTCTCTCTTGGTATGTCATCACTATCTGAGACAGATGAAAATGAATAAGAATGAATTTCCAGTTTTTGGGATATGGAAACTACAAAAACAAGAGCAATTTTTACTATCTTCTCTGCACACATTGCAAATAATCTTGCTTCACTTCAATTGCCACATCACTTACAGAATTTATGACAGAAAAGAACTAAAACCAACACATCACACATTATTTGATGCCTTTTCCCAGTAATACTAAGATATAATCATAATGTTGCCATGTGTGTCTCAGCATAATAAATTTTGGCTTGGACTAGTACATAACTTCAGTAAGACAGAGACATGCAAAATGATGAAAATAAGTCATGTGAGCATGTGACAGAGCCTGCTGCCAATCTACAGATCTGTGATAAAATAACAGCTCCTACAGTGAACAAATGGACATATATCTGCTGTAAAAAGATACATTCAAGTCTAAAAGTGTAAAGCAACAGCACACTTCTTAGAATTTCTCTCAAAAGAGAAATTTGGCATAAGGAATAAGAAGGCATTTCTATGTGGGGTTGAGTTTTAAAAACAGACCTTGAAACACACATGACACCATTTATACAAATTCAAAATTCTAATTTTCTATGACACCAGTAAAACCTGGACTTAATGAACCAACAAAAATGGCAGGAGAACATTCATAACCCAGGGAGATAGTCAGCTCTATACTGACTAGCCAAGCAGGAATGCTTAAAATGCTTCTTCTTTTTAACCTTCTGGCTTGCATAGAAAACTGTGGCTTATATTGATGTTCTGGAAACAAGTGCAAGGAGTAAACTATACCAAATGCCAAAATTTCTTTTCATCTGGATGTCATGAACGCTGGTCTAAAAATCTATGCCAAAAATCTTTAATTGCAACAAAGCTTTTTCAACTAATTTTTTTGTGGCTGAACAAAACCAGCGACAATGGAAGACAAACACAAGCAATCTCCAACAGAGACACTACTGACACTACCAACTTCACATTGTGAAAAATACAGGCTCTGTAGGTTTATTAATTCTTGTGAGCATGTATGTGTAAACACACAGAGACAGAACTCTGTGAAAAAGCTGGAAGACAACATATTAAGATGTGTTGTTGCAAACCATGCTAGTTCATTCCTAACCCATTCATGACTAACAGAAGAAAAATAAGCCAAATCCTAGCTTGATTATACAACCAGCATTTGAGCCAGAGGTCTACAATAAGGTAGCTTCAGAGATCATAAGGCACATAAACTACATTTTCAGAGGAAAATCTTACATAAGTTTTGAAGAGATTAATCCACTTTCTAGATTTCTAGTTTTCCCTGAAATACATAATAAGTACCCTAGAAATAAACATGAGTTCAGATCCTTTTACATAATAACATTTGAGTCTTTCTCAAGAAGTAAAGCTCAATTTTAGAAATATTTATTAGTCAGGAGTGACAGAATAAGAGCATGTTCATGTTATAGCAGCAAAATTTTCTGGCTTCCCTAGGTCACAGATGGGAAAGTCCATGAGTCTGAAATCTAGGGGGGAAAGTAGCAAGATGTGAAGTGTACCTAATGCTAACATCTGTTCCTCAAAACTGAAAAATGTCTGGACCTCACCTGAGGCAAATAGCTCAGTCCCATTTCACATTTTTACAGGTCTTTGGGAAATAAAAACCTGAAGGGTTATTATGGATGAGTTAAGAAGGGCACACAGGTAGATGACACTAGAAGTAATTTGAGCTGGATGACACTAGAAGAAATTTGAGCTGTGGACATCTTACAGTATCATTTACTATAGCCCAATTCAAATATTAAATTCAGTCTAAAAATTTGGACATCTTGGCCCTCCCTGCTGTACTGTATGAACCCTGGTGTTCACAAAGTCTACATGCTCTGTTAATAATGAGACTGTACATGAAGCATAAGCATTTTGTGTTCTATTTCTAACTTAATGGATAAATTATCTCAGGCCTCTTGAGTAGAATCTTGTAAGGGGTTTGTTTTGCCAGACTGGGTTATAAATTTAATTATTTTATTGTTATTGTTGACATTTTTTATGATTTTGCTTTATATGTGGACATCAGTGGGAATTTATGGATCCACAGAAATAGCAGACAACCATTTGAGAACATTTACAGCTACAGTTAGCTGTAAGTCCCAACCTGGATCTAAAATCGCGTTTCTCAGAAGGACCGATGAGATTCTACTCTTCTTGAGAAACGGATGTTAGCTGTGTTTCCCTGCCCCTTTAGGCCTTATTAACTTCCATAATGTTTAAATGTTGCAATACAAAAAATATTTTCAAACTTTGTCACATATGAACTTGCACTAAGGAAATGAAGGCTCTTGTAATAACTTGTCACCAGACTATTCTGTCATCCTGGGAATTTTAAATAAATGTTCCCTGGAGAATCCACGAATATAAAACAAATAGAAATAGAATGTATTGGAAATTCCCTTACATGATGTTATTTTAAAGACTGACTAGTCCTATATTTGGTATGGAAGAATCTTCGCCAGGATACACTAGAAATGAATGAATAATCCCACCTACAGCCTTTCCTACTCTTCTTCTTCATGGAGGTGCTGGTGAAGAACGGCTGCATAGGCACACAGAAGTAGAAGTACCAAATTCTGTGGGTTTATCCCATATAGCTGTACAATACCTACTACAAACTACAGATGTTTCTGGATTTTCTTGCTTGTAAAGATGGGACTTCAATATCTCACTTCTGAAGAGTGACATGATCCACAACAACTAGATTCAAATTAGAGAATTTTAACAAGTATAAAAAGTGATACCGTTGAAGGACAATCTGATGTTTATTACGTGTAACTGCTAGCCTTGCAATGTGTGAGGCATGCATGCATCAGCACATCTGTAAAAGTTCAGCAGCAGCAAAGATTCTTCTCCTCATCAACATTTTTGAACATGATTTTTAGTGAATGCAATCTGCTGTGTTTGGAGAGTAAACACTAACTACTGCCTGGAAATAAATGCAAGATTAAAATCTTTATTGTCACCTCTGCCAGGAAGAGAGATGGAGCTTCTTCTCAGCAGAACATCCCAAAGAGTACTGGAAGTATTATTCAGGGGTGCTCTGCCTCTGTCCTCTTCAGAAAATGCTTGAAAGAGGTATTCCACCAACATGAGGCTGCAAACATTGAAATTCTGACTCCTTCATCAAATCAATGCTTCAGGTTTAGTAACAGCTGTCTCTACCCTTGTTCAGTTTTACCAAAAGGTATATGGAGCAAAAGGGAAGAAGTATTGATTTAACACATTTTCTCCTGCATTATCTTCGACAGAAGTTCTGCATATTTAGAGGGTCCCATGACATACAAAACTTTCTAATTCTCTATTCTCAAGTAGAAAAGTATTGTACTTTGTAATTGCATATTACAATATGCAATATATTGTATATAATTGCAATATATTACAATTATATAAATAGACTAAAATGAGAATTATTGTATCCCTTATCATTAACCAGGACAAAATTTCTCTTGCGATTTTTTTAAAGGATATTGTACACCTTTTCCAAAAAGTTCTATCCCTTGGGGCAGGACTTCTATAGAGTCAGATCTGTCTTGGCTCTTCTGTCTCTTAAATCCAGCTTCTTTGCACTGTTATTGCATTGTTGGGTGTAACTAGGCAAAGGGAAGATCCTAGTACATTGACCCTGCTCATTAATTCTTTTTTATAGTTGCTCAATTGATTGATGAAGAATAAAGAGAACTTTCTTATAAGTGCCTAAGAGATTTGTAGAAATAAATTCTTATGAGTACTTTTATACTGTAAAGAAAAAATGGTAACTTGGTAAATGACAACATCAGTATTTATTCAGAACTAGAATCATCAGAATACTTTTTCCCCACAAAAACAGTAAACAAAAAGGATTTTCATCACTTCCTATCTCCCTTCCTAGCATATTCCTTCCTTAGTTTAAAATGTTATTGTTCCCGTTGAGCCCAATCCCTAACTTCTTCATTTTCAGGTCTGTAAAATGCAGATTGAAAGAGCTGCTTACATGGTAAAATATCCTGAGGGCAGTGAATAAAATGAACCCACTCTTAGTGTGAACTGCCCTAGTGCATTGCATCCTCCCATGTCCATCCCATGAACATTCCTCACAAAAGTTTTTAAGCATTGAAAATACACCTAATGGCTCTATTAACAGATATATTCTATCTGGCAGGAGTTTGCCTGGCTGAGTTTGCCTACTGGCTGATGCACTTAAACCTCCTGTTCCAAGCTCCTTCTGTGAGCCTACAATAACTTATTGTTTGATGCCTTATAGGTGATAATGAAATTGGCATTCAGTTCCCTGTTCTGAATGGTTTCCATGAGACTTTGAAAAAGTTGTTTGCTTCTCCTGGTATTACATAACAATCTCAGTTTCAGCATGCAAGAAGGCATGCTTTAGTCAAATACCTTATCTCCAGGATTACATTAACAACTAAACATGAGTCATGCTGGGCATCAGACATGTTTGTCTATACATGATATACAGTTAGGACTCTTTTAAAACTTAAGCTAAATCTGTTAGCTAAATGCATTTTCAACACATTACCCTATGACTTGGGCAGCCCTTCATTTACTATGCAAGTGGTCCTGTTGCATTTCTGTCTACACAAAAGTTAACATTACGCTGGAAACTGAAAAGAGCTGATTGCGTTACACAATAGAAATCTAGCCTTGTCCACGTTTAAACTAAGCTTTAAATTAAGTTTTCAAAACTGCATGGCCAGTGCCTAATAAGCCAGGCTGAAAGAGCACTGAACTTTCTGACCCCAGTCCAGCAAAATACCAAATCATGCTTAACCCTAAGGACACAAGTAGTCCCAGAGATTTCAGTGGAACTAAGTAAGTAGTTCCATGCCTGCATTTATCAGTAGCAGCATCCAGCTGCAAATGCAATCACCAAAGGAAGCTCATAAGAACTGAGCAATGGATACAATGACATGAATGTATATCTGCCATAAGAATAGCAAGTAACCAAAATGCAGTACTTCTTATATGAGTTGTGAGTGATTTGAAAATAACCAATAATATTTTTTAATTGCAGCTTAGTCAGAAATGGAATATTCTGTGAGGAAAAAGGAAAAGAGACTTTCCCAGTACATTAAAATAAGGGAAAAAAATGTACTGAAAAACAAAATATAGGTACGTACTTCACTGTAAAATAAGAGAGAATAGAAAATTTACACTGTCCCTGAAAACTTAGCAGATAGAAGCTCTGTGTGTGGTCCCAGCAAACTGAACTGCAACTGTTTCAGTGTTCTGGACAATCACATTGATATTTTATTGTTCTTTTTTGTTATATTTATAAGCTAGAAGTATTAAGAAATGCAAAGCAGCTTCTATGAACATAATCACCCACACACAAAAATCTTTGCCAGATATTTCTACGGGTCATGAAATGATTACCTTCAGCAATTTGTTTTAACCTATCATGTTTGATAGAATACTCTACCAGGAACAAAAGGATATAATAAAGCTATTCTAATCAAGAAATATCTGGGATCGTGTACAGTTTGTCTATCATCAGGCCTTCTCTAAAGGACCCTATACTTCCACAGTATTTTTAAATTTTTTATTTATTGTGAAATTAGTAAATGAATTGCATTTATAAACTAATGCCCTTTGGTGCTTAAAATAGGTTTTTAAGCCTTTAAGACCAACTGAGCATCTCAGAATGTCATCCCAGACAGATATCTACTTCAGGCTCAGTGTTTGAAAACACTATCACATTCCTCTTTGGCTAGAAATGTACCCTACATGATTACAGCCTTTACTATAGCTAGCCTTTACTTCAGCTACTGAATTTAGGTGCCAGGTCATCTAACCACTGTTTTTCTAGAGATCTCTAGATCTAGGTAAGAGTAATGTCCCTTGTCCAGGCCAGAATATTGCAGGAATGTCAGTAGCACAAGACTCGACATACCCCCATTATAAGATGTATAAGAAATGTAGGCTCACTGAGATGTTTCTTTCAGGGTTTCTACACCACTTGCAACATGAGGACAAAGAAGGTGGTGTGTGGTGAGGAATGTGTGTCAAGCAGGCAGGGCTACAATACTTGAACTTGTCTATCTCCTGGATTCATGCATCTATATCTCAATTTCTCTTCNACCAAAACAAAACAGCATAGCAAAATTGAAAAAAAGTCATTCAGACAAATAGCTTTTTTATATTGATAGAAAAGTTTAAAATCTTTGAGGCCAAAGAATGCTCATCCCTGAAGTTTTGGCTCCAGAAAGTAACTAACTCCTTTTATGCAAATAAACAGTCATTTATCTGCTCTTGAATCTACACCTCAATCAAATCTGTAAGCAACAAAGCTTAAAAGTTTCTGTGAAATATAGCACGAAGCTGTGAAAAGCAACATACCATTTCACTTCTTGTAGTAATTTCAACTGCAAACTTTAGCAGTTGTATTATAGTAAACAAACCATACAAGTCTGATCTGATCATGCAGCTAGTAAGCAGGCACACAGTTCCTCTTAATGTATATTAAAAATTCTTGGCACCTTAAAGCAAACAAACTGCAATGAAAAAAATATCAGCATGAGTAACCCTCCATATCTTGCTTAAGATTCCCTTCATTGCCTGAGGATCACTCTTCCTTGCTTCTTGTGCTGAAATTCATACAATTATTTATGTAGGCCTGAGACGAGGAAGAAAACAAAACACTCACCGAGAATATTTTCAAGCAGCCTTTCAGAAGTTTAGGGCAGACACAGTATCAGCTCCCTTTGAATAATATTCATTTCATGCCTCTGCATCTTATAGACATGCTTTGGTATCGCTGGCAACATCTAAGGAACAACTGCATCAAACTTTCAGGGTAGCTACATTTCACTATTAGAATTCAAGTTGTCATTTTAATGAATGAAATGGCCAAGCAGTCAGAACTGCCCTGGCTTGAATTTGGTAAGAGCAGAGAGAATAAGAGTCACAGGCAGAAAATTTTCCTTTATAAAGAAATTCAGTTTTATTTAGCAGTTGACTTTAGCAACATATCTTCTCCTTGAAACCCTATAGCTCTGAATGGCTCTGAGAACAGTTTTAATGCCAGAAATGCTTTTACATTTAAAGTTTAATTATGGACCATATTTTTATCTTCTTATGCCAAACAAAGCTTTTGGTAGTCAGTGGGAGTCCTATACATCTAAAGTTACCTCTGCAAAGGAACCACAAACAAGTAAAGATATACTGTCAAGTAGATTTGAAATAGCAATTAAAACAGTTCTGCAATTGGAACTGTAAAGAAATTTTAACTGTTTAAAATACAGTTTCTATAAATGTTTCAAAAAAAGGGGTTAGCATCTTCCATGTCAAGAACTTGAGTTATGTCTTTAGAGCAATAATTACTTGGCAATTGCAATTCACTCAAAATAGTTTTTTTGCTGTCTGTGTATCAAAACTTGCACTGATGGTTCTGTTCCAGATGTCAGTACTCCAGGTTTTTCAGTCACAACTATTTAACTAATGATCAAGTTGCCACCTTATCAAGACTCCTCTTTCTTTTCCTTCACTTCAAATTCATTTAAAGTAATTTATCAAGTCATAAACCCAGTATAACTTCATTCCTTAACTTTTCTTGTAGCCCTGTCAAACTAAATTAGTCTATAATTTTGTCTTTCCTGAATGAAAATTTGTATCAGAGGCAAGGTTCACTAAAATATTCTGCATCTGTTTACAATACATTTGTGTATAATTTATCATATCATAAAAAATTGTAGACATTCAGTTTTGAAAACTAAACACTCAGTTATTGGTGCAATAAATTGGTGCTACGAACAGATAACTTGCTGAAGGCAAGTGTGTTGCAGATAGTGCTGGAGAGGATTTTTCTGATGATTTTGCTCATAAGTAACACTTTTTACCATTAACTAAGTAACATCCTTTATCAAGAATTTCTTTTTTCCACAGCAATTCCTGAAAATATCATATTTACATTTCACATATTTGTTATATATAATATAAAAATAAATAGAGAACATTTTAAATAGTTTTGTATGTCTGAAACCAACTCTTTCCTAGCAATTGTTGGGACATAAAACTTCTCTGTAAAAGAATATAGCAAATATTCCTGTCTTGTAGCTTTCTAATATCAGGTGTTCAACAACAAAGAATGAGGATTTAAAATGTGTAACACATACAGCAAAATAAACTCAGCAATTTTTAACTGCTTGTTTTTGATTGATACATTTTTCATGTCCCTTCTTCAAAACTCCCTCTAGTGAAATATAACCTATTTCTTCTACAATACACAAGCTACCATCATCACTAAGAAAATTTACAGTCAACAAGAGAAAATGACATAATACAGGAACAGTTTCATGTTGACAAGAGGGAAGCTTTTGCCCCAAACCAGAACACTGATCTTACTACTTAAAGATGCTTCATAAATAAAACACTTTCCTAGGAAACATTTAAGGTTTCAACACCCAGAAGGTCTCAGAACTCCCAGGAAATATATTTCTAATGCCACATGATGACTAAGATTTTTTAAAATGGTCTTGAAAGAATGAAGGTCAAAAGGAACAGAATGAAGACAAACACACTGTGTGGTTTGCCTTTCCTCATCAAACAGCACAGCTCTACAGGTCCCTGGCAGATACTTGTCCTGTCTCCTGTATCACACTGTACTGGGACAAGTTATAGCTACATCATTTTCTCATGGCCTTCCAGTTCCTGTCCGACTTGGAATCCTTGCACTACTTGACCTCCCAAGTAATCTCCATTCTAGTCACCAAACACACTCACTCTCACCCTCTCTTCTGCATTTTTCCAGGCTCTTATGCCAGGAAACAAAGGCTTTCCATGACCCAGCAGCAGGATTTAGAGAGAGATCAGTTCAAATCTAGTACTGTTTATAAGGACAAATGATGCTCTTTGTACATTCAAAAACAACCTCTTGCTGCCTCTTAACCTTGTCCCAAAATTGCACTTCTCCTCGGCGAGGTCAACTTAACAAAACATGACCAAGTCATGTCAATGGTATTATAAGCCAAGAACATGACAAGAATTTTGAAAAAACAGAACTGCAATGCAATTTTCAAAATGCTTAAATGTTTATTATAATCTGGTTGCTGACCAAATTTCCCAGGGAATTTTAAAACCAAAGTGACATGAGGTGTACAAAGTTATTGGAAGTTTGCTTTCTTTCTGATGACATTGGGGATTATCTGCAAATTCCTAGCATTTGATGAGCCTTGCATTGATAATATCTTAAAGAAAAGACTGAAAGCAGTCATGGGAAGAACAGGCCTGAGGTTAAAGCAGTGTAATGGGCCTAAGGAGAAATAGGATCACTTTTGCAATTTAGCAGACATATAAGGATGTCATTTTTATGGTTCATCAATCTTTCAAAGCTGTAGACTAAGGAAAATGATAGATCATCCATATCAGATTTTGGGCTCATAATTATTTTTTATCACAGCTCTGTCAAGTACAATGTGTTTACAATTTTAGTTGAGATCTCCAGGACCTAGGGATATATACAAACTGACAAGAAGAAAAAAGCTTTTAGCTTCTAGCACAAGTAAAAATTAGATTACCATACTGTGGTAATCATTTAATGGATGAAATTACTAAGACAAACTTCTCTATGTCCTTTTAGGATTTTCAAAATTTTAATTACTTCCTGAAATAAATTTTCTTCAGCATTTCACACGTCTGTAATACTTCCAGATTTCAGAAAATATTAACTGTTCTGGCTGGAACTTTGGATGTTTTCAGGATGATTTAATTATTACTACCTGAGAGATTCTGATGTCTGCAGAACTTCAATTGAATAAGGCCAGTCTAACCTCTGAAAAAATGAGTTGTCTTACGGTGAAGAAAGGATTGCAATAACACAACACATCCTTATTGAGAATTTGGACTGTACTAGGCTCAGTTCCCACAGAGCATTCACCTTTCTGCTGAATTACTGCATAGGCCAGTACACTCTGGTTCAAGTTTTAATTGATTTACTGTATTTGCTCTATTTCCCACACTTGCAGTCTGTTACCACTGGGGGGAGAGGACAAGTAAACCAAAGGCAACTAAATTTTCATATCCAGTACTGAAATCATGCCAAATACTAAAAACATTGAGACTTCATATCCCTTCTTTCTCCTAGGTTTAAACCTGTTTTCATATTTTAACAATCTTCTCTAGGTTGAAATGGACTGTGTTAAATTTTATGAATTTCAAGATTTCTCTTCCAGCAGAATATTGTGGGTGCAGGGGTAGACATGGCCATATGGTGTCAAAATGAAAATTTATAACAGAGCCATGTCACTGCTTCAGTTACTGAGTAATTACTGCCATTCCTTAGTAACCCACTTTCCTCCTCATGCTATTAAACATTCATGCCATTAACATTCTGGAATATTAATTAGTGGCTTTGAGGTCATCTCCAGCACCCCAGCTATGTAAGGATTTCTCAAAATTTGGAAAGAAAAAGCATGAACCTTGTAAGAATCCATGATCAGAAATAGATACGTTTTGATGCAATCACATCTCAAAAAAAAAAAGCCAAACCAAACATTACATTATTTGCATTCAAAATGTCAAAATTTTTAACAAATACTTCAGCAAAATGCATATATATCCCACAGGGAAAGAGAGTTAGAGAGGTGTTCTCTCTTGTAAAGAGACCATATTATTTTCCACTTCATCTTGTGAGCTTCACAATCTTCTAGGAAAATCTGCCAGAGAGTGAGCAGCAGCATGGAAGGGCAGGGATGGGACGTCTCTGTAAATGATCCAACACTGGAAGAGCAATTCCTATGACTGCTTCAGCCTTCTGGACCTTAGTAGGGTCATGCCAATTCAAGGGTACTGCTTTCTTCTTTCTAAATTAAAGGCTTGGTATGCTCCTGAGAACTTCACAAAGTCACCTTTCCAAGCAGTTACTCAGGGGGTGTAGTGCCACCACTATGGGTTTGGGACACTTTCAGAGACCAGAATTACTCTAACCCAGTTTTCTAGCAGCTGCCTTCGACAAGTTGATGAGCTCCAGACACAATGTCTCCACTCATTCCACTTTTCATCTAAATATCTAAACATTCTACATTTGGTACCTTTGCCAGAGATCCCAGGCTGAGATCGGGCATTTGACTTCCTCCTCCCATTTTTGATGCATATGAAAGTGCCTGATTCATTTTAGTTTTTAGAGCTTGTTTTGTTTTTAATTGTGACTGAAAAATTTCTTGCTACTAAATGAATCAGAAAATGAAAGTATAGAAAGGTTTTGCCTACTATTGTATGGAAATTTTGTCACCACAATAACGCAGTTTTAGGATAACTAGTGAATGAGGTGAGCTGTGATGTGATTAACAAAGCATTAAGGGTGTCAGGATAAAAAAAGTTCCAGGAAAATTCTGACTTTAGTCCCTCTGACAATGATACTGAAAAAAACAATTAAATATTGTTTTAATGCTGTAATAATCTTTTTTTCTTTACCCTGAGGAGTACTTTAATAAGCAAGGGACAAAGACCTAAACTATTTTCAATTACTTTAATAAAACAAATTGCTTTTTGAAAAAGATAGTTCATCTGCAGTTTTCTGAACTGTGGGAGAGACTTATTGCCATCTCGCAGTGTTTTCCAGTTGTATGCACAAAAGCATTCATGGGTTCAAGGCCAGTAATAGTAGTTTGCTCTATAGAGAGCTGGAGCCGACTCTTCATTGTTTTATTTTGTTTCTATCATTTTGGCATTTTATCCAGCACATTTGCATCTATGCTCTATGATGAACTATGTTGCTAATGTTACATTTGATCTTCCATTCAGCCTGGCAGGCTCAAGATGAAAACAAAGTTGAACTATGCAATATAGATTTACAGGAAAAGCTTGTGTAAAGGCTCTATAGAGATACTATTTACCCATTTTTTAATTATTTAAGTAATAAAAATAAGACTTTTTTTTCTTCCCAAAATTCAATTAAAAAATTTTAACAGCTCTCTATAATCTAGAGTAATAAATTCAACAAGGACACTAAACTGTATGGTTACTTTAAATCTAAAGTACCTTTTTCAGATTAGTAAGAAGTTGAATTTATGATTCTAAAAAATAAAATAGATAGATAGATAGATAGATAGATAGATAGATAGATAGATAGATAGATAGATAGATGCATGAATTCAGCATGTTCTGGAAATTAATGCTATTCTACCTGCAATCATTTAAGCAATTTCCCAGGAGATAGCCAAAGTATACATGGATATAAAACAAACAAAAAGAAAAACTTTCTCAAAGACAATACAACTGGTAACCATTCTATTTACCAAGCCACAGCTTCTCTGATTCAATTTGGTGAGATCTGAAAATTATTTCAATTTAGTGTAATTTCAGCTGCTGAGTTGCAGATAAGATTTTCTTCTGAAAGGCTTAACCCCTTTGATTTCATGACAATTATGTAAAGCAAGCTGTTTTGCTATAGCATTGTAAAGCTGAATTCTCTTTTCACAGAAATTCACGGGAACATAACATGATTATTACAAGATTATAGTGTACAATAAAAATTCTGTAGAACTAAAGAATATTAACTTGTTTTAAAAAAATCAATCACAATCTGGGACAACTTATTAATTTTAGTAAGATCTGATGTGTGTAACAAGAAATAACTTGAAGCATGTAACACTGATTTTAAATATAAAAAGGAATAACAATTTCTCAACAGAAAGCTACAGAGGACATTTTTTATGGATTCAACCTATTTAAAAAAACAGCTGAAATGATCACCAGGTGAGAGGGTAAGTTTTCATCCATTTGGGAATGAAATTAGTAATAGTTTTGGGCTCTTCTACCTACTACTGAACACTTGCATAGCAGTGATAAAATTGTACTGAGGTTATCTCACTGCAAACCAGTCTTGTTTCAGTAAACCATATACAGACATGCTTTATTTTTGGCATGGACTTGAACCTCTCTGTTTCAATGAAAGCACTTATATGTACTCTTATCAGACTAAAAGGCAGTGCTCTCTTGAATACAGACTCTGGTCCCTATTCAGACAGAATTTTAAATGACATGAAGGACATATACTGCTGCTACAAACAAAGTTCCCTTGCTCCTTATATCTCACATTTTAAAAATCCCCTAATAATGAAAGCTTTCATTGAAGAGCTACAAGCTGGCAGCAAAGCTTGGAAGGAAGTGCTTTCTTAACCACTGATTTGACTGAAAATCTGGCAGCAGGATGCAAGTGTCATATTTTTTCAACCACACTTCTCTTTTTTTCTTTGTTTTGTTTTGGGTCGATCAGTTTTTGTTGTTTTGATTTTTTTTTTAACTTGAGTGTTTGAAATAAAAATTGTCCTGAGCACAGACAAAACCTGAAACACGTGTTATAAAGGAACAGGATGACCCAGGTCAAAATCTGATGGGCATTTCAGACTACACCTAGGTGCTAATCGTAGAAGCAAGGCATTTTCCTTAGAAAAGCTACCTCAAGAGGCAAGAACAAACATTTATCTACTTACAGAACTAGATCATACGCCAGAAGGTTGAAAAAGAGTTGGAGGAAGACTAGGATTCTCTGTACAATGTTCTGCTTCATCAACAGAATTATTTATCATGGAACTGATCCACAAAGGGTTTTACCATCACTGTCACAACAGTTACCTTTCCACCACCTCAGGGAACTGATAGCTGTGAATAAGGCAGTTCAGTTAATGTTCCAAGGTGTTGCAGAGTTAAGCAACTAAAAAAGAGTTCCACAAAAGCAGTTCATCATGTGGAAGGCTTTTTTTTTCTCTGTAAAAGGAGAATGGGATTTACAGTTTTTCAAGATTTTTCTGGGAATTTCAAGGGTTTTTTTCTTGGAATTAAAATGTACGTTGATGGTTTCTCACAAACCACAGCTAGAAGAGGCAGTAGAGTAGCATGGGACATTTTTAAAAAATATTTTCATTTTTGGTGTAAAAATTTGGCTTCCTTACAGAACATGATGCATAAACTGCAAAGTGATTCGCAGTCCTGAATGAATTGGTCTGCTTTTAGGGAGAAAACGTCTTAACTGAGCACACTGAAAACAAAAGCGCAGGGGTAAAGATAAGCCAAATAATGCAGTCCTTAATGTTGTTTTAAGAAGTGGGAACATGTCTAAAGCTCATGAGATTTGAGAAAACCAGTGTTGCAGGTAATGTTTGAATGTTGCCAGAGACTGAAAATAGTTCATTCCTCAAGCATTGATATAAAGTTTTGCTCACTTATAAAGATGCTACAACCAGAGAAACCTCCTTGAAAAACTTTGAACTGAAAGTCCAACTCCTGATTAGATAAAAGGAAACCTATCATTCAGTCACCAGAGGCTGAGGGAAAGGTATGCATCCACAAAAAGCCAAAGCCACCAGGTGCCATCCCAGCTGAGTTTGGGGTGGGGGGAGAGCACAGCTCACAGAAGCCAGGTTTGGGGTACAGGAGAGCACAGCTCACAGAAGCCAGGTTTGGGGTACAGGAGAGCACAGCTCACAGGAGCCAGGTTTGGGGTACAGGAGAGCACAGCTCACAGNGAGGAGGAGGAGTTGGGTGCAGGGTGCCAGAGGCAACAAACTCTCATCTCATTACACAAACTGGCCCAGCTGTGGCACCCCCAACCCCACAGGACTCTCACGTGAGATGCAGCTGAGGGGGAGTCACAATCCATCAAAGACCCCCAAAGTGCTGGGCGGTGCACCCCAGGGCTGCACGTGATGGAACAGACCCAGAGTCTGCTGTGAGAGACTGCCCCTCCCCAGGGGACATGCCTGAACATTGGCACCTGGCTCGAGGGGATACAGATGCCCTACAATCATGGGATTCTACTCCTTTTTGGGGGGGACCTTCACCACCAAGAAGAGCAGCTGGAGAGGATCAACAGAACATCGTTGAGATCCATGGAGTGGTGATATTTTCCTTATTCTGTCCCTGTCATTCTTTCTGTTCCCCCCACCTATTTTCTATTCATTTTCTTTTCTCTTTCCCTCACATTTACTATATAATAAAATCCATATTCTCTTTCTCTCATATTTATTATACAATAAAATCCATATTATTGTCACTGGCATATCGTCTTGTTTGCACCTTAATTTGGGCAGAGGAATTTCTAAAGAACATTAATAAGAATTGGATCTTAACAAATGTTTGGAAGGAAAAGGTGCTGTAAATAAAACGACCTTCAGAAGGTGCATGTGTCAGAAAAAGTTTTTAGCATTGTTCAACTCAATCATTTGCTGACATTTGTTTTTCACAGCAGGGTGACTCGGGATCAGGAAGTATGTAGCACCCAAGGTAGTTACAATTTGTCAGTACATCAGACATATTTTTTTAAATATACAATGTTCAGGTACCTGATTAAAAGTCTTAGTAGTAACTCTCTGAAATTAAGACTTTAAATATTATGGCTAGACAAGCCATGGAATCATATTGCAAAACAATCACAGACTCTTACCACTCCTTCTGCATAGTCTGTGCAACTTCTACTATGCTTAATGAAAGAGTTTGGAAACTTGCAGAAGAAATATCACTGAACAAGCTAAAGGCTGCAACTGTGCTATCTCTAAGACGAGGCATTGTGCATACCTATCTCGAGTGGCTGAATTATGTCCTGACACTCAACTATATATTTTCTGCAGCACTTCCTTCTATCACAGTCAATGGAATTTGTCAGGATCAAAATCAGGTCACCTTCAGCTATGTCAAGCCTAGCCAACTTGAGCAATGAATGACAAATTACCAAGGGAAACTCAGAGAAATCACGTATTTCTCTCCCTAGTCAGAAAAACAAACATCCTTTTCACAATTTCTTCATACAATGAGAGTACAGTGATTCAATAAATGACACATCAGGTAGACTGAAACTTTGGAATATGTGTTAGCACATCAGAGAAAAAGGAGGCTGTCAGGACACTTGGGCACATATGCTTTGACAGCACTATCTCTTCGATACTTCATCCTTATTTTAATATGTTGATAATGTCAACTTATACAAGTACCTTTATGGGACCCAGCTCTCTGTATAAGCCTGAAAATATACCTACATCATAATATGGCAAAATACCATCTTGGAAAAAGAGAATGCTTCATTATCTGGCTTATTTGATCTTTGATACCTCCCACAAACTCAGAACTGCATTTTGATTTAAGATAGTTCTTAGCTGTGCCAAGTATTACTAAGTTAAGCCATTGAGCTGGAAAGGAATATAGAAGAGGATCCAACTTCAATACTACATAAAAAAACACTCTATCTTTCAATTGTAAAGTTAATTCTTAGGTCTGTATTCCTCCCCTCTCCTCTTGCAAGTTACAGTGTATCCTTGTAGCCTGGTAGCAGAATGAATACAATTTAGACTTAACAGATTTTCATTAGACTACCCAAATATATGAGCAAGTCTTGCTGGAAATTCTTTGGAGCATTTCATTATACCAGTTATCCAAAATTTAAGGCCCCGTAACTAGACATTATTTCTGGCAGGTAATGTCACTGTGGAAATTTGCATATTGCACAACAAAAGGGATACAATCCAATCATGGAGTAAGCATAATCCTAAACTGTTGTTTAAGGCATCTTATTTGAAGTAGAAAATTGTACTGTAATCCTTTGGCATAGAAATCAGTGAGCCCAGAGTCCCTATTCCCTCCCATCTTTTTCAGCAGCTCTTCCTCCAACCTCTCCTATGGTCAGTCATTTCATATGACAGAAAAGATGCGTTTAGAATAATCATTCTTTTCCACAGGGAAACACTGAAAGGATAAATAGCTGGTAGCTTACAATGAGAACAGAAAAGAGTAAATGTGATAATGTTAGACAAGATACACTTACAGATTTATAAGCATAAAATGATATTAAATTACTCTACATATAACTTATGTATCCCACAGCAGTGCACTTTGCAACATCATGTAAGGCTTTACACACAGAGATGGTATGGAATCATTTAGTGAAAGATATCTGAGAAATACAAACAATATTGAGTCTTATTCAGTTTAAAAAAAACATACTTTTAAAATGGATTTTCTAAAACACATGAAATTTCTGGTAATTCTACTGGTTTCTGACAGCTCTCTAATACAAAAAAAAAAAACCTTAGAGGCAAGAGTTATGGCCTTTCCAGGTGTTGCCTACATATTTTTAAATAAACACACAAAAATGAGATGATCAGAGAATGAAAAAGATGGTAAATGTAAATAGTTATTTATAACCAGGTTGTCCCACTCAAGCTGCTTACACCAAATAGAAGAAAAACGCATATTCACAGACACTAGGCTGGTTTAGAATGCATTTAAAAAGTGACTGGATATCTAACTTAGTCTCTCATTTTTTGGATTATAGTAATATCCAAATAGATACAATCTATGAACTATTTCAGCATCAGAAACTATTATGAGCCTGAGGTTTTGTCAGTGACCTAATGATATTATCTTCCCCCATTTTTCCAGACAATTAAGGGGAATAAAAATCATGTTACATCTGACCACACAATGTAGATTGCATCAGATACCAAAGTGCCTATCAAATGAAATACTCAAAACAATCTATGTTCATTTCCACAGGGCTGCTGATGCTCCTTTTACCAAGCCAGGTCAATATTTCCTTGAAGTTTTCACACAATAAGAAATGTTTTACACTCTGGTGCATGAATTTAAAAGGAGATGAGGTTTCATTCCCTACACATGGCTTTATGTCCATTTTTGGGCACTGGATCCCCCCATTACACAAAACATGACATGATAAGAACCAACAGTGATTGAAATAAACAGTGGAGATGGTGCTGATGAATTTGTTTGTTTCTTAAGCAGGGTCTAAGAAAGAAGTGTATTAAAATGAGTCACTATAGAAGTGAGCAGTTCAGCTTCTATGTGTGATTCATTCCAAAAGAAGCTGGATGTCTGTATATGCCAAAGTCTCCTTTGAGAAAATAATGTAGTTTGTGATTTATGTTGTTTCTCTATGTAGGTATTGGGCAATATGTTGATCTCAAACAGATCCGTTTTCCAGACTTTAATTCCTTAAAAAAGCATTAATAGGCAAAAAATATGCAATTCAGAAAGTTGTCCACCACAGCACTTAACTTGAAACAGGAATCTGAGATTATCAAGTACTCACATGATTTGAGCAATATTGCTTCTTTTAAAGTGTATGTGAGTTATGGCTCTTGGAAGCATCTGTTTACTCAAGTACAGTGTTTGGTAACCTTAGCAATAGTTTATTTATTCATTTATGCCCCACAGGTCAACGCCTCAAGCTTGTCAAACTGAGGGCAGTTTCTTAAACTGCAGTACAGTTCAATAAATAAAAATTGAACTATATTTTTGAGTCTTGAATGATTCAATATATGTTCAGTAATAAAGAACTTCAGTTTTCAAAAAGTTCTTAATCTGGCATATTTGAGCAGCACTTGAAAATAAAAAACAAAACAAAACAAAAAAGCCCTTAGAAACAGAATCAATTTGTCTCATTGCCTTACTGATGGATATATGAAATTCTTGCCAAACATTCATGCTTTACTGTGTCTTCCAAATTTTAAAAGTTTTTAATCTTTTAAAAATTACTCTATAAAATGACAAAGCACATCATTATGCTGGTTACCTCATCAACACAACTGTGTTTTGGGAACCACTAAATTTAAAACTGTTGCATGGCACTTTGCCCTTGACCTGTATCACTCAGAAAGCCAAGCATGCACACATGACTGAGAGGCCTGGAAGTGACAGAAACACTAAGTAACATCTCTAAGTTGCATGATTGATAAAAGCAATTCGAAACTTCCTTCTCCTTTGAGACACCTCCTAAAGTGCTTGTACACTGGTAATTCTTGAAGTTATGGTATCTTTCATCCCCAAACAGTGAGAAATAAAAATAGAAGCTAATTAATTTGTTCTGAATTCCTCATCAGAGAATTGCTCTCCCCTTCCCTGCAGTTATTATCTGACTTCTACTTTCTCTTAGGACTGTGAAGCTTTCTTCTCTGTATTGTAACAGATTCAGAATCTCACATGGTTTGAAATTTACCAGTGCCAATGAGGCAGCATTTCCATTTTATTTAAAACAAAATCTGACACCACTTAACTAGATCTGCAGCAAGGCTGTCATCTGCAGTGTCCCTCTGTTGACACCAGTGCTCTGGTTCTGCCACCAGCTCAAGGGTCTAGTGAGCAGAGGCTTGAGCAGAGAGGAGAGAGGATGGGAAGGAGAATGGACCAGGGTCACAGAGAATGAGGTGAGTATGAGGCACTCTGGCCTCTCCTGCCCAAACCACACATCTCTCTGGTCAGATGATATGATTCCTCCATTCCAGACTTGGGGACAAATGAGTGACAAGGGTTCTGGCTGAGTGGCTGGCTTGGCATGCAGACAGCAGAACAAGCTGAGGTAGATGTCTCTACCATGACAGGAAAAGCCAGGTCACCAACATGGCCATGGTCCTCACAGACAGTATCCCCTGCAGAGGCCCTTAGACAGCATTCCTCAGCACTCCTCACAGGCTGCACACAGCAAAAGCTGCTACAGGGGAGACTGACCAGAGAACTGAGACCTAGGCACAGGAATGGCTTCCCACTCCAGCTTCTCTTACTGCATCAGTTGCTCCACTACAGTGTGTCTGACAGCCATGAGAGGCAGGAGGCATTTCTTGCCCTCCCCTTCCCTACCAGGTCCAGGAGAAACATGGTTGAACCACATTGCCTGAGAGGTCACAGAAAGACAGAGCCAGGGAACTGAAACTCTCTGATTTCTCATGGTTTCTTTTAAGAGATCCTTTTATTATGACTTTGAATAGAATTAGAAAACTTCTCCCAAGGCAAAATAAAAATGCCTAGTTCCTATTCCCCGAGTTGGAATGCATAGCTGAGCAGACATGCTCCCCAGTACAGCACTCTCCTCTCAGTCCTTTGGACACATTCAACCCTGCAGGACCTGACATTGCAAAGGTGGATAGTCACTGAATGGCATCTAAATGCAAACTGGCAAGGGAGATCAACATTAAAATGGGGTGAGAAACGCAGGGCAATAATTTAGACATGAGATTAAACTCAGCTGGGTGTCTCGGGGGAGGCAGTATATGACAAAACCAGGTCAGATAGTAGTGACCAGGCAAAGGCTGGGCCCAGAACAGACATGGATTTACCTGAGAAATCTGTGACAAGACAACGCTGAAAATGAGACTGAAATGAAAAAAATTAAAACCAGAAACTGTGTCTTAGTTAACAAAAGAAATGGGAGTGGACAAGGAATTGTAGTAGGGCAGAGACAGGATTACAACAAAGACAGCCAGAAGGAGATGAGCTGCAGAGCTGAAACTAGCAAAACTTGGACAGAAAAGCAAATATCTTTTGAAGGATGCTCCTGTAAAGATGTGGACTGGAACCCTGGCCTCTAAATACCAATTTTTCCTGGATTTCTGAACACACTTATTGGCAAAAAAGCTTCTAAATAATGTTGATGTCAAGATGGTGGAATATAAAATTTCTGTATTTACACTCTGTTTTACAAAGACCCTACTTCCACCCATTCCTGTCAGATGAGTACTAGATTCACCTGGTGGAAAAATAAAAGCACATGTTCTCAAAACACTGTGCCTATAATGAATGGAAGCTTATAATTTCAACACTTCCACATTTCAGTTGTTTATCTGATAATACCCTCCTCCCCTCTTACTGAGATATTGTGAAAACTAATGAGGCATTCCAGGACTACAGTTGTGGACGTAAGGAGAAATACAGTATGAAAACAACCACTCAGTATTCAGAAGAGAATTTCAATAGCATACACTAAAATAACATGGGGAGATCCATTCAACTGCAAAGGAGGAGAAAAATTAAAATAATCCTGTTAAATGAAGATCAGTTAGGTTGTACTGTGAATGAGACAGAAACCTTCAGAAGAAAACTACCTGTTTCTCCATGACAAAAATAGTGTGCATATGCCCACTGATAAGGAGAATAAAGCTTCATTGTGGTATTACCTAACTTTTGCCTGTTGTTCTGTTCAACAGACATCCTGCATACGTGTGTGCGTTTAGACTTGGATGAGTGACTGTGGACAGTATATGGATATTACATAATGAACAGTACAAAGCTGAAACACTGATCTTTCAAAGACTCATAAACAGTGACTTATATTGGCTTTCAATTTTCCAGAAAAGAAATAAATAAACAAACCAAATGCAAGTGTTAAGAAAATACACAATGCTGAAAAGGTTATGCTTCTAAGCAAATACTAACAAAGTGTTTATAACACTTGTAGGAACCAAGTGACCTGTGTTTGCTAGAAAACAAGTAACCTGTAAACACAGATGCATGTGCTGAGCACTGAAAGAATCTGTGGGTTAGCACATTATAATGATTTGCAGTGAGTTACAAAAAAGTAATCTTGAAGACAAGGATTTATTTCCCAAATAAAAATATTAAATATTACTGAAAAATAAAAAGGTCTATAGCCAAGAGCTATTTTTAGCTGAAAACAACTCATTCTAAGAAAGTGCAAGCAGATGTACGTCAAGAATGATAAATGTAATAGGGTTCTATGTGCACCATAAACGTGAAGCAAGGACTGTATTCTAATGTAATAACAAGAGAAAAACAGACGACTGTGTTTAGAGATATCAGTAAATCAAGTATGATTTCCTGTACATAAAAATTCTAAATATTCTAAGGTTATTGGCCTTGAAAAGACAAAGTAAATATTTCAGCATTTTCAGTAGATGAAAATGTAACATTTATTAAAGAAATTATTGCACCTGGTATAAACATCACTCCTACAATGCAAAATTTTTGTTTAAGAATGTCCTATGGAAGCCATTCAACCAGAACAGTATACAAAGTGTTCTATATATATTTATATCTGTATAGTGTCCTACAATGTTGATATAATATATACCATTAGTTTTGAGTTGATCTGCATTTTTATTCATACTGCATTTGTTTAGCATCTTCAGCTCTAAATGGCACATTCAATCAGAAAGCTTTTGACTATACTGTAGTTAAATACATGTCCTACAATGCTTGTAACAAAAGTGGAGTATGAACTCTTGTCATAAAGATAATCCTACCAGGACTGTAATAACCAGTTACAGATGAAGGACTCGAGGCACACACCTGGAAGCACCCAAGGAAGGAGGAATGAAGGCAATTCCACGTTCTGCACCTTCATTTTTAAATAGCCCCATTAAAAAGAAATAGAATCAATCGAGCCCTTATTCTCTGTAAAACAGTAGACGCCTGGCTTAGGGCTGGGCTGTGCCAAACCAGCTGCAGCACAGCCACGCCCCAGCCTGGCAGCATCGCAGACCTTACCACACCTTCACGCTGAGTGCCGGCCCGGGCCACCTCTTTCTCCAGGGGAGTGACTGCCCAGTGTCTGGGACTGGGTGTGCTCCACTGTGCCGGTCATGGCTGGGGCAGTGCCCTGGAGCTGGCTAACACCCCTGCGCTGCCCTCACAGGGATGCCCTGCAGCTCCCAGCTCCCCAGTCCACAGCGAGCTGCACCGAGAGCTGCCATGTAACCACTAGTCCCTTTCTATCTTGTTGTTTTGTGCGGGGGTGTTGTTAAAGTGGATTCTTCCCAATGCCAAATTGATCTGAAATGCCAAGCAAGGCAGATTTTTTTTTTTTTCTGTGAAAGTCAAATTTGGCTCTAAAGAAAAAGAAATAGCCTTTTAAAAATGCTTTGTAGAAGTTGTCATTTCAGCCTCCCTTTCTCCTTTTTGGCATTATGTTTTGCTTCCACGATGCAAGTAGTATTAAGTCTCTTTCTATTGTATGAACATCTGTTTGCCATAGGAAACAATAGTCAGAATTCATCCTGGAAGATGCAGATTCACAGGGAATTCTGGTTTAAAGAAAAAAATGAGATGTACCCTTAGAACTTGTCACACCTGATGTAAATGTTGTGATTCTAGATAAATGATGGTCCACTGATGATCAAGTAATCTGAATTCTGGGGTGGCTTTCCAAATCTTTAAAGTATTTAAGTACCTTAAAACCCCTTTTCTTCTGGTCTTGAAACAATTCAGACTTAGCATGTAAATCCAGAGCAGGCAGCTCTGGCTAGCTGGTGTGAAGATGCACCACATCTCCAAAGACACTGAAAGCTCTAGGAGACAGAACAAGAAAAGATATTTTAAAAACAAGAAAAACTAACAAACCGAAGAAAGCAAGTTGCCTGCAACCTAAGATGGCCTAAGGACTGCTGTAGCTGTTTCCCCTTCCAACCCACAGAAGTTTTAGCTAACCAGTACACTGGAAAAGAGCTTTGAAAGTGCAAAAGTTGCAGAGGAGCAGCAAGTGGTAACCTAATGACTGTAGAGAAGGCAGTTTGCAGGAAGCAGCTGAATTTCCAGGTTTCCCCAAGTCAGAAATTTGCATGAGATCTATCTGGAGGCTTTTCAGAACTTAAACCTGGGTTACCTGAAGTAGCTGTATCCATGCTCTTTCTTCTAGTATCTCAGGACTCAGCAGCCTTTGGTTCACCCTGAGAGGATTCCTTCAGGCTCCAATGTCTAGAAGATTTGCACTCATACAATTGAAAGGCAAAGCACGGCCTTTGAATTACTACAAAAATGTATTTGTTTAAAAAAATTTAGGTGACTGTATTTGCATGCTGAAAGGTTCTGAGCAGAAAGAAGTTAATACATATTGAAATAGCCAGCATACCTAATTACTGATAGAGAATTGCAACAATAATACCATCCCAATGTGTTTGTCAGGAGAATGTTTAGGGAACTTCCCTGTATTTCAGCCTCAAAAAGTAAAGGGTGAAAGGATAAGAGGAAAAATCCTGGAATTGCTGATGGCTTTTGTGGTGAGATGGTGTTTGCATTCCTGCAATTTCCAAAATCCCCTTAAGGAAGTCTAAATCTTCAGCAAAGCTTTTCTTCAGAATTGCATCAAAATAGAATGTTTCATTTAAAGAAAATGAAGGGATCACCATACGCCTTTGAAAATGCTGAAGTGTCGATGAATGAATCCAATAGAGGACAAGTGAGAAAAAATAAACTGATTACTGCTGCGGCTTTTAATGCAAAACTAAATTTTTGTTTCTATTTTAACAAACACCTGCAGAGATGGTCATACATTTTTTGTGCATGTGGAAAAAAAAAATCAGGAAAAGATACTTTAATTTTCCTATGAAAATGAGTATTCTCCTCAGAAAGCCTTTTATCTTTCCTTCTGCCAAATGTTATAAAGTAACAAATTTGAATAAGCTTCAATTGCATTTAAGATTACATATAATACATACATAGAATTTATTTGGTCCTAATTTCTCAGCAATCTTTTTAGGTTTTTATTGGTTTCTTTTTTTTTGCTAAGTTTTAATAAAAAAATATTTTGAAAATGCTCTCATTCAAAGCTGTACATGAGATCTGCTTTGTAGAATATATAAAACACAGGGGCAAACTTCATAAACAGATCTATCTTTTCAGCCTGTTCTATTGTACATCCTTTCCACTTCAGATCAAATCCAGATGAATTATGCTTGTAAGAGTTTTTTGCATTCTCCATGTCATGTATCATTTTCCAAAGAACCATAAAGCAATTGAGTCCCTTACAACAGTTTCACTTACAAAAAATCAATATGCTTCTGAAGGCAGCTATGTGGGATTGCAGCATTCTAAGTGTATTTGCTTGACTTGTAAATTTGTTGTCCTGGGGAGTAACACTTTGATGCAGTGCCATCAAAGCGAAAATATATTAATTTGCAGTGATATAAAAGAAAATCTTTCACTTCTACAGGTTTTCCAAATCTGCCTTGGAAAGAAGCAGTTTAAATAACTTTACCCTGGAAGTGAAAATACTGACTTCATTATGATTCCAAAGCCTTCAAAAGACAAACAGGGCTTGATCCAGGCTGATATTTAGCAAAATTTAAGGAAATATGCCTAGAAATACCAAGGGCCAAGAAACATTAGCACCATCTTTTTTTTGCCTAGTAACTAAATTTGGTTCCAGTCCCTTCCCCAATCAAAATGTTGAAAAGTGAGTGGCAGTGATCCATTAATTAATGTGTGGCTTAACTCAAAAAACATGAAAAATACCACTAGTGACTTCCTGGAAGAAGACAACTACAAAAGCTGTGCTTCACAAAAGGCAAAGTTCTGAGTCCTGCACTTGGGTCACAACAATCTCATGCAGACCTAAAGGATAGGGACAGACTGGCTGGGAAGCTGCCTGATGAAAAGGATCTGGGGCACTGGTCAACAGCCAGCTGAACATGATCCAGCATGTGTCCAGGTGGCCAAGAAGGCCCATGACATCCTGGCTTGTATCAGCAATAGTGTGGCCCGCAGGATCAGGGCAGTGACTGCCCCCTGGACTCTGCATTGGTGAGGGCACACACCTCAAGTCCTGTGTGCAGTTCTGGGCCCCTCACTACAGGAAGGACACTGAGGTGCTGGAGCGTGTTCAGAGAAGGGCAAAGGAGGTTGTGAAGGTTTGGGAGCACAAGTGTGATGAGCAGGGGCTGAGGGAGATGGGTTAGTTTAGTCTGGAGAAAAGGAGGCTCAGGGGAGAGTTTATCAACAGCTATCTGAAAGGAGATTGTAGTGAGGCAGGGATATAGGGTGGTGGTGTTAGGCAGATGGTTGGACTTGATGCTCTTAAAGGTCTTTTCCAACCTTAACAATTCCATGAGTCTATGAAATCAAAATTAAAGAGAGGTATGTGAATCAAATTAAAGCAAAGTAATACGAAGTGTTACTACGAAGTGTTAGCAGGTCTGCATAGATGGTCTTCAACCTCAGACATGGCTTCTGCAGAGCCACACTTGTATTTCCTCAGTTCTGAACAAACTCAGACCCAAGGCAACCCCTGGGGATACAATAGCCAGAGGACCTCTTTGCTTCACTACAGTGTTCATATTCTATTATTTGCTTCTTTCTCCCGGTGTGCCACATAATGCCTGTTTCTGTCCATCACCTAATGAGAAAACCTAGATAATCAGAGAAACAAGATAATGATAGTCTTATTGTCTACAGCAGTATCGTGTTTTACTGAGCACAGTAATTTCATTGAGATGGGACAGGAAAACTTAACAGAGCTGAATTTTTTGCAAGTTAGCAAACTTGTATATCCCCCAAAATAGACAGATCCATCTACTGTGATATGGCAGATGCTGGTTAACATAGCAGAGCAATCTGAAAAATTAGGGGGTTTCAGTTTTTATTTTTGTTTTAAGTAAAATTTAATCTTACCAAGGTATCATCACATTTCCTGAATTCTATTTTGACTCTGAGATTCAATCAAATTTAAACTATGAGAAATAAAAAATACTTTTTTTCCTTCCAAGTCCTACACATTTTCCACATGAAAAGATAAGCAGAAATTATTCTGTTATAAAAAATTACACCCTCAAAAAATTCTGATACTTTCAAGTTTTGCATGTGATTGCTTTTCTAATATTTGATATTAAACAACAAATAAAGACCTTCTTAAGTAACTGCGTTCTTCACACACCACTGTCCCAGTTATCTAACTGAAGAAGCCATCTGAATATTGTAATAGAGAGCAAAGTGCCCCAATTGTCTCACTTTATTGACTATCTTTCTGGTTTAAAAGCTCAATAATTTTTCTGAAACAGTTGAGGATTTGCTTGTATTTTTAAGTGAAAAACAAATGACACTTGTCCAGTGCTGTTCTGATGCAATTGTGTTTGGATTTTTACTTCAGCAATCTGGTTACACTTAGTATTATTATTCTTATCTCCAAATGTAGGTTTATGGAACTAATCTATTTCCAATAAGATCATTCACTGAAGCCCCAGCAAAAATCAGGCAGGCTGGAACTTCCAGTTTTGTTTAAACTAGAGCCATCTTGTATATTAGTCATTTCAAAATCCACAGCTTTTCATCGCACAAGTCAGAAAAACATGTTGAAAAAACATTCTGCAAATCAACTTCACTGAGAATTCAAATTTTTTGTTAGCCAAAAAGTTTGACATTTTTCTAGACACGCTAATAATATTACAGGAATTTAACATCTGGCTGCTGGCTATGGCAATTAACATTTAAAACGTACATTTTGAAATTGGAGAGCCTACAGAGACAGCTCCGTATTGGTGCACATTAACCAAATCCTAGGTGTGCTAGGTACAGCGCAAATCAAAAAGCCATGTCACAAACTGCACTTAGCACATGGCTTTCACCACTTTGCCTGTCTTCTGCCAAGAAATCCATTTTCTCTCAGACTACTTCTGACATTCCACTCCTCTAAGCAATTCTAAACAACCATTGTTTTTCAAACATCAGCATGCCACAAAAATGCTTTCTACTTTCCCCCAAATAGAAAATTTCTCTCGGAAAATAACCCTGGCCTGATGTTGACACTGAGCAATATTTAGTCTTGCAGCACTAGAGAGCTCTGATGCCATTTTGTGACAGCAGAAACAGGATATTCAGATATGAAAAAAATCAAGCCCTTGGATGTAAAATATTTTTTAATAGAAAACATTTTTATTTTTAACTCATTTTTCAATCAGTATTTTGGTTTGCTTCCCTCTCTCAAACACAGTCTATTAAAGGAGATTTTGTAGCTTTTTAAAAAGTAGAAATGTTCCACTGTTTTTTCAAAGATGAAACCGGAGAATTTTCCAAATGTTCTTGATTTTACTTTATTCCCTCTATTTAGGTATAGTGAAGGCATACTTATTCTGCCTCAACTTTTCATTGCTCTGAAATGAGTTCTTGTTTTAAGTAAAAGCCACTTTGATAGACCACGTTCTGAAAGAAAAAAAAAAATCTAACTGTTTGGTGATGTATTATAAAGTATTAATATTCTTTATAGTCTCCAGAAGCCTTTCTTCCTATCCATACTCAAAGTCCTTTACACTGCTATTAGACCACTAAAGTGATACAAAGGCATTCAAGTGTAAATGATATTAAGGCCCTGGTTTTCCAATCTAAGAAGAAAACCAAGTTTTCTGTTAGAGGTCATTTCCATTACAAAATTATGACAATGATATAACTCTTATTTTTATAAATTGAATATAAGAAGACCTGGGGAACTGCAGGCTAGTCAGCCTCACCTGGGCTCTGAGCAACCTAGGCTAATGGAAGATGTCCCTGCCCATGGCAGGGGCGTTTGGAAGTAGATGACCTTTAAGGTCCCTTCCAACCCAAAATATTCTATGGCCCTATGACTTGAAATGAAAACAAATTGTTGCTTTCACTGGGGCTATCTTTCACTGAGGATTTGCAGCCCTTTAGAAAAAACACCCTTTAATTTATAAGCCTTTGCCACAGTCTGAACTTACAGAGGATGTGACAACTACTTGTGAGGTTTTCTCTACTGAATTATTTAATGAGTTCACATTTCCTTGCATAATACCCTTTAGTTCTAGGCTAACTCACTCTTGTTGTCGTCTAATTTAAGCATATACAGGAAACATTATATACAGCAAATATATTTATCTAGATGGAGAATAAAATAGATATGGTCTATAACATTTCTTTAAAATCTCAGGTATAAGTCTGGGGAGATTTGATATCATAATTAAGAAATTAATGCCTACCAGTTTGGTTGCACTTGTAAATGGAAAATTGCAGACTGTGGCACAAAGAAAGAACGGCTAGGGTAAATGAGTAAGTTTTAAAGCATTTTTACAATACCTGGATTCTTAAAGAGCTCTGCAACACAAAACCATGAGAAAAAGTGAATTGTTAAGGACCATGAGAAATTTAAAAATTGATTTTGCCTTGCACATATGGCACAATCTTCTGTAAAACAATTACCAAGGGAGCAGCAAATATCTTGTAGGATTACTACTTTTATACTAACAAGCATAGATACACCAAAAAAATGCATGACCCTATCAGTCTTTGTTCCGATTACAAAAAACACATACAGGTTTGGAGTGCTGAACAGAATAACTCAGTGTTATAACTCAGAAATTTTGCAATAAATTCGCTAGGGGAAAGAGCCTAAGGTGAAGCAAAGTACTCCAAATTAATTATTTTGCCCTTAAGGAGATATGCAAAACTCACCAATGTTAGACAATCAGTTTGCTTAGTGTAATGAAAATTGACAAATAGCAGTGTGACCACAATAAGAATTATTTAATATCATGACCAGATTAACTTTCTTCCTAAGTTTCAAGAATAAAAAAAAATAATTTCAATAACAGCACAAAAAAGTCACTTTCTTTCAAAATATGCAATCAATCCAGGTAAACGTAGTGAAAAAGGGCCGTGATGTTAAAGAAATTTGCACTGATGGGAGAATGGCCCTCAAAAATTGTTAGTTCAGCACAGTGGAGTGCAGAAGCAGCACAGCATGAGGATATTCATTGGTCTTTTCTTTTATTACTTTTCACAAACATGAAAAGTAGATGTAAAATAGCCTAAAAATGTCATACTGCATAGAAGGTAGTGCAATGGGGAGGGATGGAGGAAAATTAACTAGGAGTAAAGTTCTTAATAGACAGAAATTTAGATAATGAGAAATCTTTTGCTCACATTTCTTACAAAGATCACTCTGAAAAGCAGTGTAAATATCAGTCAAACACACACACAAATTTTTAAAGAAACAGAATCAGAAAGATAAATATTTAATATAGACTGCAGCATATGGGATAGGTCGACTTCTCTTTAATTGCTGCAGCGTAAGTACTTAGACCTCCAGTTTCGGGGCTCAACAAAGGGTGGACTTCACATGAACTGAGAGAAGGCCCAAAGGCCTGAATCTCCAGAGCTGAGAAGTGGGTTAAAAGATTAAAATTCTGTAAATTAGGTAGGTGTATTAAATATTAAAAACTGTAAAACACACATACTAATAAAAATATAATTAAAGATAAGCTCTTCTGTGGTATTTGTGTATGAAAACAAACATGCACTTAAGAGCAAAGTACCCTCAAAAGATTTAAGGAATATCAATAAAAAATAATGGATTAAATCCTAAAGATCCTATTCAGTTTGTCCTGAGGGAAAACTTTGAACAGTTTTAATTACAAAAGTCTGTAAAATCCAACAGAGATTTTAAGTAATAAGATTAAATCCTGGCACTAGAGTGAAGCAGTATTTGACAAAATTTTTATTTCAGAAAAAGATGGAGTCCAAAAAGGGGAAGCAGAAAATATTCTCTATGTTGTTCAAAGTTGTTTTTCAAGTTTCTGATTTGCTCTCCTTTAGTAAGGACATAGAATTGCCTGAATTTTACAGAAGGAAAACTGAGGTTTATGAAGGAAAAACAAAACAGACAAAAAAACCCCCCCACAGTTGTTTAACACTAGTTAGGTATTAAAACTTGGGCTGGCATGTAAATAATATTAAAATCTGGCTCTACAAGACTTACTGCTAAATGGCTGTGAACCTTGCACGCACAGGACCATGCTTATTTCCATGGCCTCATCTCCAAGAAGAACAAATGAGAAGTACCATACAGTGACATAAAGAGAAGACTTAGCCATTCTTTGGTTTGGTTTTTTTGCAAGAAACCACAACATGGAGAACCTGGAGTATTCCTCTTTTTATGCACATTAGTATGGAAGATTTCCTGATGATTCCATGGATTGTTAGATAGATAACCACTGAAGCAGCCAAACTAAGGCATGAATAGTTATGCCGCAAAAAGATCACACATTAATGCTCTTGAACTCCACATGACACTGGTAAAACTTCTGAGAACATCACTTTGTTCTTCAACGAAAGAGTGGCTTTAAAATTTGCAATTACTTTTTTTCGTAAAGATTTCAACCTTTCTCATGTTCAACATTTTTTGAATATAAGCCCACAGTGCATCCTTGCAGCAAAGAATGCAAATAGCCTCCTGGGCTGCAGTAAGAACAGCATCTCCAGCAGTCTGAGGAAAGAGATCTTTCCCCTCTAACCAGCACTGGTGAGACCACGTAAGATATGCTGAATCCAGTTAAGAGGGATGTGAAGCAAGTACCCTGCAGAATTTCACTTGAGGTATGTTGCACAATCATGTTAGTGCTGGCAAATTGTTCCAAACGTGCAGCCTAACCAGCTAATTTGTTTCCAAAAGGCCAACTTATTCCTGCTAGAGGCCACATCATACTCATGAGTGTATGTATAAGGACAAAGCTAATGCCCAAAGAAATCTTTGGGTCATAACCACAGTCAACTCTGAAGTGAGAGCACCTGTGGATAAAAAATATCTTATATTGATACCAAGGTTGTAATTCCACTATATGAACTATAAGCTCTATAAATTGTTTGGAGAATACACCCACCTAAAGAAAACTGACAAAACTAGGTTTATCTAATACTGGAGCCAAATTCTCCACATTTAATGTATTAGTTTTGATCAGAAGGTAATGAAGTCACCATCAGTACACACTAAATTTTTTCAGATATAAAGGTGTGTTATGTGATCTAGCACACTTCAATATTTTCCCCACAATTAAGATACTGTCCTGTTTTTTCTCCTTCATGAACGTCATGGGTCCTATGGAAAATTTCAGTAAAATTGAACAGAATGTAACACAGTGTTGTAAGCCTTTGGTAGCATGTAATTATAGAATACCTAAGTGATGTAGGAAACTGCTCGTGAAGATGTTAGAAATACTTCATAATGGATATATACAAATAGGGACCTCCTTAGCTTTTAGAATCACTGAGGCTAACTCTTATTCCTTCTGTTGATTGCATGGGAACTACTTCTCATTAATCACAACACCTTTGCCCCAAAATATCAAAAGCTGTGATAAATAAAAAGGAGACCTTAAGTGAAAAACAAAGCTCTAACTTTTACATCAAAGTCAATTCTGTCTGCCTTGCGATACACTTGTGTACTTTTGACCAGCATGAACTGAGCAAAGTTGCTCTGATTCAATCAAACTTATCCCAGAATTACTTAGCTTTTGTTAGTTTTGGTCAGACCCCATAATGCTTTTTAAATTTTTAGAGTTTATTTTTATTTCAAGAGAAAGCAAACTTTTTTTTATGTCATCTAGACAATATTGTGTATAACTAAAAGCCTTTGCAGAAATAACTGCAGATGTTGGGGATACATCCTGAAATTGCCCTTGTGTATAACTTCTTACATTTGCCTTTTAGCTGGAATTGAGATGGAAGAAATTAAGATAAAGCAGATTTATGTAGCAATTCCCAAGATGTTTAAGGATTCTCTCACCTACTGCACAGAACTGAAGCAAATAAGCTCAACTCACCAGGAAGATTTGCCAAGTGAAAGGAAAAAAAAAAAATGTTGTGCAATTTTCTAAATTAAAAAAATCAGAGCCACATAGCTTAGCTTCGGTAGTTTGTAGAACTACTAGATTGCTGCAGCCTGGTGTGTTTCAAAGTGTTTATGTGAGGAGATTGCATTGATTTAATCTCAGATTTGATATGATTTGAGGGTTAAGAAGATTTTTGGCTCTGGGAAATAAACACACTTAATACCACCTACTAAGTATGGTTTCCCTTTCACAGGACTGCCAGCTTTTGCAGCATGAAGGCTCTGAGCAGAGCCTTGACATTTTCGATGCTGCTCTGAGTGGCAGCTTCAAAAAACTTGCAGCTATCTCAACAGGTATCCCACAGACCTGGCCAGGGACAAGCCAATGAAGAAAATATGGTCATGGTAATATACTCCAAAGCAATGTATTTCAAGAACTGTATTAGCACAGGTTTAGGAATTCTAAGTCCAGGACAACTCACATCCAGCCACATAAGGGGTTATGTATGGCATGGTGTATTTTCTGCAAATGCATGGATCCTTCTTATGAAAAGACATCTTTCTGGTTTTGTCAAAACCTTATTGTTTAATGAAAATAGAATACTTAGGATTGAATATCAGAGCACTCAGATAGAAATAGTAGATGGTTATGTGAGGGGGAAAATAATCTTTAACATAACAATTTCACAGACATCAAACCACTTGTACTCAATTTAAAAGAACAGCTTAATCACTTTCATCTGTAAAATCATCAG